>JAEQBH010006583.1:0-81449 GCA_016808115.1 Tetrastigma voinierianum | reverse complement strand
AAAGTTTGAAAAAATCTTTGTTCCAAAATCAATGCCAAAGGAACCTTATGGGATGTAATCAAAATTAAATTGAGAAAAAAACAAACAGATAAGAACAAGGACATTTACTTCTTTTTCTTTGATTTCTTGGACAATGATAGAGTGTAGGCAGTCCCCTGAAGAGTGAAAAGAAGGGAAAAAAAATAAGATACCAGCAACAGTTGTTCTCATCTCATCCTCAACAATAATTTCAGATGATTAAACCCTACTTTTTATCTAATAAAAGACAAAAAGAATATCATCCTCACCCCTTGTCAGCAGAAGAAAACTCAAAAAATAACAAACTAGAAATACTAATCATAGGAAAGAAACTACAAACCTGCAGTGGGGAATGATTCGTGTATGATGACAATGCAGAAACTAGAAACCTGCAGCCACTCCATCCAATGAGGCATCTGTAGTTCAGTTCCAACTACCTTTGGCGCTCTTTGTTTTCTTAAGTATCAAAACATACTCATGACCACAGAAAAGAATTAGAGAATTTGCTGAAGGAAAATGGAAAAATGAACCAAAAAAAATACATGAAAAGTCACAGCCAAATATCAAGTAATCTGCTTCTTTCTCACGTGTTTGTGTGTGTGTAGGCTACTAAATTATTTGTAAAATTATAGTGTTGTGGTACGAAAACAATTGATCAACAAACAAAAGGCTCAATAAATACATTACAAAATAATAACTTTATTGAAAAAAGAAGCAGATCAATTCATATTGGGTAGAATAACATACCTGACATAGATCCAGAATTATTGGTTGTCATTAGTCTTCCAAATCTGCAAGGGATGAATTAAAAAAAAGGCTAAGGTTGAAGATAGTTATTTTCTTTCCAAAGTGTGTTCTATCAAACCCTTGTATAATTCTAAAGCTCTATTTACTTATAAATATAGAGCACAAGGGAACAATTAGGCTTTGGTCCAATGGACTTACCAAATCAAGGGAGAAGATAGAACCATGGACCCATAGCTAGTTAATATTAAATCATCTCATAAATTGTTCATAATTAACATGTACAATTATACAGTTTAAATTGTAATATGATTATGCTTAGTCCATAATTAATAAATTAATCCAACACACTTTGGGGAAAAGGAAATAACATCTTTAAATATGAATCCCATGTGTGAAGCCTCAGTTGGTGTTTTAGAACACCGTGTGTTGCGAAGCACGTCTCGAAACTTTATACGTTTTTACTCTGCGGCTGATAACACGGATGGAGCATCACAACAGCTGCAGTCGGTCCATCATTCCAGTTTCCGACCTCCTCCAAATAGCCAGCAGTGACAACAAAACCAACCTAACCGATCTAACCGTTTGCATTCTCAAAAAGGAAAAAAGAACTTTCAGAAAACTGAAAATCTTTCCACTTCCTCTATTCTTGTACCTTTGTTGCCATTTTGCGACCTACGCCGCGGGTGAGACTATTAGTGAAGTTTGTGGTAGTGAAACCCCAATTAAAAAAAAAAAAATTTATCGCTATCTGAAGCCCATTGCCCGCCCATATTATTTTGTTTTCCCTCCTTTTCCCTTTCCCCTTTCCTATTCTCACGATTTCTGATTATGTGATAAAAATTTCCCTTAGCCCTAACAATCTCATTCCATCCTCTTAATTTCCAGGATCTTGCATTGAGAACCCTAATTCACGCCTTTTTTTTGTTCTCTACTCAGTTGATCAGTGTCGGCATTCAAACGGAGTTTTGGGGTAAATTCCCTTCCACAGCCAGTTTTATTTTATTTTCCAGTCACTCATTGTTTGAGATATCGAAAATCAGGTTCGAAAATGAATTTTAGTTTCTCATTTTCAAACAAAGATAAACAGCGTCTAATTTTTACTTGTTTTCCTTATTAAGTATTTCCTGTGATATCTTCATTTTGATTTTATTTTTGTTTTATATCTGTTGTGCTTGTATATTTTCCTCAAGATTTTAGGTCTTTGGCTTTTAATAGATAATTATAATTATATCTTTTGTGACATTAACATCTTTGCGTTCAAATCTTGTATTAAGCTACTCCTATACCCTACGTTTGTGGTTCTTTGAAGAAAAATAAAAGAAATGGGTTTTTCCGTCGGGAAACCTATTTGATAAATTTTGAAAGAAAACAATTTTTTTTTGAGAATTCCAAAAACATATTATTTATTAATCAGTTTGAGATGTTTTGGAGTTCTGCGTTTAAGCAACCATTGACAACATGGAAGTACTTTAAACTTTTGCATCCTACATTGGTGTGCGGGATACCATGGAGAACAAGCAACAATTGTTTTCATATTCAAGTTCTAAACAAATTTTTTTTTTAAAAGCGATAGAGACTATTTTTTTTTTAAATGATCCCAAACAAGATCTAACACTCACAGAATCACAGGTCTCTCTTTCTCTCTCTATATCTATCTATTCAGATCATTTTCTAGGGTTTCTTTGTTTTATATCAAAATGTGTTTCGTGTTTATCATCACCTATTCACTTGCTATTTCTTTTCGGTTTATGATTAGGGCTTGCTGATTGTTTCTTGGCTCATTTTTTTCTCTTACCTTTTTCATTTTATTTTTTGTTTAATTCGTAGCGATTTGAATAAAATGTCGAGTGCATTCCTTGTTTTATCTCATTTGTATATTCTTGAGAAAGTGAAGAATATTGAGTAATACGGGTGCATTAAGTATTTCTAGGTCTTTTAAGTAAATTATAGAATTTCATTTCACGTGAATTAATTTTCTTATTTTTATTTGTTTGTTCTTCAATGGCTTGAGGATGAAGAACATAGAAGAAGAGCAACATAGAAGAATTTCCGTATATTTCCTGCTGCACCTAACAAGACAAAAGAAAACCCTTACATAAATATCCTCCTTTTGGGACCATGCAAAAGCACCTAAACCTAAATTAGTTATAACCAAAATAACGAAAATTGAAAGAGAAAAAGAAATATTCTTGTCGGTCAAGTGAGATCTTGTTTATTAACGAAAGCCACTACGTTTTTTCCCTTTTCTTCATGCAACTTGACTAATTTATTATTTACATTATATTATAAATTTCCTAGGCATCTAAGGATCTTCTACAAATTGTGAAGTAGTACTGCATGATGGTGTAACTATAGAATGATGTTTTACGTTATTTCATTTAGTAGTTTATTTATAGTACCTAATATTTTTATTAGGTAAGGGATATAGCCTTGTTTGGTGGGCGACCAATTATATTTATACCTAAGCCCTATCTCTAGTTTGATAAATGTGCAATTTAGGGTATGATGATATGTTCCTAAGGTGATATTTGTTTATCTAGTTTGTTTCTCTAATTTTCAACCCTATCTCTCTACTTTATTAGATGGAAGATCAAGAAAGAAAAGAACAAAAACAATTTTTCGTTCTTCAAAAGAAAGTGGAAGAAAAATCAAATTCTAGTTTTAAACCTTTAGTTTGACAAGAACATCAACGAGTGTTGATATTCCTATGATTCCTGTAGTTTGTTGAACCTCAGGTCCTCAGCTATCAAACAAAAGTTTCAAGAATTCCTTTTGATGAGAATGAACTTGATCGAGATCCCGCATTGCGTATTCCGATATGGAAACATCCTGATTATAATCAAGATGAAGTTAGACGTGCTTATATAAAGTGGGGACCAAATCAACCTATCTTGGTTGAGTATCCGAGGACTAAAGCGGAGTTCAAAATCGAAGATTTCAAGAAAGTTGGTATAAAATTTCCGTGGCTAGTATTCTATTTCAAAAGATCGGCATTTTGCTTTCCGTGCTTTGTTTTTCAAGGTCATGAACCTCTACATCCTGCATTTACCGTTTATGGTTTTAGTAGTTGGAAGAGAGTGAATAATGGGGTCAAATGTGTTTTCTTGTCGCATATGGGAGGTCTTGTTTCCACACACAATAATGTTGTGAGAAATATTGAGGCGTTGAAGAATATATCAGTGCACATTGATAAAGTTATGAATGTTCAAAGTTCAGAAGAAATAAAGAAAAATTGATTAAGTCTTAAGGCTGCCATTGATAGTGTTCAATGGCTTACTTCTGAGGGTTGCCTTGAGAGAATATGATGAATCTGTGTCAAAAGAACCATGGTAAATCTAATTAGGATGATTAGTTTGATGGCCTAAAGTTGAATGTTGAGATAAATGATATTGTGCTTAAACTCAGTAAGTATACTGTCTCTATGATCCACAAAGATATTTTTATATTCTAACTACTAAAGTAAGAAAAAATATGTGAAGAAGTTGGAAATGCCAAGTTTTGTATTTTGGTTGATGAAGCAGAGGATGCATCAAATAAAGAACAAATGGCAATTGTTCTGAGATTTGTTGATGTTCAAGGTTTTTTGCAGGAGAGATTTTTTGAGATTGTGCATGTTAAAGATACCACTTCTTTAACTCTTAAGAAGAAAATATCAAAAGTTCTTACTCGACACAATTTGCACATTCGAGATTTGGTCAGGGATATGATGGTGCTAGCAACATGCGTGGTGCATTTAATGGATTGCAAGCTTTGTTCCGCAATGAATGTGAGTATGCATACTATGTTCATTGCTTTGCTCATCGTTTACAACTTGCATTAGTTGCAACTGCTAAAGATGAGATTTCAATATGGCAATTCTTTTCCAAATTGACATGCATTGTCAATCTTATTAGTGCTTCTCCTAAGCGTCATACAGAGTTACAATTTTCCCAAGCTATTGAGATTGAAAGGGGGATAACTAGTGGTGAACAAGAGACTGGTAAAGGGGCTAATCAGATGGGTACTTTGCATCGGTGGTACTCTTTCGTTGGAGCTCACATTTTGAATCCATTTGCGGTCGATGGGTATATGTGAATTGCTATCATTATTGTGTTTGAATGTATGGTTAACGAAGGATCTTCAAATACAATTCGTAGGGAAGCTGGTGGTTCTTTAATGGCAATGAAGTCCTTCGATTTCATATTCATATTGCATCTTATGCACAAGATTATGGGGATTATGGATATGCTTTGTCGGGTATTGCAACATAAATCATTAGATATTTTGAATGCAATGAATTTAGTCTCATCAACAAAATCATTGCTTCAAACCTTGCAAGTAGAAGGTTTTGATTATCTCCTTGACCATGTGAAATCAGTTTGCATGAAATTTGATGTCGATATACGTGTAGGCACTTTCGATTGCAAAGGGCAGACATTCATGTCAACGAGGAATGATAACATTACAATTGATCATCACTTTCTACATGGACATATTTAATGCTACGATTGATCATCGGTTAGAAGGGGATTACATAGTAGATTATTGGGAACAATGGAGTGCTTATGCTCGGCTCACTAGATCTCGGGACAACTTTAAATCTTTCAATCTTGATCGCATTTGTTTACTTCTTTGAAGTTTTATGCAAGCGATTTTGATAGACAAGACATGCATTATTTGAAATGTCAACTAGATTATTATCAATTTGATGTAGTTCGCCATGAAGATGTTTCAAAGTATCTACAATTTCAGAATTATGTTGTGGTTTAGTAGAAACAAATAAGACAGAGTCCTACAATTTGCTTGATAGGTTGATTCGTCTTATTTTAACTCTTCCGTTCCTCTGACAGCCCAGGAAATAGCGTTTCGGCCATGAAACATGTAAAAGTACTCTTAAGTAACAAGATGGAAGATGAGTATTTGACTTATTCATTAGTTGTCTACATTGAAGAGAAATACGAAGCAATCGTCGAGTTGATTATAGATGCCTTTGTTCTAGGAAGGATCAAGAGTCAATTTCTGTTAGTAAGTGTTTATGAGTTTACATTTTGTATTGTAAATATATGTTTGTGAGTTTACATTTGTATTTTGTTAGTCATGTGAATGCTTGTATTATTAAATATAGCTTAGCCTGGGATAAATAAAATGGCTCTGTCATTGTCTGCCACCCCTGCTCCAAACCCCCCCACAAGGAAACTACGATAAACCTCAAGACCCATTTCACTCCAAATCAAGCAGCCCAAAAGAATCTCAAAGAGATAAAAGAAAAAGTTCAAAATTCAAACCATGAATATCATTCCAAATTAAATTCACAGAAAGAAAATTTCAACAATAAACGGCAGCAACTATATGTCTACATGCCATTTCTCCATCCAAGTTCTCGAGCTCGCTCCTCCCACAATGCTGGGAGTTTGAGTTCATCAACAAGGACTGCTTCGGCTTTTGCCCTTGCTGCTTCGCATGCCTCTATTCCTATGCTGCACTTTCTAAGCGCTTCTTTTCTGTACTGTGAAGATGTTTTCCTGACACCCATTGTTCGTTCATAGTGCATTCCAGGCGGTTTCAGTCACATTTTCTGTAAACACAACTCTCTGCTAGTAAGCCAATCCCATCCTTCATTTCTTCTTCCATGTCTGGATCATGATTGCCACAATCTGTACATAATGGTAAAATAATAAAGACAATAAACTGAACTTCAACAAAAAGAGAACTTAAATCTCGGAATCAAAGAAAATTTTCATAGATAAAGGGATAATTGCTTTTCAGGATAAAATGGTCCAAGCTATGACTATGACTATGAGTAGCAATGCTTGTCCCAATTCCCAAATCAATCCAATTCACGTCAGTGACTCACTAGTCACTTCTAAAGTCTTCTCGCCTCTCACACAAGCTCCTCCTTTCTTTTTCATTTTCTTCCCTTCACTCTTCGGATCTCAGATTAAGACTTATTTTCAAAAGTAGTTTCACAAATTAATTATTTGTGAAAGATGTTTTTTATGTTAAAAAGCAATTCTATGCTATTTTATCCGAGTCTTCAAATAATGTTGCTTTCAAAACAATAACATTAAAAATAACCAGAAAACCGATCCCCCCAGGCAGAAAATATGGTGTTCAAGTTGAAGAATAGGATAGGTGAATGGTAAAGCAACCACAACAGTTCAGGAAGGCAACACCAGTTCAAGAAGGCAAATGGGCGATGGATTTCTGAAGTTGGAAGGGCTTAAACTGCCTGATTTTGCAGATTTTTTGAGTGATTTGACTTCTGAGGAATGTGAAGAGAGGTACTTGACAAACTGTTCTTGTGTGGCCTACTCATATACTAGTGGAATTGACAGTATGGTCTGGTATGGCAGTATCCTGGATGTTCAAGAGTTCTCCATTGGTGGCCAGGAGCTTTTCCTTCCCCTTGCAGAAGCAGAATTCGGTAATTCCTCTACTCCTCACAATTTGGTTATCATATTAAGAAATTCTAAAGAAATAAATAATGATTAAGCAAAATGATTTCAGTTACATTTTGTAGCTGTAAATGAGCTTTGGTTGGAGGGAAGACCCTGCATAGGCAATATAAATTCAGGACAACCAATGCAATACTATTATGAGATTTCAGAGATTTCATTTAATGTGAGTATTATTCCCCTGCTAGAAACTTATATCAGTTGAATTAACAGATGTTGGAGACAACCGAAAAAAACAAAATAAAAATGAAACTTTTGCATCAGAAAACATAGATCTAATTCTAGGCCTCCAGTTTAGCTTTCAATAGCCAAAAAATATCATGTGGAAAAATTACTAAAAGAAGCAAGGAAATGGAGAGATACCTTGTATGACAACTGCACAAGGCACTGATCCACAGTTTCTTGAAATTCCTGTTCCATTTAATTATGTCAGCTCCAGATTTCCATCATCAATTAGACACTTTGTATGCTTTCCTCGGTGTCATAACATCACTAACAGCACCAATTATTGCTACAGAAGACTCAACCTTTGCATGTCGAGCAAGAGAGGTGGTGACCTTAACAATATCAAGCTGCATGTTGGGTTTTTAAGAACGTTTTTATGGTCAAGATGTTTAACTAATAACATAAGCAAGAAGTGAGTATTTTGCCCTGCAAAACCGAAATGAAGCAAAAGCCTGGATCAGTATATTGTCACGATAAATGAAAATATAATTATAATTTCTCTTTTCTCAGACCACTGGTTTGTTAATAAACGAGGAAATGTTTTTCTGGGTTAAGAGTAATAGTAATTTCTGGGTTGACCATCACTCCATTGTTCAAGTAATCATACTACTTATTTGTCTATTTTTGTCTCCAGATTTGTGTTTGATTCATCTTTTAATAATATGATATATAGTAACAGACATTGATTGATGGGAGAGACCCCAAGGCTGTGGATTCTGAAGGACAACCACTGCCAACTCTTGTATACTTGTCACGGGAGACGAGACCCCAATACCATAACAATTTCAAAGCTGGAGCCAGGAATGCACTCCAACAATTCTCAATATTCTCAATGTGGACTCTGACATGCACACCAACAATTCAGAATCAGTAAAAGAAGCGGATTCCCAAAAGGCTAAGGCAAATTCCAGAATATTATTTTCTTCCTCGGAGATCCTTACCCTCTTCCATTGCCTTCTATGGGTCAATTATTGCTGCTGGAATTGGTGCTGGAATGGTGGTGGAGGTTTGGGTTAAGAAGAAAACTGCCTCCTTATGTGAATAGACTGCAGGGATGGTTTAGTTTGGTTTGGTTTGGTTTGGTTTAGACATCTAAGGAGTGATAATCAATAACTCTGCCTAACACTTATCCTGTTCTGCAGGGATGTGGGGATAGGTCTCTAGTGGCTTTTAACCTAACTTTTAAATTCGTCATTTGAAATGGTGGTGGATGAGATACATCTCTAGTTTTGCCTGTATTGTCTAAGATTTCCCTGTTCTAAACTTGGGGAATTTGGATATTTCATAAGGTTAGGTCATGAATATAGGCTTGTCTCTAGTCAAGGGTTTTCTTTTAATTGAAGGAAGGTGCAACCAAGTTGATCTCTCAAGTCAAAACTACTCGATATGGGCTGCTCTTTCTAACTTCTAAGTAGTGCTAGAGTTGTCGTTTAACATCATCAAAACTTAAGAGGTGCTCCAGGACTTTACTTGTAGCATCCACTGCCACCATTTTGCCAAATTTCTACCTATGAGCAATCTAACTTGGGTTAAAACAGTTCCCTTTTTTGTGACATGGATATCATTGCAAAACCATAGCCAGAAATTAGTCATAGACAAGATGAAGCCCTACGGTTCTTCATCGAATTTAAAACAAATTGAAAACAGAACAAGCAAAGAGCAACGCACCTTGTATCTTGAGAGAACTGTAGGGCGTCGATCTTCAGCGGACAGAATCATCTTCAGCGGTCTCAAGCAAAGAGCAACGCACTTTGATATCCAAACAAATAGAACAACAGGCGAACTCTTAGCCGTCGGATCTTCTTCGCCACCGCCAAAAAGATCCCTCCGTCTCCTCCTCCGCCAGTATGGGCGATTCCCCGGCGGCCTCGGAACCGTACGGTCGTGCAGACTGCAGAGAAACAGAAAACCAGACCTCGCAGTAGCGTCGTACGAATGGGCGACGAAGAAGAGAGCTACTATCCACAAACTCGATTATCTCGTATCGAGACAGATATTGATCTCCGGCGAAGTCCGATGCAAAAGATGCAGTATAAGGTTCGAGATGCAGTATAATCTTCTAGAAAAAAGCGTGATTTCCGCGGGCAAGTGGGTGAGCCCTAACTTCCCCAACTGCAGATACCTGTGATTTCCGTGGAAAAAAGCGTGAAGCCCTGCATTTCCGCGGGAGAGGGCAGTGGTGGTTTGATTCACAGGGACTCGTGATTCAAGGCGGTGGCTGAGAACGAAACCCTTTAATGTACAATTTACGCTCATTGCTGAGACTATATGCTTAACATATAGTCGCGGTCATCATTTGTACGTGTCTATTTGGTCACAATACAGCAGCGCTCTATTAATTTCCTGGGTAAAGATTGGCCAGAAATTCCTTCAGTCGCTTACGTGAATAACTGTACATTTTAGTTATGAAATTTTTACCCAGCTAAAATGTGCTACCATATATCCCACAATTTTCTTGTAGTATATATATAAAACATAAATGTGACACAGTTACCATAACTTTGATTCAAAATTTTACATAAACATCAAATAATATCAAATTTTCCTTTCATTTAGATCACAAAAGATAGTATCTTTAACATTTCAATGATTATTTTCCTTCAAAAACGATTTTTAACACAAGAATATGACCATTTAACAAGGTTGCCCCAAAAAAAAATCCTAGAAATTTATGAACTTTGATGAAAAAACACAAGATCTAGCACAACACACTTCCGTATAAAGTGATGTTTCGGATTTTTTATGTGAATTGACAATGAATTGAGGGAGGCTTGGTTTGCCTTACTCAGCGTTAATATGGCCAGACGGGAGAGAAAGAGAGAAGGGAGGAGAAGACTATGAAAGAGAAATACGGGGATTTGGCCGAAGGAAAACGGTGGGAGATCCAAATTTGTTTTTATTTCTCTTTTCTATATGGCCAAACAATGAGGTCTATTTGGTCAACTCATTGAGAATAATTTGATCTTTTAAATAAGAGATTGCATGTTTTCATTATTAAATTATAAAAAGTACAAGTCTACGTAATCATGATAATTGGGTTTATTTTTCATCCTTTTTGGCCCAATAATACACTAAAACATAATTTTCCCTATAATTTATCATGGAACGTACAGGGGTTGATGAACTTTTTTAGTTTTTATTTTCTAAATTTCGACTTGAGCTGGGCTAGGCCCAATGCTGAAATTTGTACGATGATATAATCCCACTACCCTATAGCCCATCCAATAACAATTTAACACAAGTTCTTTTTTTTTCTTTTTGACATCAACAATCCAACACAACTTAAGTCACCTCCAAAGTCATTCAAACCTTCCCCAAAGTTATAAAAGGTTAAAAACAAAAAAAACAAAAGCCCTTGCATTCCGGTTGAAGTGGGAGTTGATTTAATAATAAATCAAATTTGTCTAACTTTTGAATTTTTATTTTCTTTTTTAATTTTATTTAATTTGCATTATATTATTGTAGTACTTTGTTTTTATTCGAGTTTGAAATCTCCTCTAGAAATACACCCATACATTTATCATTTAAGCCAAACTTGAAGGGTAGCTTTTGAAATTCTTTTAAAAATGTCATTTAAGAACGTGGTTTTCGGTTTTCGAATAAGTTATTTTTATTAATTATAGTTTTATAAAATATGTTAAACAATACTTAAAAACATAGAGAAATGGTGTCAATCATGTCTAGTTCATATAGTAAAACACTCAACGTTTCAAAAAGGTAAGGGAAAAGATATCATATTCGAGTCCTAATAAGGATAGTTTACTAGGTTGTTATAACTAAAATTGTTAACTATAAAAAAAAATATGAAAAATGGTCTTATTAAAAAATACATGGAGAAATGGTCTAAAAGCTTTGCATATATAAATATACAGCCTTTCGCAAAGGTGCCTCATAAAATCATTCAAATGATTTTTTCTTAAAATAATTTGAGAAAATATTATTAATCCCTTGAGACATTAAAATTTAAAGTGGGATGGAGTATACATAGGAATAGAGATCAATCTAAGGCAATAGTAGTATAATGTAATATACAAAGTGAATATATGTCAAAAAATATTATTAAAAAATTAAACCTTTAAACTTATCACTTCTTGTGTCCTTTGGTTTGCACAAGGGCTATTTGCTTAAAAAAATTACCTTCATCTACAAATAAAACAAATTAGATATTGTCAAGGGAATCTTACATAAGAAATAAGTTCTACTTTGTCATAAAAAAAATCCTCCCAATCCTTCAAACTGACCATCATGCATATTACTTTCCTCATAAATAAGCTTAAATTTAAAAAGCTTACATGATCAGAAGCAAGATTCACATAAATAAGAGTTATAAAAACAGTCAAATAATAATAATTAAAAACAAAAAGATAACAAGAAGGAAGATGGCAATATTTCTGTGCTGGTTTTGATGTGAAGAATAGATTATTCCAGGCTTCCAGCTGCTTGATGTTATACTATTTATACTGTAAAGTAAGGTAGTGATTAGAGTTGGACCAAGTGGGGCAACGGGGTCCGCAACATTATGTTAGTATTCCTTAATTTTGAAGTAGTCCTTTTCTTTAAGATGGTGGGACAGAAAGAGATGCTGTACCTCACATATTCTACTGGTATTTCTCCCTGGTTTTTGACCTAGCTCACAGATTCTACGGAGACTCCTCCCTGGTTTGCCCAATTTGAACCATTTGATAGCCACGCATGTATCTACCCGTCATGCATGCGCAAGGAGAAATTGACCTCTGTGGATGTTGTTAAGAATTTTATAGGGAATTGGGTATAAAGGAAGAAGTGGTTGGGGCAACAACTTTTCTATTAAATCCTTCGGTACACTTGCAGCATCTAAGGCTTAGGGAGGGCACCCTTTGAGAATTTGATTGGGGTACATATATTCTAAGAAGCCTAAGGGGAGTGTAGCCTAATGGTAAATGATTTTACAGATTAGGGACATAATTAAGAGTGAAAGGTTTGAGTCCGTCTGACTAAAGGAGAAAAAAAATTTGCAAAAAAATAAAAATAAAATTAAAGGGGTTTATGGCATTAGCTAGGTCTGCCCCTATCTGTCCCGTTAAATTTCTTTGAAAATTTTGTTTCTATTGGAAGTGAAGTGGTTTTGAACTTACAGTTCTTATTTGTGTCCATAGGGTGCTTAATATTGAAAAAAATTTCATTAAAAATGAGGTGATTCGAACCCATAAATATTGAGCTGATAAGCAAATAGTATTTTACTAAAAGTTTTCCACCTGTGACCTGTCTCTAAATCCTGGTTCCGCCCCAGCTTTGATGGTCCTAAAAGAGTTTCGAAATGTGATCATTGACCACCGAAGTTAATGTCATACCAATTAAACAAGTCCTTAAAATTAGGGAAATTGTTCGTTTTTCTTATGTACAAGTTTAAGACATGACATCTCCATTAAGAAATTATTCTAAAATTGTAGTTTGTTCATTTTCCTTATGTACAACTTTAAGACATGACAGCAACAAATTATTCTAAAATTGCAGTTGTTTCTTTACATTTTTATTAAGTTTTTTTACCTAAATTTTAATCTTTTTTCTTTAAATTAATTTTTGTGTCACTTATTCCATTCAAATGAGAAAATGATTCTCCTGCAGAGAATCAGCTTTCACTATTATACCTTTCCATGCTCATGGATTGACCATGCTCATGCACATGGTCACGAATGCCAACTAATTTCCTTTTATATATATATATATATATATATAGAGAGAGAGAGAGAGAGAGAGAGATATACAAAGGAAAGGCGGGCACATAGTCATAAGTGCCAATTACTTTCCTTTTATATATATATATATATACAAGTCATGAGTGCCAATTACTTTCCTTTTATATATATATATATATATATATATATATATATATATATATATATATACTTTCTTGTTTTTATTAGTCGACTTATTTATGCTTACGAAATGGTATTATATGAGAAAAATATATTATCATTTGTATGCGTAACATAATATGATTTTCTTAGATTTAAATAAGTCTCAAAATGAAACATGATTTCATGAAAATAGCAAGTGATCAGTTATTTAGAATCTCTTTGAAAAACAAATTGTAGCTGAAAATTATACTAATTTTTAATGGTTGTACATCCTATATCCACATTTTATTTACACATATTTGTATCTTGAAAAGAAAGTTCTCATAGTCAATTCCTAAATTTTGGGTTTTGCTTATTCACTTCTCATAACTAATTCTGGAATCAGATTATTGACCTTGATTGAATAAATCTTATTTACTTAATTTCCCAAGCTCCCCCTTAAGTTGGTGAATATAGATCTTTCATTCCTACCTTGTTGATATTTTTATGAAACACGATACTACATAGCCCTTTTGTTAGCACATATGCTAATTGATGTCCTGTAGGAACATATGGAGTACAAATTAGTCTACTATTCAACGTTTCTTTGATGAAGTATCTATATATCTCTATGTGTTTTGTTCGATCATGCTGCATTGGATTATGAGTAATACTAATTGTTGATTTATTATCATAGTAGAGTTTCATAGGCTTACTCCATTGTACCTTCAAATCTTCTAGAATGATCTTGACCCATAAACAATTCACACATTAATTCTTACTGTCATAGCTCTAAGGAAAAACTCACGCCTCTGCCGCCGACCATACATGTTACCATATTTTGTTCTTACTCCTCGGACTAAATTTCTTGATAAAGGTACATTAACTGTGGTTGATCATCTATCCTATGGAGACCCTGCTAAATCTGCATCAATGTATATTGCCAAAGCAATATCTGATGTTTTCTTAAATAAGTTTCCCTTTCCTAGATGTGACTTTAAGTAATGGATGACTCAATAAGCTTCCTGTAGATGAATTTCTCTCGGATCATGCATGAAATGATGAATAACACTCAATGAATAGGCTATGTCTGGCAAAATATGTGCAAGATAAATAGTCTCTCCCGACCAAGTCGTTGATCTGAGTTTTCTATCACTTTCTTCTCTCGAGTGCTTAAAATAATTTGTGATTTTTGTTCAATAAAGTCATAACTGGGTTTTACTAGCCATCATACCCGTTTCCTTGAGACAATCTCAATAACATATTTATGTTAAGAAATGAAAATGTCTTACTTAGACTGAGCTATCTCAATTCCAAGGAAATACTTCATTTTCCTAAATATTTTATTTCAAACCCCTTGATTAGGCACTGCTTCAAGGTATCTTTCTCTTTCTCATCAGTCCTTGTCACAATAATGTCATACATGTACATAATTAATGCTATGACTCCCCTTAAAGATGAATGTTTTATGAAAAGTGTATGATCTCCTTAGCTTTGCTTGTAACCATAAGCTATCATAACATCGGAAAACCTTCCAAACCAAGTGTGTGGGACTGTTATAACCCATTTAGTGTCTTCTTTAACCAACAAACTTGTTTCCATCACCCCCATTAAACAGTGGTAGAATACTCATATAAATCTCTTATTCTAACTCACTATGAAGGAAAGGATTTTTTTACATTATACTATTGCAATTCCCAATCAAAATTAACAGTCAAATATAGTAAAATTCTTATTGTATTCATCTTTTGCAATGGAGCAAATGTTTCTTGATAACCCACTACGTATGTCTGAGTAAACCCTTTTGCAACCAGCCTTGCCTTGTATGCCATTACCTTTAAATTTTACCTCAAACACCCACTTGCAGCCCACTAGTTTCTGACCACTAGGTAAATCAACCAATTCCCAAGTTTTGTTCTTTTGTAATGCCTCCATTGCAACCTCCATAGCAAGTCTCCATTCTCTTTTTGATAATGCTTTAGACAATGAGTTGGTAATAGGAATAGTGCTTAAAGTTGAAAGGAAGCTTTTATGATTCAAGGAAAATCCACAAAGTGAGATAATGGATATAGTGGCTTTTTTGTGCATTCTTGGGTTCCTTTTCTCAAAGCTATAGGTAGATCATGGTCAAGATTAGGAGTTGGGATTTATTCAAGAATTGTTACCTCCTTTCCAAGACTTGATTAAGTAGATTGTTTTTGCCTCGTTGTTACCATGAGGTCCCTTCTCCTTGCATACACTTGATCAAACTGAAACCAATCAAAGATCTTATTGTCTTCTTCATTTTCCTATACTAACTCTTCGGATTGTCATATTGGAATGGTTTCCAAAGACATTGGTAATACTAAAGTAGTTTCTTTTGACTTGAATGACTCGGATAAGGGGATTATTTCGAGTGGTGGTATGATTGACTCCTTATCTTCAAAGTATGAATGCTCCTAAAGATAAGGGGTAAGGAAATTGAGAAGTACGACTCATTTTCAACAAAGGTAATATTAGCTAAAACATTTATATCCCTTTTGAGTAGATGAGTACCTTGTAAAAGACATACTAAGAGTTCCTAGGACCCTAATTTTCCCCCAGTTATGATTATGAATATGGACAAGGATGCGCACCCAAAAACTCAAGGAACAAGGTTCAAGGAGGACGAATATTGGGATAGAATTGAGACAAGGTTTCTAGTGGACTTTTGAACCCTAAAACTCTAGAAGGAATGTTTATGACATATGTTGATGTGAGTACAACCTCTCCCGGTAGGATTTTGGGAATAAGAATAGTACTTAAAGTTCAAAGAAAGCTTTTATGATTTAAGGAAAATATCTGAAAAGACACTAAGTGACATAATGGATATAGTGGCCTTTTTGTGCACTCTTAGGTTCCTTTTCTCAAAGCTATAGGTAGATCATGGTCAAGATTAGGAGTTGAGAATTATTCAAGAATTGTTACCTCATTTCTAGGACTCGATTCAGTAGATTGTTCTTGCCTCGTTGTTGTCATGGGGTCCCTTCTCCTTACATACACCTGATCAAACCGAAACCGATCAAAGATCTTATTTTCTTCTTCCTTTTCCTCTACTAACTCTTCGGATTGTGATATTGGAATGGGTTCCAAAGACATTAGTAATACTAAAGTGGTTTCTTTTGACTTGAATGACTCATATGAGGGGATTATTTCTAGTGGTGGTATGACTGACTCCTTATCTTCAAGTATAGATAACTCCCCCTAAAGATAAGGAGTTGAGAAGGACGACTCATTTGCAACAAAGGTAACATCAACTTAAACATAAAATTTCCTAATGAATGGATGATAACATTTCTATCCTTTTTGAGTAGATGAGTACCTCGTAAAGACACACTAAGAGTTCCAGGACCTAATTTTCCCCAGTTATGATTTATGAATATGGAGAGGGATGCACACCCAAAAACTCAAGGAGTAAGGTTGAAGGAGGACCGAATATCGGGATAGAATTGAGACAAGGTTTCTAGTAGACTTTTGAACCCTAAAACTCTAGAAGGAATCATGTTTATGACATATGTTGATGTGAGTACAACCTCTCCCGGTAGGATTTTGGTACACTTAATTTGTTGAAATAAGGTCTAGTACTTAAAAGATGAGCGGTTTGTCTTTCGTCACTCCATTTTGTTGGAGGAAGCGGTATTCTAACGATTTCATGGAAAATTCATTCCTATTGAAACCATTGATATAGAATTTGATTGAAATAATCTCGAGCATTTTCTGAGCGGATTTTCTTGATTTTTGTACCAAATTGATTTTGAACCATTGTAAAAAAAAAAATGGGAAAATATGACTCACATCATATTTATTTTTGAGCAAATAGATCCAAGAAACTCTATTACAATTATCAATAAATGTTACAAACCACCTAGATCCTGAGATATTTGGAATGGTAGATGGTCACCAATGTCACTATAAATTAGAAAGAAAAGATAAGTTCTTTTATTACTAATAGGGAATGATACACAAGTATGTTTTGCATATTCACAAACGTTGCAATGAAAAAATTGAATATCCACTCCCTTGAACAAGGTAGGAAACATTATTTTTACTATGGAAAACGACACATTGTCTAGACGCTTATGATATAACCAAATGATATTCTTATTTGATGAAGAGAAAAATGAAGTAAACAAAGTAGATTTAACCAGTTCTAACTAACTAGATGTACTCAAGTAGTAGATTCCATTATGCTCCTTGGCAAGTCTGATCTTCCTCCCTGAACCCTGATCTTGAAATTCACAAGTTAGATATAGGGTAAGTTTTTGTATTGGAACAAGACTAGTGGATAGGTAAGGGACACGAAGAACGTTTTTAAGGACCATATTTTGGGTAGCCTAGACATCTCCTATACTAGCCACTGTTGTGATAGTTCCATAAGCAACAAAATTTTTCCTATTGTTTAGACAAGGTGAATAAGTTTTAAAATAATTTGGATTATGGGTCATATGGTCAGTAGCACCAGAATCAAGGATCCAAGCATTCCTATACTCATTACATGTAGCATTTAATCGAAATTAGAGTCACCGGCAAGAGTCGATAAACACATACCCGTAGTTTATGCTTGAGAACTGAAAGGTGGCTGAATATTTTGAAGTAAAGTTGGGTAGCAGACAACCTATTCTTCTTCAACAATTGAAGAAATGGAGTTTGACATGATTGATGTTGATGACACAACAATAAAAGATAAATGAGATTAAGAAATAATGGTAGTGGAGGCCACAAAAAAATCAACAATGAAGGTTGAGAACTACACCAGCAATTAAGACTGGAATCAAAGGTCAATTTGACAATGAAGGCTGGAAAAATTAGCAAAAAATCAGCTTAGAGAAGCTTGATGAATGCTAAAAAATCTAGTACAACAATGAAATCTGCCAAGAAAAATTCTCAGAAACCCTAGGGCTCTGATACTATGAAAAAAACATAATAGTAGATGAAAATTATATTAATTTATGAATGAATATGTACAGTCTATATCACACACTTTATACACACATATTTTGTCTGATGAGAAAGGAAGTTTATAACCAATTCCCTAAATTTTAGTATCTCATTATTCACTTCCTTTTGACCTGATTGAATGAATCTAATTTATTTCTCACACTAACTTATAGGCCGAATATTGATTTTCTATTTCATAAAATCTACATGGACTAATCAATAATGTGCTACGCAATTAAGATATACTTTGTGAGCTTCGGTTGTAACAGTGATGCTTCTTTTAGAATGCTTGTGGATAGATGAATTATTATACTACTTAAGGTTTCACGCTTGAGATAAAATGGCTGCTAAATGTGGATTAGAGCTTCAAACTTCAAAAATGAACTTGATGCATTCGTCCATGAGACATGACTCAAGTGTTATAGGAAGAGTAAATGTAATGATGAACTTGATGTATGAGAGGTTCTATACTCCGGTCCTTAAAAGAATATAATAGTACAATAACGTAATACAAAGTGAAATGATGTTAAAAAAATTGATGCACTCAATGATGAATTAGACTTTTCATACTAGAACATATTGACATTGATTTAAGAATCTAAAGTTGGTTGCTAAAATTAGGTGTTTTCATAAATTATGATTAACAGACATGAAAGTAATCTAGTCTAAGAGAGGGGATGTTGTGTCATTGTAATACATGTCATTTCTAAAAATCTTAAAACTTATATTTATTTCAATAGATGATTTCTTATACAAATTGAAGGTTTCACCCTCGACATAAAATGGTTGCTCATGTGTGGAATAGGCTACAAACTTTTGAAATAGACCTAATGCATGCATCTAATAATGAAATTAGACTTTATACAATAAAATACTTTGATACTAATTTGAGGGTTTTAGATGTAAAAATAAGGTCTTTCTCAAGGTAGATTAAATGACTGAAACTTTTCTTGTGAAAAACCCAAAATTATTATCAATTTAAAAATACGTTATTTCTAAAAACTAAAATCTTATGCTTGTTTATTAATAATTCATTAATGTGAAAGTTTCTATTATGCAATACTATAAAATAGCTTCATGTTCTATCAAAAAAAAAAAAAAAGGGAAAGATTTTTACATTTCTATTTCTTTTTAAGTCAATCCTTTCTATTGTCCTATCAACAACTTACTCCGCTATCCAGCCCTTTTTACTTTCTCCTTCATTTCATTGTCCTTAAAAGTTAAAGGCCTCTTACTTTACTAAACAGTCTCACATCTGTCTTGTTTGGTTTCTATTATGCTACAAATGAGAATCTATTTAAAACTTTATATACAACAGACTTAAAAGTTAAAATAATAATAATAAGAGTATTAAAAAATTTTACTATATTAAATTTAAAAAAATTTCAAAGTAAATTTTAAAATTTTACTATGTGTAAGATAATAGTTTTTTCATATCAAAATTTCTTTCATATTTGTGATATTCATATTCTTTTTATATTTTATGAGTTTGTTTCAATTTTATTCTATTTTTCCCTTACCATTTGTTTGATTATACGTATTTTCTTAATTATTTTCATGTACTTTCTTGAAAGATAAAAATGAGGAAAAAATTAAGTGGGGTAGGTACTAACATTTACATGTCATTTATGAATTTGCTCATTTGGTACTTGGTAGTTTGGAAAAAGGCAGATTCGCAGACTGGTGGCTGCGGACACGAGCCTCAACCACCTCCATGTGGTTAGAATTCTGCATTTATTTTTATTTTTATATTTTATTTTATAAATGCGCTCAACATGTGTTTTGAAAAAATAGTAAATTACTCGCTCCATTCACAAATAATTGAGATTTTAGGTTTTTGTTTTGTTCACAATTATTTGCCGTTTAAAAAATAAAGATATTATTTATTAATTTCTTCTATTTTTACCCTTGTACTCACATTAAATAAACATTTAATTTTTTTTTTCATGTTTTTACGTTTTTTTCAAGTTTATTCAACAATTTCAATATTTTTATTAATGCTAATAAAGTAATGTCAATTTATTTTAAACAAGAAGGGGCTGCATAATGACAAGACTATACATTGAATATGTTTACAAGAGATTGACTTAAAAATTGGATCATTAATATTGTATTAAAACTTGCTCGTGACTTGTCCTAATAAAAACTATTTCTTTATTCTTCTTTTTGTTTATCAGACAAAAGATTGTATGTATCCAAATTTATTCACGGACTGTGAGTGAAGTATTTGCTTAAAAATTGGAGTATTAAGACATCAATGTCAAGAATAATTCTAGTATAGGAATATTACTATTAAGCATTTGACTTTTAATTATTTAGAATTAAATACAAGCTAGAGTTATAGTACTCCAACATAATGACATATAAATGGCAGTACAATTCTAATATAGGAATAGAATGTGCAATACTATAGGAATCTTCAACAGAGTAGTAGTGCAATTCTAACATAGGAAACATAGGGGTACAAGCAATCCGAAAGATTTTAGTACAATAATCCACAACAGATAAGTCTAGTAGCAATTTGGAGAAATATTAAAAGCAACACTATAAGAAGAATTAAACGTACCAGTATTCAAGTTTGTGTCATGATGCAATCCTTCCTCTGGATGTCCAATATCATTTTCTTCTACACATGACTCCATATTTAAGTCTAGAACAAAATTACTAGCATCAACATTAAGATCTAACAAATTAAAATCAGCTTCCTCTTGGTGCATATTAGTATGATCATTAAATAAATCTATAAAGATATTTACATTTAAATCTATATCAACTACAGGCCATTGAGAAGATTGGCTTGTATCCATATAAAGTGTAGTGGTAATTTAAACCTCATGAAATTATTCTTGTTTTATGCTAACTATAAAAAAAATTTAGTGAGAAATTAAAATTTAAAAATGTTAACATTCCTTCTAAATTGAAAATTTTTTTTTGGCCAATTTTCGTAGAACAAAGAGACAAGGTGCTAGAATTTTGTTTTGAAGAGAGAGCAATTAATAAAATTAAATTAAGAGTATTGATTAAATAGGGCTCATTAATCCATATCACCTTAATTACTACTCATTAAATATGAGTAATACTAAGGGGTATTTTAGTTTTTTTTTCTTACAACTAACACATAACTAATGATTTCTTAATACCTGTGCAAACCTCTAAAACGTTAGTTAATTGTGAATAGAATATTGTGTATTATTTTGAAATCCAAGATGAGTATTTCATTAATGAGCATCAGCAGTTAATACATTAGCAAGGAAAGAAGGGATAGACTCCCATTCACAGGCATCAACAATAGAACCAGCCACACGAGCAAGACAATCTGTGTGTCGAACAAAACAAAATTAAACCTCTAAGAAACACGAACATAGACCTTTTACAGTCTGAATTTATAAGACCAGAGTAAGAATTATCTATAAAGGAGGACATCAGGTCATAGAAAACTTGTAGCGAGTCCATCTTCACTATGACAAAAGACCAGTGCTTCGATTTAAGCCAGCTTAATGTCTCTCTTACCCCTGAGCTAAGCCTCCTTAACAAGAATAAATGCATGTATGATTGGCTTTGAGAAACCCACCTAACATAATTCATTTCTCATCTTTCACAATACAGCCAACTCAATTTTCTTTTGTATAGAAACAAGGCCACATCAATGATCTTTGCCTCTGTAGGTGGGGTAGACCAAATAACAGAAGCATGTTGATCTTGTAAATTAGAGACCGAGGCATTCTGAGGCTCTCAACTGCAATCATTTATAACATACGACCAGCCAAATAAACCAAGAAACGAGCATTGTTTCGTTTGTCTCTTCATATAATATCATTCCTATTCTTCCATAACATCCAACCAATCTTCGGCATTAAAGAACAGTCATCTACATTATGACTTGCAAAGAAACTACTAAACCATTCAAAGCAAGATCTACCATTGCAACCATTGATGTTTAGGGAAGAAAGTATCCTACAATGAGTCGCTACATGACGTTCAAAAAGTAAATGAGTATCAGTCTCACTTGAGGCATGACAAACAGGACACACTTCATCCATACCTTTCCTGGCATGAAGTCTAATTGGTAAGCAATCAGTGGTACACCTCCCTAACTGCCAAGGAACTCGGCTTCAATTGTTTCCAAGGGCTTTGATTGGGGTGTTTCACCATTAATCAGTCTCTCCTTTACTGTGTATGAGCCCATACTATCATAGGTGAAGTTAATACCATCTCTACCATTATATGATACTTTGAGGAATCTGGTTGATCAAAGCAAAATCTCTGTCATTAAAAAGATCTTTTAAGACATTCTAACCTACTCTCTTTTCCCATCTTTCAGCAAATTCACAACTATCACCCATTTAAGACCAGAGATGATCTCAGTTGTAACAAAAGCATTTTCATTATTTTTAAACATCTCATTTAATCTTTCCTAATGACTTTAAACACCTAGTTTTGTAGACATTATCTATTTCAAGCCTCACGACTTGTTAACATGAGTTCATATTTATACGGTTTCAGTGTTTAACGTGCGAAAAAAACAGGAAATAAACAAAATAGGATTACAAAATTATATGAAAAATCTAAAGAAAAAAAACCCGAGTATATGAGAATTTTATTTTTATAAATGTATAATTCAAAAAATCCAAAATGTCATATAAAAAGTTTTTCGGCTTAAGTCACTATTATATTATCCTCATCCGTTATAGTAACATGATTATAATTTTCATATAGGCCCTGTTTAATTAAGCTAATTAAAAGATCAATCAAGAGTTAATAACTTATTTACCCACAATCAATTATTGTAGGATGCTTGGTAAAGACACATTAATATTAGCTATTAATAGCTAATTGAGACTAAACAACTCCTTATCAAAAAAGCTACAAATCGTAACTTTTTCTTAAATGACTCCTATAAAAATACTACATTTTCCATTTTTATCCCTCTCTTTATTTATGTAAATCTTTTAAGATATTGGTTATATAGAAAAAGATTTGTGAGAAAAAAAGAAAATACGTTGCGCATATGAATATATGATTTCCCCCCTTAATTAATAAGTTTAAAATATTATGCTTTGATGTAAATCACTTTCGTGTTTACATCTAATTTTGAATTTGTTTGAATAATCAAATTTGTTTTTTTGATAATAATATATGACTTTTTAATTTTGAGATAATATTTTTATTCTTAAAAACATTAGTTTTTATAGTTAATATTACCTATTTGGTAATTAGTAATTAGTGGATCTAATATTAGTTTCTGAATTTTTAATAGTGATGTTATTGGTGATTGTTTTGAATAACATTTTATTCTTCAAAATAAAAACATATTTATAAACTTTTATTTAAATATATTTAAAAATTTTAAATTCTCAAAAAAAAACTTTTTGTTTTTATAAACTACGTTACCTAATTATTTTATAATTTTGAGATAATATTTTACTCAACAATTTATAAGTTAAGTTTATCTTTTAAATTGAAATTTTATCATAAATATTTTATAAATAGATAAATATTTATAAATATATTAGCAGATAAATAAAATAAATAAGCGAGATGAAAAGCAATTGTTATTATTTAAAAAACGATTTGTTAGAGATTAGAGTTTTAATCATAATTTAGTTTTATTAATATTTTGGTTCTGATGAAAATATAGGGGGAACTGAAATCAAACAAAAGGTGAACAAAGTATGGAGTTATAAATACTAAAATAAATATTTTTTTGACCTAAGTAGGGTGTGGTCTTATATTATTTTTCTCTGAAAAAATTAAAAAATCTCACTTAGGTCTTTACTTGTGTATTTGCATAGTTTTGAGTAGAATTTTGATCGACATATTCTTTTCTTATCAAATACACCACTTTCTATAAAGTCAATACAAAATAGCAGTAGTTATATATCATTAACACTAGCTATCTGCAGTTATATATATACATTATTTTATATCTATTCTATCGTATACATGCTAAAATGAAGTTACCTTCAATTGGTTATCGGTACCTATCAACTGAACCAAACAAGATCATAGTATAAAAAACCTATTATTGTATAAGTGTGAATTTTTTTTATTATAATTTTCATGTAGTATCATAAACCTGTTATTGTATAAGTATGATTTTTTTTATTCTTATCTTCTCTATTTTTTTTTTTTTTTACTTTTATAATGGTAGAGTAGTATGTTTTTACAAGGATTCAATCTTTATTTTCTCGGTGCATTTCTCCACTTATCCAGTTGAGTCACGTCTTGAGTGGTGTTCTTATCTTCTAAGTATTCTAAAATTTAAAAAATAAAATAAAATTCATTCTTGTCTTTTAAGTATTCTAAAATTAAAATTAAAAATAAAACCTTTTTAAGGTCGAAGTGATACCAAAGCTGGTACGTGGTAGCCGTGATTGTTACAAATATTTTAAATTTTATGGTCATTTATTCATTATATTAAACCAACCAATTTGATTTTGATATTTTTGATACATGTTCTCTGCGACAAATTCTAATGACGTATGTATTAAAGCATTCTCCCTTTTGCGTTATTTTTTAGAAAGTGCCAAACCCATTTCCCAAATCATGAGGAAAGATTTAAAACAGTGAAGTTACTTTTTCTTTTTTTTTATAGCTAAAATACTTTAATTATAATATAGTAAATTGTTATCATCCGAAACGAATAGAGACTTCTCCTCTTCAATATCCTTTATTTTAAATTGAACACCTATTACGTGACTAAACATTATATTGGTGATAGTTATAATTAGCATATCAAACTCAGGTATTCTTTGTGGCCTAGTTGCATAGTGAGAATAAATTGGCTGCATTATATTTAAATGATTGCATTATCTAAGAAAAATTATAGTGAAAACTGGGTTGTACATGAGTGATTAAATCAGTGGATCATAAACTGTTGTATTGCAGTGGACTCTAATGGACTAATATCTGTATGTATCCACGACAAAGCTTATGCATCATGAATATATAGCAATATTATAAATATAGGGATCTTTGATTAAACTCTTTTGAATAAAATACAAAACACTTAAAACATTCTTAACTTTATTGTAAAAATTGGTTAACAAATTAATGACAAAGTATGCTATTAATACACTTGTTAAAGTAAAGTGTTAATAATTTTTCCATTTTTATTGCATATTTGTCCCATTTCTATAGATTACTTATTCGACATATCTATCAAATACTTATGTCATGGTTATCTGAAATTGACGGTTACATTTTTTTATGTATCAAAACTTGGTAAACTAGTGTTTCTGCCCAATTTGGGAATAATTACAAAAAAAAATGCATAAATAATGTAAAATATATGGTTTAATATAGTTTCACATAACATAATTGTATTTAAGGAATGAAAGTGGTAATTGAACATAATATACCGAAATAATCCTTTGACCAGACTAATTAAGCCTTATAACATGGATCATTATGATGAAATGCACATAATTTATTAAGGTGATACCTCAATTTCTTTTAAAGTGATGTAATACCTTCACATACTTAAGGTATTATGAATAGTATCATTGGGTTGAGTTGACTTGGTTATAAGGACATTTTCGGTATATTATGTTAAATCATCATTTTCGTACATGAAACACAATTATTCTTTATAAAACCGTACTAAATCATATATTTTGCATTTTTTATACTTTATTTACAATTATTTCCACATCAAAAGGCATAAACACAGGTTTATGCTTTTAATAAGCTATAAGTATTACATGTAATTTTTAGATGTTATCGTAATAAATAGTATCCACATGACTAAGTTGATTTGGTTAGAGGGCAATTTCAAAATATTATGTCTAATCACTACTTTTATACTTAAAACACAATTATTTTATGTGAAACCATGTTATACATTAAACACATTTATTTTTATAGAAATCAATCATGTATTTTATTTATACCTTCTTTACAATTATTCCCAAGCCAATAGACTAAAACAAGTTTCCCTAGATTATGACGTCAAATGGCCCTAATTAATCATCTCCATATTAAAGTATAGATCAAAGTCAAAAATATGGGAAAGCTAGCTCTCTACTGGGGAGGAAGGGTAGCTGGAACGTGCACCACTTGGGTGGTAGGCAATTGGCCGACGACCAAGAGAAATGGTTCAGAGCCGGGAGGGGGTTCGTAATTCCCCAAGCTTGAAACCTTCCAGTCAGCACAACTTCGCTTCAGCTATGGTTCTCTCCGGTTGTTAGGGTTGAATATATCACGTGAGCAACAGCCACAACCCACTTCTCTCTTTCAGTTGACAGCGCTACCCCATTTTCTTACTCCTAGAAACATGGTGGAAGAAAAATCTCTCTCTGTCAAGCTCTGAAGACAAAGAATGACCAAAGAAAGCTAAGCTAGCGTATTTGAATACTCGGACTGAACTTCAAATGGAGTGCCAAGTATTTACTGCAATGGTGACTACAATGGTGACTTCAGTTGCTCTTAGAGTAGAGAGCTTGGCCAGCAGTGGGATCCAGTCAATCCCCAAAGAGTACATCCGCCCTGAAGAAGAGCTCACCAGCATTGGCAATGTCTTTGAGGAGGAGAAGAAGGAAGAAGGGCCACAGGTTCCGACTATTGACTTGAAGGATATTGAGTCTGAGGACGAGACCGTCCGGGAGAAATGCCGGGAGGCGTTGAAGAAGGCCGCCTCGGAGTGGGGTGTGATGCATCTTGTTAACCATGGCATCTCTGATGAGCTTATCAACCGCGTTAAGGTTGCCGGGGAGACTTTCTTCAATCTCCCCATCGAAGAAAAGGAGAAGTATGCTAATGACCAGGCCTCCGGTAACATCGCCGGCTATGGCAGCAAGCTTGCTAACAATGCCAGTGGACAGCTCGAGTGGGAGGATTACTTCTTCCACCTCATCTTCCCTGAAGACAAGCGCGACTTGTCCATCTGGCCTAAGACACCAAGCGACTATACGTAAGTTCAATTCAATTCCCTCTTAGTCCTTTATTCAATCACTCGGTGGGCAAGTTTATAGTTAAAACCATTTTGAAACTGATTCAAATCTGTGAATGCAGTCCAGCAACCTGTGAGTACTCGGTGAAACTGAGAAGCCTAGCAAGCAAGATTCTGTCGGTGCTATCTCTTGGGTTGGGATTGGAAGAAGGGAGGCTGGAAAAGGAAGTCGGCGGGATGGAAGAGCTACTACTTCAAAAGAAGATCAACTACTACCCAAATGTCCCCAGCCGGAATTGGCTCTCGGGTGGAAGCCCACACCGACGTGAGCGCTCTCACCTTCATCCTCCACAACATGGTGCCTGGCCTGCAACTTTTCTATGAGGGCAAGTGGGTGACCGCCAAATGCGTCCCCAACTCCATCATCATGCACATTGGAGACACCATAGAGATTCTCAGCAATGGTAGAAAATGCGAGTATTCTACAGGGGACTGGTTAACAAGGAGAAGGTGAGGATTTCTTGGGCGGTGTTCTGCAGACCGCAAGGAGAAGATCATTCTAAAGCCACTGCCGGAACTGGTGTCTGGAGACTGAGCACCATGCACCGCCTCACACCTTTGCCCAGCATATTCACCACAAGCTCTTCAGGAAGACCCAAGGCTCTCTACTCTCAAATGAAGCTCTGGCCTAGCATTATTTCATCTAATATGGCTTTCTGTTTGGCTGTTTTGTTACAGTTCATCCGTCGTTTTTTGAGGTTCCCAATCTTTGATCATGGCCGGGTATAGGCCATGCCATATTTGTATTTCTCTCTACATGCTTTTGTCTAATAAAAATCAGGATTTCTAATCTTATTTTTATTTTCTTGGTATATTTGGATTTTGGGTATGCCATGTGCATTGAAAACTCTCAAGCTGCTTAGCATTGAAAATTCAAGCCAATATAGGCTCCGTTTGGGGTTGTGATTAAAGCTATAGTTAAGGTAAGCGAGTATGTGTTTTAAATTTGTAGATTTTGAATGTTTGATTAATTTCAAAATCTAAGGTGGTAAATCGCTGATTGATTTTAAAACAGTTAATATAATGGTGGAAGCTTGCTTTTGGCTGACGAAGTGGAATGCGATGTCGTAGTTTTTTATTTTTAAGGCGGACAAAATAGCATAAATAAACTTATATTTATAATGAGCCAAGATATAAAAAGTAAACTTTAAGTAATCATGACATACATAGCTTATACGCATGTTATTATTACTTGAGATTTTATTAATATTTGGTGTACGGTTACAAAGCTTTGTTGGTAGAACAATAAGAGAAATTGATAAATTACGTTATCAGATTGCTTCAAGTTTGATGAGTCAAAGAAATTGATCTTAAAATTATTTGTTTTTGTTATGATTGCAAATATTTGAATGTTAAATTAACATAATTTTATAATTTTAAGTCATTTCATATTGAATATTATAATGAATTTTTGGTCTCATCACTATTATTTTTATTATCATTATTGTATTAACAACATTAGTTTAAAATTATTAACATTAACATCAAAAAAAAGATACAAGTATGAATAACTATTCATTTTGGTAATTTTATATTTGAATCACACTTTTAATCACAGTTTTATCAAATATATAAAAACATCAATTTTATATCGCAATAACTTTAATTAAACATGTCTCACTATTTATAAAACATAATTTTATAACCACAATTTATTAAACACGTGCTCCTAAATCCTACTTTTTTTTGTCACAACCCCCGACAAAGTCATGAAATAGTGGTACGTATGAATGTGAAACCTATCATTCATTTTAAAATTAAATTTATCTAATAAATATTTGATTAGTTTTTCAAGGGGCAGTTGGAAAACTTTCAACCCATCCCTTTTTGTTTCACCGATACTGGTGCTGTCATGTGCCAACTGCCACCGTGAAGTAACATTGTGAGAAAATTTGTCATAATTCCATTCCATTTACAGTTCGTCCAATCATCAAGGGAAGATGTAACGAATTATTTTAAGGAGGAATTATGTTAAGGTGCAATAAAAACACCACAAAAGAATTTAAAAAAACAAAACCCAAACCTTTAAAACATGTGTCATTTATCACTTAATTTTAAAAACACGTATTTGAATAGTAAACTTTTTTATAAGATACTAATATGTTAGGTAGTGTTTGTTTTTAAGCTAATCTGAAGCTAAATAAACTCGATGCCATTTTTAAATTTTAAAGCGTTTATTGTTTGAAATTTTTTTAAAAAGTTAAGACAGAAAAAGTGAAAATATTTGAGCACTTACATTAGAAAAAATCGTTTTCGAAAAATAAGAAAAACGATCATTGCCCAACAAGAAAAGCTAGCAATATACCTTTACTATGGATAACAACGGGAGGGTTTGGGACGGGCGGTCACATAAAATTGACTCGTTTATTTTTTCAATTCTCAAACAGTAACGTTAAAAATTAAACAGGGCGAAGCGGAGATGGAAAAATTCCCAAACTCGCCCGTTTACATTTTATTTTTGTTTTATTTTTTAATTTTAATTTTTTTATATTTGGTTTTTATTTTATTATATTAAAATTAATATTTTTCATAAAAATAAAAATATTGTAATTTTATAAATTATTTATTAAAAAACATTATAATTATTATTATTATTATTTATATTAAAGTATAAAAATAAAATGATAAAAAATTATTTTAAAATATATTAGTGAGAACATTATGTATTATTTGGATACATGATTCATATTATTTCATTTAGATTAAGTTTCTGTACAGAAATGATTTATTCTTTTCGGTTCGACTTTATTTTAAATATGAACTTAGCGAGCCATTTCGACTTTGAGATTTTCGTAAAAATCACCGTCTGCAGAGAATCGACAACATCACCCAAAAAATCGGAAAAATTTCCACTTGTCTCAGAATTCGACGAAACTTTTACAGTCGGCTAAATTGTAGGCAATTTAACAAGCCAATCGTTTAAATCATCAGAGATCTAGAGAATTTCTAGAACTGCGAACCGCATGTGATTATTATTTTATTAACGTTTGTCATTTAGAAATTTCTAATTTTCTCGAGGTTTCTAGGAAGAGTAACAATACATGAACGTCTGGTTGAATAAACCAAAACCTGAAAAGCCGATTAAAATTAAGAACAAAACATATCATTAAGGCGAGGCGGAATGATAGCCAAAATAATCCGTCCCAAGTGACATCCCACACTCACTATCTAATGTTAAAAAATAAATAAGCTTATCTTTATTCTTTATTAAAGTGCTTATTTTATCACTTCTTCTTCACAGCACATCCAATATAAACTCTTCTTCTTGAACTTGAGATGCTCTTAAAAGAAGAAGAAGAAGGAAAATGATTAAGTGGGTGAAGATAAATTATTGAGATTCTTTAAGTAATAAATGAAGAAAAATGAGAACCCAAGTTCATATTTTTGAAGGTTTGGAAAACCTTCAAAAATATTAAATTTGGGGGTGATGTGGAGAGACACATTGAAGGGTAATTTTGTCTAAAATAGGTACATTTTAAGGTTATAAAAATGAAAATTAGATTTGCAAATAATTTTGTTTTGTGTTACAATTCCTCTTGTTAGTATGTGTTAGCTTTTTCAAAAGGAAACTTGTTTCACATGAAAAAAAAGACAAGACCTTTTTTTATTTATATAATAAAACCCATCTTTGAGCTTATATAAGGCTTGAGAAGATGACAAGCATCAATCTTTAAAGTGAACAAAAGCTCAGTTTGTCTGGCTTGATGGATTCCTCGCTGAGCATACTGCTAATGTCCATGATAACAATTGTGTTGGAGTGAATGACATTTATTGCAGATATGAATGTCATTTACTTTGTGATAAGTCTAAAGGTTGCAAGAGTTCAAACGTTTGGCTTGCTGGAGGTTGAAGATCTGATCTTTATTTCTATAAAGGTGAGGCTTTTCTTGTTTGAAATTTTTCCTTTTTTGAGTTTGTTATTTGACACGGTCAGAGGATGTTGTTGGGTGATAGTTTGATCGTAGTCTCGAGTTCGATTGAGTAGTATCGAGGTGATGAGGTCTTTACTCGTATATCGTTTTATCTGAAGGCCAGACGAAGCGTGTTTTCTCCTAAGCATCGAAGGAGACGACGAATCTATTTTAAAGAGATTGTGACTCCTCACAAGACTCAATTTCACCGTCTCTATTTAATATTATTTCTCTTATAATTATTTTCTTATTTCTTTGTAATTTTCTTCCCCCTTTTTTTGTTTCCTTTATGGGGAAATGAGTTCCTAACAAATTGAAGTATGACACATCTAGTTTTTCATTCGATTATTATTTTCTTCTTGAAGATCAAATTCAACTTCTTGGTCTTAAATCTTAAAACATACATAAAAAAAACTATTTTTCATATTTGAAAATCTATTTTTTATTTTTTTAAAAATAATATAAAAATATGATTTTACTTTTAATTTTTATGGAGAGTAAACGTAACAAATTATATTATAGTAAATTGCCAATTGTTATGATTTTGGTCCACCCTAATACTCCACGGTGATTGGGAGCAATCAATATCAAGGTTCTAAATTCCGTTCCGTTCGATTGGAGCAGTAGGAATATTCGGTCCGTTAAAAACTAGCGGAACATGTCATAGAAAAATTCGGACTATGTACGGTTTATTCCGATCGGAATCGCGAATTCTTGAATCAGAAACGATATATATTCGACCGTAACATAAAAAGGTAAAAAAATGAAATATTTGCATTGAATTTATGTTATATTAATTGATTCAATTATAAGATACCATTATTCTTATTGTTATTTATAGGATTATGAAGAAAGGGAAAGAGTCTTTAGATCCTATAAGTATGGAGCATATAGATTTGTTGGATGATTGGATTTCTGAGGAGCCCAGTGTTTTTGATGGAGATGATTTAAATTGGGAGACAATAGAAACCGTTTCTTGATAGGTTGCCGAGATGATGAAGAATTAAATTATACTAATGATGAAGGTAATATTGACCGTCTACGCTGCGTATGCGTGGGATTTTGATGTTTCTGAGTTTGATGACACCCGAGTTTGATGTTGGTTGCTGATTTACTGTTTTAGAATTTATTTGTTTATTTTGTATTTGCTTGTATTAAATATTTTATACTTGTTTGTTGATTTATGCAGGATTAACATGCTTAAAACATTATATTAATTTGGTGATTTAAACTTCGTTAAGGTATTAAAATATTTATGTTCATTTGATAATTTAATTTTAATTAATGTATTATAAAATAATTTTTACTTGATAAATTATATTACAAAATGCTACATATTAAAAATTATATATATATATATCATCTTAGAACAATACACCAAAACGCGAAATATTTCGTTTCGATATCTAATCCAAAGATATCGAAATTGAATTTAAAACCTTGATCAATATCGCTTTGAGAGCAGGTATATAATAGGGTTCGTGGCAGAGGGCCGTTGTTATTGTAAGGGCCACTATATAGTAATAGTCGGACTCAGCTAGATACCGAGGGGCCCTATTGTCGTGGATCCACCCGCCCGTGTATAGGCGATGACCGGTGACAAATTTATTATACCTTCTGTCATCCTTAAACCTTCTCGTCACGAAATGGTGAAATCGCTCCGACCAAAGATAACGTGCGATTTGAGTATGTCGGACACCCTCGATTGCAGTGCTCAAGAAAGATAAGTGATTATTTTATGTTTGGTCAAATCTGAAAAACAAAATTACATTAATCCGTAAAAGATATTATTTTCAGCGATTCGGATATTGTATAAGCCCCAGGGTGTGGCGTGTTGGGTTAGGTTAAACGAGTTCTGGGTTAAGCGGGTGACGGGTGAAAAACATGTAAGCCGAACCGCGACCCGTTTATTAAGCGTGTTAAATGGGTTGGCCGTTTGTCGGCGGCCGTTGGAATTACCGCGAAACCGTTAATCGGCGATTAATCGATGTCAGGTTAATCATTATCAGCGTTAGACACAGCCGAGAACTAGTGCGACCATTGGTAAAGCGGCCCGGTAGAAAGCAGTGTTAAGCGGGTAAACGGGTTATAAGCGAGTTAGCGTATGCCGGCGAACCGCGACCGTTTATTAAACGTCGTGCGCGGGTTGGCCGTTTATCAGCGGCCGTTGGAATTACCGCCCCGAAACCCGTTTGTCGGCGGTTGTCGTGTCGAGTTAATCGTGTCGTGTTGAATTACAAGCGAGGGCTAGTATAAACAAGTGTCTATCGAATAAAAATATTGATTTTGATAAATATATTGATACTTAAATATATATATCGATACTTATAAATTATTTAAAATTTAAATATCTATTTAATTTATATATTAAAATTAGTTTGAAAATATATGATATGATAATATCAATTAGATTTAAGAAAACATTAAAATTCATTTTCTATAATTTATACAAAATAATTGGTTAAACATTTATATACTATGACTAATTTTTTATATTTTTATTTTTATTTTAGAATATTCTAAAAATATACTATAAATAATTTCAAAATATTTTATTTAATAATTTTTTTTTAAATTATTTGTATTTAAAGATGTGCACAATCGTTTTTCAATCATTTTTCAATATAAAACCCCTAAATGGCATAACCATTTATACAATCGTTCAACAAAAGCCTTTTTTTTTTTTCCAACCTTTTCTAAACAAAACATTTTCCAAAAGATGTTTTGTTTTGTTTTACAATTTTTTTTTTTCCAATATCTTCCAAAAAGGAGATTTGATTTTCTCTTTTACTGAAACCAAAACACTTCCAAAAAAATTATCTAATCCATAAAAACTATTAGATTTTTTCTTTGTTTGTCAAGGGATATTTTTTTACAAATATCTTAAAAAAAAAAAAACCTAATTTTCTCTTGATGTTCAAAATTTTCCTTTCTTTTTTCCTTCTCTTTATGATTGTTTTTTTCTTTTTTTTTGGGTGACTTCTCTTTTCACCAGACAAACCTGTTTCTCCTTCCTGTTGTTTTTTTTTTTCAATATGTTTTTAAGTTGTGTAACATCCTTGCAGAGTACACTGAAATGGAAAAATATAAGAAGAAGGAGATTACAAAAGGAAAACCAAACAAGGGCCCCGGGCGAAGGCTTCGAGGTCTTAATGAGGGTCGTGATTTCGCTTAAAGCCGGTTTGTCGTCTTCCTAGTATTGGAAAAAAAATGGCGACATTTATCTCCTAAGATGAAATGGCGATCGAGCAGCACCACTGCACCTTGATGCAACTCCGATGAATTGGAACAAAGTTGCTCTATCACGAGAGAGACATGGAAGAAGACTGAAGAATATAACTTGGCTTCTATGGAATTTGTAAGACCCGAGAAAATTACAATTTCTAGAAAAATGGTAAAATCGTAATTTCGGTCAAAACTCGAAATTTTTCTAGATCTCGGATGACGAAACGGATTTCACCGTTAGAATCGTCTCGCGAAATCTAGCTAACCGCGTAGAATTACCGTCGAATTAGAGACGGTCGGGTGTCGTTTCTAGGCATCGCGTTTCGGGTGCCATAAAACGACATGTGATGTGACGAAACTCACTTTTAACATGTACTCATGTTACTTATGTTGCATAAGTAGAGAAATGATAGAAACGGACGACCGAGATCGTGCCACGTGTCAAAATTTAGAAGAAGGGACACAAATGGAATTAATCAAATGTTTAATGATAATAGGACAAAAGTCCAAATAGTGTCATCCTCTCCCTTATTCAAAAGAGATCAAAAGAGACCCCGTCCCAAGAGGGTGTACGGTATGCGTAACCGTATATGCCTTGAGAACTTCTTAATTATTTCCCAATGTATCGTAATAGAATTTTGAAAGTTGTTTTAAGGGTGAAATTATAAAGTTTTGAAAATTGTGGCGACTTTTTGCAATTAAGGAAAGTGGAGGGGTGAAAGTATAATTAATGGAAAGTTAAAATAGTAAAATAATAATAATAAATTGCGAAATAGTTCGGGAAAGTACCGAAAATTCTACAGATCTCGAGATAGCCCAAGCAATTTCTTGTAGTTAGAATTAAAATGCTACTTGAAATCGAAGTGACCTATAAAAGTTTCGTTTAATTAAAGACAATCCCGGAATATTTTAATTTACAGGCAACTATTTGTAAGTGAAACACAGCAGGATTTTGAAAAATTTCAAAAAATGACAAGATTTAAATAATATTCAATTAGGATAAATGAGAATTGAAGCAAGGACAAAATAATTTGTTTTTCGGGCTTAAACGGTAGAAATGGAATAAAGGGACATAGGTCAGAAAAAAAGCAAAACAAAAAGCAATCGAAAGCGTTAAAGTGAATGCGTAAGGACGTTCGGGAGAGAGAGTGTACGGTGGAGAGAGAACAGTTTTCGTTTATTTTCTTTATTTGCTTTCTCGGATTTACGAAAATAGAATGATGGGTTTTTCATCGGAGACGAAGGCAAAGTTGGTTGCACGAAGAGGCTACGCATAGGTACGATATCTTAGCCTTTTGTCAAACTTTAAAGGTAGAAAAATTTGTCTACTTGTGTTATTTGTTTAAATGCTATATAATGGCTTGAGGAAATTTTCTTAGGAAGCGTGAAGGTCGTAAACTTAGTCCAAAATTTTTAAGCGAGTTTAGGAATTTTAGGAATTTTGGCAATGTGTTCGAACGGTCCATTTGAATTGGGATTTATTTTCGACCGATTCAGTTGAAATTTCGAGTTATTTTCAGACAAGTCGGACAAAATTTTCGAAATGTTTCGAAGATTATTTTAGACTACATGGAAAGTCCGGCGAGTGAGTTGACTAAAACAGATAGTTTTTATGGAGCATTTAATGTGTAGGGACATTTTGGTCAATTTCACATCATATTATCGATGTCCTTATCGAATAGGACTAGCACATAAAGTTTTGTTACAATCGAAGTTCGTTCGATATAGTCACTTTGAAAGCCATGTGTATGTTTTATGGTTAAAACGTTGAACTGAGGGCATTTTCGTACTTTGTATGGATTGTGTAGGCGATTTGAGCATCGACGAGAATCTAGAGTGCTTGACAAGATTTGAAAGAAATTAGTCGAGAAAAGGTGATTACTCAAAATCACATTTCTAAAACGAAAGTGTTTAAGAATTACAATTTTGTAAAGTGCTTTGAAAATATAGATTTATCTAAAGCTTTTTACCTCTGGTGTTATACTTAAGCGGGGAAAAGTTTGATTTCGGTATTTAAAAGCAGTTCAAACTGGTTTAGCAAAACCCACTAGATGACCTGGCTCGGTTCCAGGTCGGATGTATTTGGTTATTGCATGACAAGGTTATGGGGATATTATGACTAACATATTGCACATTCGTGATTGGGGGTTAGATATAGTATATATATGGTGAGTCGCCTACTGCTTGGCGTTACCGAGGAATTTATATAGTTAGCCCAGTGACGAGCGTAGCGATGAGGTGTTGGTTTCGAGGTTCGAGCATTTTGGTCCGAGGTTCCATTATGCTATATAGATCCCATAGTGTTCAGGACCATCTTAAGCCAGGGTAGTGTTCCAAGGTTCCTCACAGGTGCCGGGTTCAGAGGTTCCGTGGTATCACGTCACAAGTGTTCGAAATGGGCCACGGTCGTTGGTACTTGATTTCGGAGTATAACACTTTCGGATATTAGCCACCGAAGCGGTTCCAGCCCGTGATAGTTTGAGCCGGTTTGACAGTAGTTTGGTGAGTTTTCGACGCAATAGTTTCAAAGCAGTTTCTTTGACAAAAATAGTTTTCGGTAAACGAAATAGTTTCGGCCACCGGTTTTCGAAATGGTTTCATAGCAAAACTGAGTTTCTCTGCTTCAGTTTTACAACCATTTATGTCTGATTTTCATATTAGGAGAGTACAAGCAATGACGGTAACATTTAGAACTTATAGTACTCAGGCCCGTTTGACTCACGGTTTATGTTTTTAAATAATTTTTCAGGTGCGAGGTGTTGAAGCGAAAGACGCTCCAGGATCATAATTCTAGGCTATTTGTGTTATAAGATAAGGTGTAAATTAAAAATAGTAAAAGTTAAAATGTGGCATTTTTGTATATTTAAATATCTTTTGTAAAATATGCATGCATGGTTTAGAGAAAAAACGAGGTTGCGACAAAATTATGTTGGATTGATCTTATCTTATATTTTGATGAGGAATGAAGATTAAACTTATTGTTATGTAGTTGGACATTTGGAAAACATTGGGAGTGTATATTTTTTGTTATACGGGTGATTTTGTATTTTGAAGCGACCATAGGTGCGGTCGTTATCTTTGCCATAATTTTGTTAAATCTAAAGGTATGATTTTGATAGAAAAGTGAAAAAATTTTATAACCCACGTTTTCGAATACGGTTTCGGCGGTTTTAGCGGCAGCTTCATGGTGGCATTCAGTGGCGAGCTTGGGTGGGAGGTTACCGATGGAGTGTCGACGGAATTTTCTATCACTAGGAGAGTCTGTCAGAAGTTGGTATCGAGAGGCGGAGTTTTTAGGCGATGGTCGCTGTTTTTATACGTTTTCGACGATTATTTCCTATAGAATTGTTTTTATAATAATGATTTTTATTACTTGACCTATATTGTTTGCTAAATCTAGCATGCATCAAATATTGAAAAATTGCTTGAATCTTTTAATCTAAGTTCACATCATTAGTAATATGCCGGGCCGAGAATTCAGTGGGGTCGTCTAGGACTTCACCCGGAGGCACCACGAGGAGAGATATGTCGAGGCACGCCCTAGATACGAAAATGCTTGATGAATCAGCCCCAGTGGAGACCATCGGGGGCATGAGACCAGTGGCGATACGCTGGCGATGGATGCGGGTTATACAGTTGTGCTGGTATTACCGTCGGACATAGGAGCCTCAGGAAAAGCGGAGGAGCATGATAGAACGATGCTCCGTGGAGCTAAAACTTATGATGGTCTTAGGCGACCCGGAGCGAGTACTTATGGTTAGATAGGGTTAGCGTTCTAGCTATTATATGGTGTTTGTAGACATGAGGTCTTTCCACCATAATTCTGGGAAAGATTGGCTGATGGACGAGGTCCTTCCAGCACGGTAGATACCGGTTCCGTGTTTACTAGGATATAACAAAAGCAAAAGCGACGATGTTGTAGAAAAGTTTGGTGCACTAAAGGTAGAGGGCCGGTTTCGGTTCCTGGCTCGGGGGCGACCGGACAGGTAGAGGTGCTCCCGACCACTGAGTCGACGGACCAGGGTGGAGTCTAGTAGAAAGAAAGGAAGAAGTGGGTGGCGGTGGGAGGCTCGGGACGAGGCTTCGGCATCTAGCCGGGATCGGATTCGATCACCCGGCGACCCGGTGGTAGATCGCCGGAATCATCTTTCCATTGTGCCTCCCGGAGGGAGGCATCTCGGAGAGTGCGGGGATGGATATAGCGGGGGATGTTTCCATTCTTGAGCGGGAAGGTCACTTTATCAGGAGCGTCACGGTTAGTAGGTGCGAGACCTGCGAGGTAGATACGGTAGCATCTACGGGCACCGGCGGTCCCAGTCGGGGTAGGTAGGGGTGGTTGGGCGGAGTGTGATCTGACACTAAATCCGAGGTCGTGGTAGGGGTGCGGGAGCGAGAGGCGGTGATTAGCGGATCAGTGGTACTCGTACTCGGGCTCGAATTTATTTGCGATCCGCATAGCGGGGAGCGGATCATCACAGACGTGATTCTTTGGTATGATTTAGGTTTGATCATGATGCATATGCATTGGTGGACCCAGGAGCCACTCATTCATTTATTCCCGTTACCATTCAGAGGCACGGATAGAGTCAAGCCTATAGATGGTCGTATGGTGGTTTCCGTGCCCGATGGGGATCTTATGACATCCAGGATGGTCCAGGGTAGTAGATTGGTGATCCGGGCCGGATTCGGCGGACTTGATGGTGTTAGGTATCCATGATTTTGATATAATCTTGAATGGGTTAGTTATCCGGGCATAGAGCCACCTTATATTGCTATAAGAAGGAAGTAAGATTGGACAGTTCGACGGAGGAACCCGAGGGCGTGATATTCGAGGGGAATCGAGAAGAGATCGCCCTAGTCTCATTAATGCCATGACCGCCTCGAAAATGCCCGGAGGGAAGGTTGCGGGGTTATTGGCATTTGTAGTGGATGGGAGACAAGAGGGACGGATGGAAGACATCCCCATAGTCAAGAGAGTTCCCGGATGTCTTTCAGGATATTTCAGGTTTACCCCCGGATAGAGAAATTGAGTTCGTTATTGAACTAATTCCAGGGACCGAGCCGATATCCATTCCTCCATACATAATGGCGCCAGCAGAGTTGAAAGAATTGAAGTCACAATTGGAGGAATTGCTAAGCAAGGGCTTCATCCGACCAAGTATCTCACCGTGGGGAGCTCCAGTTCTCTTCGTAAAGAAGAAAGATGGAAGCTTACGGTTGTGTATAGACTATAGACAGCTGAATCAGGCGACAATACACAACCAGTATCCGCTTCCTCGTATAGATGAGCTATTTGACCAATTACATGGATCTCGGGTATATTCTAAGATTGACCTAAGGTCAAGCTACCATCAGTTGAGGGTCAGGAATGATGTTTCAAGGCGCGCCGGGGCGAGATATGGTCTCTGAGTTCTAGTGATGCCATTCGGATGACTAATGCCCGAATTTGCGTTCATGGATTTGATGAGCGAGGGTATTCGGAGTCCGTGTTTAGATAAGTTTGTGATGCGTATTCATTGATGACATTCCTAGTATTTTCGAGGCGGTTCGGAGGAACATACAAAAGCATCTCGGACCGGTATTGCAGATTCTTAGAGAGCGTCGGTTATCACAGCTAAGTTTAGTAAGTGCCCGGTTTGGTTGGATAAAGTAGCTTTTGGGTCATGTCATTTCGGTAGAAGGTATTGAGTACCGGATCCTCAAAGATCAAAGCTATAGTGAGCTGGAAGCGCCCCCACAAATGTTTAAGTTCGCCGATTTCCTTGGATTGGCGGGTTATTACGGTTGTTGAGGATTTTCGAAGATAGCAACCCAGCGAAATTAGAGTGTGGTCGGATACTGCCGGCCTTAGTTTTGGCGGGGCGAGATTGGCGACAGCTCCGAGTATTAGCACTACCGTCGAGGAAAGGGCCGATTATGTGGTATCTGATGATGCTTCAGACAAGGGTTAGGGTGTGTTTGATGCGGGATGATAGAGTGATAGCTTATGCTTCGTCGGTTAAAGAAACCTGAGCGAGAACTACCCGACCCATGATTTAGAACTAGCAGTAGTGGTTTTCGCTCTAAAGATATGGAGACATTATCTATATGGTGTTCCCTGTCAGATATTCACTGATCATAAGAGCTGCAGTATATTTTCACTCAGAAAGAGCTTAACTTAAGGCAGCGCTGGTGGTTGGAGTTGATTAAGGATTATGATTGCACGATAAAGTACCATCCGGGGAAGGCCAATGTAGTGGCCGATGCCTTAATCCGAAACGAGTGTTTCTATCTTGTCTGTGACGGTATATCTCCCATTGTTGATAGAGTTGAGATCTTTGGGAGTTCGAGTTGCGAATTAAAATCTGGGGACCTTTGTTGGCATCATTTGATGTTCGTCCTCTTCGTGGATCGGATCAAGGAAGGTCGAGACGGGTTTCGGGAGATGATTAAGTTGAGGGCGGAGATTGAGGGTGGTAGGAAACCGAGTTCGGATCGAGAGGCTGATGGCGTAATGGTTAGAGGAGTCGAATGTGTACTGGGAAATAGGTGGTAAAGGAAATCCACGGAAGAAGCTCACTCTTCGGCCTGTCTGGCCCATGCACCACGGTAGCACGAGATGTATCATACTCTAAGGGAGCATTATTGGTGGAAGGGCATGAAAAGGAGAGTGCGAGATTTTGTATCCGGATGCTAGCATCCAGCGGGTAAAGGCGAGGAAACACGAAGCAGTAGGAAAGATCTGACCTTAGATTCTGTATGGAAGTGGGATAAGATTACTATGGATTTTGTTATCGGGCTTCCGAGAACTCGGAGACAACACGATGTCATATGGGTGATAGTGAATAGACTCACGAAATCCACGCATTTTCTCCCAGTTAGCAATGATGACCCATTGGACAAGTTGGCCTAATTATATGTGGAGGAGATAGTTAGATTACATGGTGTTCCTATATCGATAGTCTCGGGGCTAGAGACAGTTCACATCCGGATTTTGGTCTAGTTTACGAGGATGCCATGGGGACTGGTGCACTGCCTGACTTTCCATCCTCGGGGCGATGGTGGAGTTATAGAGAACTATTCGAGACATAGAGGATATGCTTGACATGCGTGATGAGTTTAAGGAAGGCCCCGGGATACGCATTTATCTACGTGGAGTTACTTTACAACAACGATTATCAATCCAACATAGGCATGGCTCCATTTGAAGCATTGTATGTTGGAAGATGTGGAAGTACTCCGTATCTTTGGGTGAAGTAGGAGAGAGGAGGCGATAGACGGAGTTAGTCTGATTGCAGCAGATAAGATCCATATTGTCAGACGGACTGAATGTAAGGTGAGACAGAAAAGTTATGCGGACAAACGCCGTAGGGGTCTACAGTTTAAGGAGGGCGATAGGGTCTTCCTCAAAGTTTCCCCTTGGAAAGGTGTCCTTAGATTTGGAAGACGCAAAAAGTTGAGGCTCAGATACATAGGGCCATATGAGATTATTGCCGATGGGACCCAGTGGCATAGATTAGACCTTCCTCACAGAGGTTGGCTCTAAGGTTCATAACGTTTTCATGTATCCATGCTCCATGAAGTACATTCGAGATCCACTCCCATGTACTTTCGAGATCGGCCCGGTAGAACCAAAGGATAATTTGACTTATAAGGGCGACCAATGCCGGATAGTAGATCCTTGAAGGCTTGATTTTGCGGAATAAGGTCATTCCATTAGTCAAAGTTTTATGGGGGAATCATGGGATTAAGGAGGCTACATGGGAGTCAGAGGCTCAGATGCGCAGTCAATATCCTCTTTATATTAGTTTTGTTCATTTCGAGAACGAAATGTTGCTTTAGGAAGGATTTGTATCTGCAGTCCCAAGAGGGTGTATGCGGTATGCGTAGCAAATATGTGCACGAGGACTTCATAATTATTTAGTGCCATAATAGAATTTTGAAAGTTGTTTTAAAGGGTGAAATTATAAAGTTTTCAAGAATTGGTAGCACTTTTGCAATTAAGGAAAGTGGAGGGGGTGAAAGTATAATTAATGGAAGTTTAAATAGTAAAATAATAATAATAAATTGACAAAATAGTTTAGGGAAGTCTCGAAAATTCTCTAAATCTCGGATGACGAAACGGACTGCGCCGTTAAATTCGTCTCGCGAAATCTAGTGACCTAGAAAAGTTTCGTTTAATTCCGAGATAGTCGAATATTTCTGGAGGCCCATAGGCAACGGCTTGTAAGTGAAACTGGCAAGGATTTTGAAAAGTTCGAAAATGGCAAGATTTAAAATATTCGATTAGGATAAATGAAATTGGCTTAGGAATAAATAATTTGTTTCGGGGCTTAAACGGACTAAGAAGTGGAATAAAAAGGGGCATGTGGGTCCCACTTGAAAAAAAAAAAACAAAAACAAAAACAAAATCAAAACATTAAAAGTCAAATGCGCATAAGGACGTTCGGGAGAGAGAGCGTGCAGTGGAGAGAGGCGATTTTTAGTTTTATTTTTCTCTTTATTTCTTTCTCAGATTTACGAAAATCGGACCGTAGGTTTTCATCGGAGCAGAAGGCAAAGTTGGACTACGCGAAGAGAGCTACATAAATTACCAATATCTTAGCGCTTTTTGTGGCTAAAAGGTAGAAAATTTGCCTACTTGTGTTCGAGCTAAATGCTATATAATGACTTGAAATTTTCATAGAGGCCATGAAAGGTCGTAAACCGGTCGAATTTTAGGCGGAGTTTAGGAATTTTAGGAATTTTGGGATTTGTGTTCAGACGGTCGGGCCCAGTGTCGGGACTATTTTTCGGCGATTCGGATTGAAATTTGGGATTGTAGTCGGTGAGTCGGACAAAATTTTGAAATGTTCGAGATTTTAGACTCTATGGAAAGTCACTTGAGTCAAAAGTTGACTAAAGCAGATAGTTTTATGGAGGCGTTTAATGTGTATGGACATTTTTGGTCAATTTCACGTCGTATTATCGATGTCATATCGAATGGGATGGCAGCGTAAAGTTTTGTTATAATCGAGTTAGATTCGATATAGTCACTTTAATGTGTATGTTTATGGTTAAAACGTTGAGTAAGGAGCATTTAAATTTTTGTATGGATTGTGTAGGCGATTTGAGCATCGTGAAAATCTAGAGTGCTTGGCCAATTTGAAAGAAATTGGTCGAGAAGGTGAGTACTCAAAATCATTTTCTAAAACGAAAGTGTTTAAATTACAATTTTGTAAAGTGCTTTGAAAATATAGATTTATAAAACATTTTTTTTACCTCCCAATTGTTATACTTAGCAGAAAAGTTTGATTTCAGTATTTAAGAAACAGTTTGGCCTGGTTTAGCAAAACCCCTAGATGACCACGACTCGGTTTGGTCGGATGTATTCGGATTATCACGTAAGCGAGGTTATGTGATATTACAGTGCGTATATTGCACAGTGGCAGTGGGGTTAGATCTAGCTCTGTAGTGAGTCGCCCTCTGCACATTCGGGGTATATAGTTAGAGCGCTGACTTAGTACATAGCAATGGTGTGGTTCAGGGTTCCATCACCAGTGAACATTTTGATCCCGAGGTTCCATTATGCTATATAGATCCATACGTGTTAATGGGGCCGTCTTAGTCGAATTGGTGTTGAGGTTCATTACGATGCGAGGTTAGAAGTTCCGTGGTATCCTGAGTCTAGAATTTATTTCGAAATGGGCCACGGTGGTTTGGGCGCGATTTCCGGTATAGCGACAAATACGTAAGCACCAGCGAAAGCAGTTTTCAGCAGCAGAAATAGTTTCAGAACAGTTTTCAGCAGCAGAAATAGTTTCAAAACAGTTTTCAGCAGCAAAAATAGTTTTCAAAATAGTTTTCAGCAACATAAATAGTTTTCAGCACAGTTTTCAGAAATGGTTTTCATAGCAAAAACTTAGTTTTCTCATAAAAGTTTCTGACATTTAAATACGATTTTTCATGTGGGAGTGCAAGCAATGAGGCGGCAACATTTAGAACTTATAGTACTCAGGCAGTTTGGCTCCACGGTTTTGTTTTTAAAATAATTTTTCGAGTCACGGGTGTTGAAGCTAGAAAGACTTCAAGGGATCATAGTCTAGGCGTTGTGTTATATAAGATAAGGTGTAAATTAAAAATAGTAAAAGTTAAATCATAGCATTTTGTATATGTAAATATCTTGTAAAATATGCATGCATGGTTTTGAGAAAAGCGGGTTGCGCGACAAGGTATATTGGATTGATCCTTATCTTATATTTTGATGAGGACCAAAGGTCCTTTATTGTTAATAGTTGGACATTTGGAAAACATTGAGTGTATATTTTGTTATAAGTGATTTTGTATTTTGGGCTTGGCCAGCGCGTCGGTCGTTATCTTTGCGGATTTCGTTAAATCTAAAGGTATGATTTTGATAGAAAAGTGAAAAATTTTATAACCCACGTTTTCCAAATACAGTTTCAAGCGGTTTTGCGACTTGGCTTCATGGTAAGCTTGTCGGTCGGCGAGCTTGGTGGGAGATTCTGTGGAGTTCTTAGGCAGATTTCTTTGTCACTAGGAAGAAGTGCATCACCACTGAACATTAGCTCACACCATGTCGGGGATATTGTTGCTCCGAGTCGGGAGCGTGCGAGAGACGGCTAAATCACAGGCGATCTTTTGAAGAAGGCGGGTTGTGGCTTTGGTCTTTTAGAATACATGTATTAGAATGTTGTAAACTTTTAATATGTGATGTAGAATAAAACTTTTAACTCTTGTAACTTATGGGTATATAGTTGAGTATGTTTATGAGTATTGTTTATGGGGCGAAATTGCTTTGTTTTACTCATGTCATGGATTATATTGGATTGTTGGGACATGTTTGTTGTGGGTAGAGCTCTCATACAAAGGAGACTGCGAATTTAAATAGTGGGTCGCGTTACCCGACATTCCATGATTTTCAGCAGGTTGGCGGGTTGTCGACGGATGATTTTGGGGCATCACAATTATTTGTTTGAAAGGCAACTCCTAACGGCTGTTATATGGCATAAGGGTAAGACGGAAGAACATAAATTTAGGTGATTCGGGTTAAACAGTAAAAGGGGAAATAAAACCCCTAAATGGCATAACCATTTATACGACCGTTCAAAACATTTAACCCTCGAACCTATTTTAATTTAATTCAAATGGAAGGAAACTCCAACAAGGGAGGGTCCAAGTTCCATGAGTCTCAACGAGGACAACTTTATAAGTAACATAATGCTATATTGAAATGCAAAGTGAATAGTTATCAAAAAAAAAAAAAAAACCAACTAATTTGGCTTTACCCAAGCCATCCGTTTGGCTACTGGGAAAATGGACAAGAGAAAAAAGAATTCAAATTTAAAGTCGTGCATAGTTAAGCCAAAATGTTGCCTTAATTATATTTAAGTAAACCTCTTTTCCTGTCGTATGTTTTTCGGTTCCAAATTAATGAAAAATATGATTTAAGGACATGATGTCTTGTTTGTTTCTGTATTTTCTCACCAACCAAACAAACCCAATATGTGTGAATTCATCGATAGATATATTGTAACTATACCTTAAAACCATCCTACAATATTAAAATGCAATCAAATTGAAAAGGAATTCCACCTTGGAACCAAGTGGGTAATCACCCTTCGTCAGCCACGAATCGACTCGAACATTCTGATCGGCTGCCGATATCTATCAGAGAACATCGATCAGGAGCCCGACGGCTAAATAAGCACAGTCCTCGTGGAAGGAGAGGCTAATGTTGGTAAAGGTGATGCCGCGGCAAAGACACTCTGCTAGGTCAACGTGGTCTGCACCGGTGCTTGAGTAGATGATGCAATTTAATAGCGTGGAGCAAGAGATGGTCTCGGTCCTTCGAAGTGATCGCAAATGTCGAAACCGAGCAGGACTTTGATGTGGGGGAGAGAGCTGACACAGGGATAGATGAGTTGGAATCGACTCTGCAATCGGGCCTTGAACGGAACCTTGAAAGCTGGGAAGACATGGAAAAGAGTTTCTTATGACCATGTTTGGTACAAGCAGGTGATTAAGGCGATTAATTTTGTATTCCTGACCGACTAATCCTGCCGATTCAGGATCGGGACAAATTTAATATTATCCCGCTTGGCTTTTGATACTTCGTGACAAAATTATGACTTTTTTATCCCACGCTTCGGTGATACACCGGACATGCAAGGCTTGCTTTTTTACTTCTAACGCCGAATGTAATTTTTATCTTAATACCGATCAGTACTTAATAGCATTGAAAGATAAGTCGCTTTGTTTTTTAACATTGCAGAAATGAGTAAAGTGACGATTAACTGATGTATTATTTCGATTCTCGTCCCACTCATTCTACGGCATCGTTTAATTTAATTTTAATCGGATTTTTAATAGGTTTGAGTTTATTTTCAAACTGATATTGGTTCGTGTATTGTTACCTATGTAAAACCCGAAAAAATTGTAAAATTTCAACAATGATAAAACGTTAATAAAAATAATAAATTGCTATGCGGTTCGTGGTAGTTTCAAAATTTCAGATCCTGGACGATGAAACGAATCGGCTACCAAGAATCACCAAGGAATCTAATGACCTAAAGTTTCGTCGACCATGAGACGTTTCGGGAATTTTTCCGATTTTCCAGCGACAAGTCGTCAATGATGAAAGGACGCAGATTTTAATAAACCGGAAGCAGTGAAACTGGCTTTCGTATAGAACGTACCGAATCGGCGATTACGAATCATGATCCAAAATAATAATAATAAACCCCGTCCTAATTATATTTTAAAAATAATTTTTTATTATTTTATTTTTATAATTTTAATATACATAATAATTATTATTATAAATTTCTGTTTTTAATAAATAGTTTATAAAAATTCATATTATATTTTTTGGGATAATATATATTCTAATTTATATATTGTTAAATTTATATTTTATAATATATTATATCATATATAATATATTGTTTATTTTTTTATTTCATGTATTTATTATTAGTTATTTGATAATATATTAGTTAATAAATCTTTTTTGTTTAAATTTTTAGTTACACACTATTTTTTGTAAAACTATGTAAATATTTTGTCCCTGGGCTTAGTCCAAGAGACCCACCGATTTGGGGGGTTGAAACCAAGACAAAATAACTTACCTCACTAATTTTGTCCCCACTTAGTCGGGCCCCAAAGATCCACCAACCGCACTTCACTAATTTTGTCCAAAAATTAGTTTAATCCCCCTCTGTCCGGCTTACCAAACATGGCCTATTAAAGTAATTCATTTTTAGAAATAAATAAATAAATAAAAGATGCTATTTTTTTCAAAATATTCACCAAATTAACCTTTTTATTTTTTAAAACTATATTCATCAATTGTAATTTTAAAAATTAACTTTAAAACAACATTCATCTATTAAGGTTTTAAAATTAATCTTAAACCAAAATTGATAACACGACGAATTTATATTAAAATCATAGTGGGTAAATATGATTTTAAGGTTAGTTTTTAAAACTATACTTGATAAATATGATTTTAAAAAATAAAAAGATTAATTTTATGAATATTTAAAAAAAATCTACATATATATATATATATTTTTAAATAAATTATTTTTACTTTAAACTATGAAAGAGAACCACCGGCAATTCTGTAGCCGCCATGGCTTTCCCCGAGCACAATCCGTGCAAGGAACCTGTAGAAAGATCCCATTATACTATCAAAAGTCATGTAAAAGGGCCATTGCCATTGTGTTCGGCTGATAAGAGAAAAAACAAACCTCACCACTTCAACATCTTGTTTATGCCACTCCCCCAATTCCACTCACAATTCTCACATTCTTATCCAATTAAATTCATCTTTTTAATATTTTAATCAATTTTATAAAATAAATTTTCATCTTTTCCTTATTTTTGAAAAATCTATATATATATATATATATATATATATATATATATATATATATATATATATATATTTTGACATCTATACTTTTTGTAATATAATCTTTTTTGACATCTATACAATTTACAATGCATTATAGTAACCTTATCTTTCACAAATATGTTGGGACTAAACCTTGGACCCCTCCTCTCCTAAGGTGAGTCTGAGCTCTTAACCATTTTGTTTTTGCTCAATTTTGGTCCAGAATATACAAAATCACGGGAATTGATGGATGCGCGGGCGTGTTAGGAAACTATAGTATTTTTAAATTGAAAATATGCCGAAATCTAATTTCTGCTCAAGCGAAAATGGATTCTCTAGTTCTCTTGACAGTTTCCTATAATCTAAATGGAAAACGCTTTGAAAATTGGAATGTATTGAAAGCTGAGAGAAAATTTGTATGAGCAACTTGAAAAAGTGGTAAATTTCATTGTAGAATCTAACTGAAAATAGAATTGTTGAAGCGTGAAACCTTTGAAAAGAAATACTTGGAAATAAAATAAGCTAGAATTCTGGAAATATTGTTGATGAACTTGTAGAAACTATGAGAAAATGTTGAAATGCTCTATTGAGTGTTAGTTGATGATTGATTGGCTGGGCTTTACTCTGAAGTTGAGTCTTCCTTTTATAGGCATTCTGAATAACTGTTTCATCTCATATTCTCCAACAACTGCTCACTTACCCACTAGAGTCTTGTTATCCAAGTCCATTTATCCACTAACAACTTGTTCTCCAAGTCATTTATCCATTAACAATAACTGCTCACGTTCTGCCATGTCATGACTTGGGTTGGAGAAAAAGTCTCTTCCACTTGCTTTTAAGACAAAGTCTCATCATTCTGAATTGGCCACTTTGATAAATTGAAAATTTCCATAAATGTCCTTGGACCCTTTCATGGGCATTCATCATGGACTTGGGCTTCCTTAGACTAGGTTGGGCTCGGTTTGAGCTTGATATATCCATTCGACCTATTCCACTACCCTTTGGGTTGAATAATTATTCAAATACCATTTGGGCCAAAAAATTCATTTTTAGTGTAAACAATTGCCCCCCTTATACAATATGGCTCATGGGCCATGTTTGTATGAAAACGCTTTTATATGTCAAAGATTTTCTTCTCTCTTTTCTCACCATTCTACCATATGGCCCAAAGTGCAATTTACCCCTTTCGATGTGGATTACCAACGGGAAGAACGAGCAAAAATTCGAGCCTGGTTATATGAGTTGAAAAAGTCCAAAGTAATAACCCGAGAAAAACCTCTCGCCAATTTTTCTTTTAAACCTGCGACTTTTGATCTTCCTCCTTCAATTCCTTCTATATCAAAAGATTATCCTTTGGGATTTGGCAAGTTCATAGGAAGAAATCCCTTTGATTTACATACAAAACCTTCCATATTCTCTTCTCCACCTTCTTCTTCTTTCTCTTCTTCCTCAAACCCATTTTTGGCCAAAAATTCATGCGCTATTAGTGAAGATGTTATTCATAGATTTGGCCACCGTCATCTAAACTTGGTCAAGCTATGATGATTATGTTCCAGTTATCACGCATGGTCATATCCTCTTACCAAGTTCCAATTTTTCGCTAATTTTCCAACTAACTGACTTCAATAACAGCAGGAGATGTCCCCTTAACAAAGTAATATATGAATACTCATATGATCTTAATCAGAATCAGAAATTTTCCATATTTTAAAAAACTAGGTCTTTTCTGCTTTTGAAACTCAACTTTGGTTTCACAAAAAAATCAGAGAGGTCTTTCTTATTCTTTTTGTAAAGTCGAACCTTGGAGTTTCAAAGAAACCAAAAAAAAAGAGGTTGTTTCTACCAAAGTTTAATCAAGCTTCTCCTTCTGGTATGTAGATCTTGGTCTCTCCCAATCTACTCGATCCTTTCGCCTCGTCTACCAATAGGTCGAAGATATTGCCTTGGAGAATATAGGTCATCATGCTAATATCTCTTTTTCTAGGTGACCAAAATCCAACCATTGCTTGAGGACTTGCTCTTGAGATACTTGATTTTTTGTGCTTAGAATGTTGACAGAAACTCACTAACATTGCACAGGCGCACTGTGTGTACTACTTATGGATTCACTGAACACTAGCACACATGCAATTACAGCCATGACATTGCATAGTAGACCAAGGTGGCTCTAGGCCTACCTTTGGAAGTGTGCTTGCTTGTGTATGATGATATATTGCGTCTATCAAATACTGCTCATGAGAAATTGATGAAACAGTGGCTAAAAGCCTACTATTTATTTCTAAATATATATATTGACTGTTGTGTGTTAGGGAAGAACTTGCATGCTTGAGAACTATGGCTAAGAAGTCTGCTTTGACTCAAAACTAGGATAGAAACATATATTCTCTCTTTGCCGCAGCGAACAGGTATCTTCGCTGTAGCGAACCCGAGACTGGTATTTCAAACAACTTTCCCTCCGCCATGGTGAGCAATAGCCTTCGTTGTGGCGAACATCTTTGTCGCGACAAACAACATCTTCGCCACGGAGAATAGCATCTTCGCCGTGGCGAACCTGTGAATGGTCTTTCAATAAGCTTCCTCTTCGCCATGGTGAACAAAAGCTTTGCCATGGCGAACGTCTTCATTGTGGTGAACCCAAGACTGGTTTTTCATCCAGCTTACTCTTTGCCGTGACAAACCTCTTCGTCGTGGCAAACCTCTTCATCGTGGCAAACCTCTTCACCGTGACAAATAACTTCATCGCTGCAATAAACCCGAGACTTATATTTCCTCTTAGCTTGATTTTTTTCCATTTACACTCGAGGAATAACCTGTCACTTGGTGTAATGATACAACAAGTCCAATCCTTTAGAGAAATCTTGTATAGTGGTTGTAATGCCCACCTTCCTTTACTAAATTCATCATAAGGGCTTATTTCCTCAATGATGATTATGATACCCTCTCTTGAACTTGTCTAGGTGCTCTGTATAGGGAAAAATGTGTATCCAATGGCCTAGAAGCCTACCTTTTTTCACTTCAAATATTTTCGCTCCTATTTCTCCAATCTTGATATGATTAAGAAGTTTTCCTTGGGGAATCATTAGGAAATCTTGAAGAAGTTTGTGTTTTTGAGGCGAAGTGGCCTACTTCAAATCCTATCTTAGAACTACACCATCTATTTCTCCAATGACCTTAATAATCTTAGGACCTATCCAAAGAGGGAACAAGAACACCCTTGGAAAAATCAATATGCTGATTAATGGAATGGCTAAGAAGCCACTTTATCACTAAGTCATCTCATATTTCTCCAATTTTAAAGTGGTCAAGGAACCCACCTTTGGAGAATTGATTACAAAACAAGCTCATTCTTGGGAAAAAAAACCTTTATTTAGGATCAATTGAGGTCATAAAGCCTACTTTAACCTTCTAATCAAAGATCTGTATCTACTTCCCCCAGGTTTAAAGTAGTCATGGGACCTACTTTATTTATTCATAAAACAATTGAGGGTATAACAAGTATGACATTGAGAAATACAAAAAGTTTGAGCAGTGAGTGGCCAAAATAGCCTACTTTACCACCCAAAGTAACTACTACACTAGTTTCCAATACAAATGTAATAATGAGACCTATTTTTGCTTATTATTCCTACATTCCCATCTTAGTTTTTCTGGGCAAGATCCAAGATTTCCCACATTGTAAAAGTATTTCTTTAAGGTACTTCCCATTGATGAACCTTTGTGTGGCTCTCCTTCGCTTGATAGCCGCAGGCATCTGTGCAGCACTCAGAACCTTGAATGTTCCTCCCAGTTAGGTTACCATTTCCCCAATTCTCTTTCTTTAGCACAAATGGGCAGCACCACCTTCCAAACGAGTTCCCCTTCTTCAAAATTCTTTCTCTTGACTATCTTGTTGTAAGCCCTAGCCACCTTATTTTTCTGGATCATGATGTGATCAAGCACTTAGAATCTTTTCCCATCCAATGCCTCGAGTTCCATCATCATGGCCTCACTATATTCTTGAGGATTAAGGCCATTATGTTTGGATACTCTTAGAGAAGGAACTACCACCTCCATTGGAAGCACTGCATCATGTCCATATGTTAGAGAGTAAGGACTTACCCCTGTAGAATCCCTTTTATAAGTTCTATAAGTCCATAAGGCTAGATAAAATTCTGTGTCAATCTCCTCGTGGATAACCTCAATATTCTCTCCAAGATGCTTTTATCAAACACCTTATTAGAAGCTTCATCGCCTCTATCGGTTTTCTGAGCATAAAAGATAGTAGATCTGATGAGTTGAATGCCATAATCCTTGGCAAAATAAGTCATCTCATCCCTAGTGAACATGGTGCCTTGGTTGGTTGTATGGATTGAGGAATTCCAAACCTATGAATGATCTGTTCCTTGATGAATTAGATCACATCCTTCTGCTCTTCTTTCTTCAAGGGTACTACATCTACCCATTTGGTGAAGTAGTCTGTAGCAACTAAGATGAAATTGTGTCCCTTTGATGAAGCTAGGTAAATTTTCCCAATTAAGTCCATGGCCCATCCTTAAAAAGGCCATGGTTTCATAATTGAGTGGAGTTCCATAGTAGGTATCCTCTGTATGCTGCCATATTTTTTACACTACTAGCAACCCTTGGAGTAATTAATGCAATCACTTATGATGGTTGGCCAGAAATAACCATATCTCCTAATCAGCCATCACATTTTTTATCATGGCTTGATGGGCTTCATAGACCCCTTTCTACTTCATATATCCCCAATTCCACATCCATTCTTGGTTGGATTTCTAATAAAGGATGATTAGCTAGAAAGTTAGCTAAAGCTTGCCCCTTTACTGATTTCTATGGAAAATAGACCAAGGTGAACTCTGACAAAACAAGGAACCATTTGCTGATTCGTCAGTGATTAAGGGTCAGCTTAGCATGTATTTCATCAAGTCAGTTTGAGAGACCACATACACTTGAGACTTGATTAAGTAATGTCTCAATTTCGTACATGCAAAGTATAAGGCCAAACACAACTTCTCAATGGGTGTATACCTTGTCTCTATTAAATTTAGGACTCTACTCAAATAGTAAACAGCCTGCTCATGGCCTTCGACATTATTTTGTGCCAGAAGGCATCCTATAGACTCTTTTGCAGTTGATAGATAGAGTTTGAGTGGATCCTTCAACGGTGGCATTAAAACAAGAGGTTTAGAAAGGTAACCTTTTATTCCATCAAAAGCTATCTGGTGTTGTTTCTCCCATTTTAACTCTTCCACTTCTTTCAACTTGATTAGGTCAGAGAATACCTTAGTCTTCCTTGTCATATTAGAGATGAACCTCCTTAAATTATTCAACAATTCAAAAAACTTGAAGTTCTTCTTATTTTGAGGAGCCTTGGTCAAATGATATTTTGCTTTGTTCTTTGATCGACTTCACTCTTCTTCGGTGAACCAAAAACCCTAGAAAATTTTCGGCTTGAACTCCAAAAGCACATTTTAGTGGATTGAGTTTCAGTTGATGAACTGTCATCCTTTCAAAACTTTTTCTTAAATGATTCACATGTTTGTGGCCTTCTTAGATTTAACCACAATATCATCGATAAAAATCTCCATGTGGTGGCCTAACATATCATGAAAGATGACATTCATAGCCCTTTGGTAAGTTGCACTAGCATTCTTTAAACCAAAAGGCATGGCCAACAATTCAAATGTTCCTAAGGAACCAGGACATCTGAAGGAAATCTTAGATATATCATTAACAACTAGTAGGATTTGGTTATACCTAGAGAAACCGTCCATGAAGGACAATAATTAATTATTTGCAGTAGAATCAACTAACATGCCAACAATAGGCATTACATACATGTTTTTAGGAGTGGCAACATTTAAATCTATAACTCTAAGTTTCCCATTATTTTTCATCACAAGGACAATATTTGCTAACCACTGCACATACCTTGTAGATGTAAGACCCGATAAAATTTCAATTTTCGGAAAAAGGGTAAAATGGTCATTTTGGTAAAAATCCAAAATTTTTCTAGATCTCGGATGATGAAACGGATTTCATCGTTGGAATCCTCTTGCAAAATCTAGCAACCACGTCGAATTTCACACTCGGTGACAAATAATTTGCACCAGCTTTTCGAGGCATCGGGTATCGGGTGTCGTAAATCGACATGTGATGTGACAAAAGTCACTTATAACATGTACTCTTGTGACACATGTTGCATGAGTAGAGAGAGGATGAAATGGATGGCCTAGATGGATGGCCTAGATAGTGCCAAGTGTCAAAAAATCTAAAACATGGACATGATAAATTAAACGAAAGCGACCGAATAAGCACAAAAACATTAATGTTGTCATCTTCTCCAAAAGACCAAAACGTGAAGGGAGAGATGCAGTGGGTTGGAAATCAGTTTTTATAGAGAGAGAGAGAGAGAGTGGCTTCTATAGATTCTCGTTGATCGGATCACGGCCGACAGCAAAAAGGAAAGTTACTCTACGCGTGAGTGCCACGCAAAGACCGACGGTAGCCGATAACTCCAAGAGGAGGGAGTCACGCCCCGATTTTCGGACGCGAGACCAAACACCGACTCTACCTGATTTTTTTAAACCGAACTGGGTACTGCGTACAGCCCACATCTTATAACAATTCAAAATATTATATACATATAACTGAGTCCCATTTACAAATACAAAACTTAACTTTTACATTTACAATTCAGAGCACTGAATCCCATGTAGCGAACCCTACAAGTGCGTCAGCTCAAATTGCAGATAGCGGATGTTTGCCGATGTCTTCTCCCAGACTCACACCTGACAAACCCAAGTGCTAAGCTTTACGCCTTAGTGGAAATATATCTATAACTTATACAGATGCACATGCATATACACACTATGTCAGCGTATAACCATAATTGTGATATAAGAAATTTCATGCATTCATATCATGGACTTATACAAGTACTTAAGCTCATAATAGGCTTATGTTTATCTCTGACCCGTAGGAGTTGGCTGCGGCTTATTCTTATGCGGTGACTTATACTTATACGTAATTTATTTTCGCCGGGACTCCCGTAGAGTTACGTAACTTATCTTATGTGACTTCTACTTATACGCACTTATTTTCGCCTGGGACTTCGTAAGAGTTACAGAACTTATCTTTATTCAAAACTTATAGTTATACTACGGAGTTTTACACTTGTTCGGAGGTACCCGTAGGTATCACAGAGATTACGGAACGTGTACTGGTATTGCGGAACTTATTCTTATACGGAAGTACTTGTAAGTACTACAAAACTTATACTGGTACTTCGTATCTTACTTGTACTACGAAGTATATCCTGGTCTTATGGAACTTATACTGGTATTTCGAGCACATACCGTATCGATCTTATACGTATTATTAACTTACACATGTATTTCTCGATCTCATACATGTAGCCATGTAATTTATAATTGTCTTGTTGTGATCTTATACTTGTGCGAAGGTACCAGAGGCACAATCAAGTCCGAACTAATCATAATCAGACCACATACTGTGGTTAGGATCGTACGTATGCAGATACATATCAGGTATGGACATTAGTCCAGAAAGGTGCATGATCGTAAATCAGATATATACTTATTTACGGATAATGAGAGTGACTTTAGGTACTACCGGACTTATACTTGTTTTAATTGGACACGGAGTACCCGTAGGTACTACAGAGTTTAATCAGATACAGGAGTACCCCTAGGTACTACAAAAACTTGATGAAATACGAGAGTACCCGTAGGTACTACAGAACTTAATCAGATACAGGACGGAACTTATCAGATATAGGAGTACCCGTAGGTACTACAGGACTTGTTCAGATACAGGACTTATTAGATACATGAGTACCCGAGGTACTAAGGTAATCCTATTCAGATACAGGAGTACCCATAGGTACTACTGAACTTAATCAGATACAGGAGTACCCTTAGGTACTATGGAACTTATCAGATCAGGAGTACCCGTAGGTACTACAGACTTATTCAGATACAAGAGTACCCGTAGGTACTACGTAACTTATCTCGTATTAAAGGAGTACCCGAGGTACTGAGCCGAACTTAATCAGATACAAGAGTACCCTTAGGTACTACGGAACTTATCAGATCAGGAGTACCCGTAGGTACTACAGGACTTATTCAGAGACAGGAGTACCCAAAGGTACTACATAACTAAATCAGAGACAGAACAGAACTTAATTAAATACAGGAGTACCCGTAGGTACTACAGAACATTTTCGATATTGTGAGTACACCAGAGGGTACTACAGAGCTTAATCAGAGACAGGAGTACCCGCAGGTACTTCAGAACTTATTCAGAGACAGGACTTGTCAAATACAGGAGTACCCATAGGTACTACAGAACTTATCAGATACAGGAGTACCCGTAGGTACTAGCTGCAGAATGATCGATACGCATGTAACTTTAATCAACATGTGAGCACCAGGTACTACAACATATCGATACATACGTAACTTATTCGATACGGAGTACCATAGGTGACTAATGGAACTTATCAGATCCGGACTTATTCAGAGACTTATCATATAACTGTTTGACTTCCTAGACCAGTAATACGGAATGAGTAATACACAGCACAATAAGTACCCAAAGATACTATACAATACAGAAGTGTCGTAGCACTTAACAGATTGTGAGTGCCGCAGCACTAATCAAAGATTTGCACATCAACAGAGTGTCGTAGCACTAATCAGACAGAGTGCCGTAGCACTAATCGGCAATCAAGATTAATCAGAGTGCCGAAAGACTAATTAGAGTACCGGGCATTAGCCGAGTGCTAGAGCACTAATCAGGAGTACCGAAGTACTAGTCAGGAGTGCCGGAGCACTAATCAGGAGTACCGAAGTACTAGTCAGACAGAGTGTGGCACTCAACAGGAGTACCAAGTACTATTCAGGGACAGTAGTGTCAGGTTACTTAATAACTGGTTCGTAGGTGGTTTTACAATTATATGAGGTCAGAATTTACTATCTTGTAATAGGGCATTCTTAGCTCCTTAGGTGTTCTGGGTGATGCATCGCCCTTCATATACCGGTAAGGTGCGATGAGTATGTAATCACACCTTATTCATGGATTCTTATTCTCTATGAATCTACTTTGATCAAGAATTGGAATCAATCCAATCGGATCGTCCAAACTCAAGTTATGGCATTTTCATGCCAACTAGTCGGTTTACCGATTTTACCGAGGGACAATTTGAAATATTTATTTTCCAGTGCCTTGTCTCGATATTTGGCACCGTATCTTTGTATTCCTTTAAAGCTAAGGTGCTAAGGGTTCTATTCCAACTGGAATCACCCAATTCGGAGCACCGAAACTCAAGTTACGTCCGAAACAACCCGGACTACTCAATGTTCAAAGCTGGAATCAGAATTTTTCTTGCACATTTACCCCACTTTGAGTGAATTTTAGGCTACTTAGAATCGATTTTGGCGACGCCTTCTTTTAAGTTTGGTTCTCCTTGAAGTCTATTTTACGAGCCACTCTGAATCACTCAAATCGGATAAGAAATGAGAGCAAGTTATGGCCAAAATACAAAAACTGGTCAAAATCGGAAAGGTACTGGTGGTTGTACTGTACATACCCAACTTGTACCGCATAAGTCACAAAACGACCGTAACATAAGTTGTACTGGTACAAGTTCAAATTGTACCGGCACAGTCTCCGAAAAGTGTCTTAATGTGTGTTTTTCTCATTTTTCCATACTTTGATACTCAAATCAATTCTATACTTCCAACACATCTAATCCATTTCCAATTCACCTTGGAATCACTTTCTTCTATTCAATTTCTTCAATTACATATCTTTCTTCCAAAAACATAATAAGATTCCTTCCAAACAATTCTAATATGGGTTAAGACCCATACACTAAACCAATTATGATGATTAGTTAGGTTTGGAACAAACCTAACTCATCTACTCATATTAAACCATGAATCCATCCACAAAGGAAGGATTCATACCCATCTTGTGCCATGTGGGGTTTTACCTAATTCATTTGACATAATTTTGGGTTAAGATGAAACCCTAGCAAAAACCCTAGATTTGGGCAAGATTATAACCATCAAAGCATGGAAATTCATACATAATCACCTAGAATTCATAATCAAGGTGAGTTTCCATACTGGCTTAGGCTTGACTTTGACTCTCCATCTTCTTTCTCTTCCTCTCTTCTCTTCTTCTCTCTCTCCTTCCCATCCTGGTTTCTCCCTAAATGAGACCAATTTGGTCTTTAAAACTAGATTTTGTTAAGGCCTTTGTTTGGCTCCTAGACAAAAAAAACCCATTTTTGGTTTTAAGTTTTCTTTATTTGCTTTTGGCCCATAATTCTTCTATTTATAAATAAACTTTCCTTTATTTCCTTTGGCCCCAAATCTTGTCAACTATGACTTTTAAGTTCTTGACAATTTACAATTTTATCCTTAAATCTTGTAAATTTTCGGGTTCTTCGCTTCCCATGTTTCCTTATTTAACTCGCGAAACAGTCAAATTATGCTTACAAAATACCCTAAACATGTCGAAAACGACTAGGGTATATTTCGGGGTGTTACATAGGGATCTTTTCCTACTTGCATTAATCTTTGGCTAAGAGCCATGTAAATGGTTAGGAATGTTCTAAGGCTTGTTTTAGCCGTAAATTCTGTCTCAAAAGCTTTGAATCGAGTGAAGAAAATTTTATTATACTGCCGGAACAAGAATCTGTGGGTTTCACTGCTCACATGAATAGTGACGAATATTTTTGCAGTAAATTTTTATGATGTTGTGAAAGATTCAAATGAATTGCTTGTGTTTGTTAATTAGCCAATGTGAGCTAATTTTGGTGTAATTGATTATGAATTTGCATAACGTGGTTTATGTGATTTAATTATGTTAATATATATGCATGTGAATATATTAGCATGAATGTATTGGAATTGGCATCATGCATTCCATATGCACTGGGGCAGCCTAGAATATTAGGTGTGAGTGCATGACATGAGATTGAAAGAAAAACGAACATAGTTGCGAAAGGAATTTCAATGGATGATTTTTCGGAGAATCAGGTTTGAGACGTCCAACAATTACACGCCTGAGAAGCCCATGAATTTAGGAAGGTTCTCCAAACACATTTGGCTTCGATGGTAGTCCAATACTTTTACCGAAATTCGGTAGTGTGTTTTCGAACAACAAGTTTGTTTTGAAAATCAGGATTTTACTTCCAGATTCTGGGCTTTAGGTATATGTGGGAGATATCTCCACCTGGTGTAAGAGACTCGTGGAGTTATCCCACCTCGTAGGTGTAAGGGACTCGTGGAGTTATCCGAAATCTCTATGTGGGTGTAAGAGACCCGTGGAGAAATCCGAAATTTCTGTGTGGGTGTAAGAGACCCGTGGAGATATCCGAAATTTCTATGTGGATATAAGAGGCTCGCAATGTAGGCTGAAAAGTTATGCTGCCTGAGAGAGAAAAACACACTACAAGCATCACGACTTAGAGTTGGAGGATAGGAATCGAGGACTCGAGATGAAAACACACAAGCCATGGTTGTCACGTAGACTTAGAGTTGAGTGGGATGTGAGCCTGGAGTGACTCAGATTCGATACCCCACTGAAATTGACCAGGTCAGAGCGCAAGAAGGGCTCGGTATATGGATGTCATTTTGACATGGACTAGGTTGACGGTCCATTGATTGTCAGCTGATTGTGACCTTTGGGAAGGTCAGCCGCTTGCACACCAAGCAGGCTGTGTAAAGGTTACATGTTGTGTGGATTATATACAGTGTTAGAGGATATGCTACAAGCACAAAGGCCTCGATCATAAGGCAATGGAAGAGCATTTGCCCTTAGTGGAATTCGCCTACAACAACAGTTATTAGGCGAGTATACAGATGGCACCATATGAGGCATTATATGGGAGGCCATGCAAATTAATTGATATGTTAGACCGAGCAGGAGAGAGCCCATCACAGTCCCGACTGATTAGAGACACCTCCGAGAAGGTGAGCTTTGATACAACAAAGGTCTTCAACAAATTTCTCAGAGCTTCCAGAAGAGCTAAGGTCGATGTATGACGAATCTCTAGAGTTCGAGGTTGATGATCACGCCTCTTGAAGGTGATGCCTAAGAGAGGAGTGGTTAGGTTCGTGGCCATGGAAGCTATCGCCGAGGTTCATCAGCCCTTCGAGATACGAGGGTAGACATCAGAGCGCACGGCCGGCTCCACCCAACATGCTTGCAGGTCCACGAGGTATTCTATGTCTCCATGTTCGAGGTTAATTCCAGATCCAGCTCATGCAGTGGATTGGGAAGAGATTGAGGTTGACACGTACTGGACCTTCGAGGAGGGCTAAAGCAGCATTATGGATAACCTGATCAGTTTCATGACGCAAGACCGAAAGAAGGAGGGTGCGCTATGGCAGCACCGTGGAGTGGAGGAGTCAACGGGACGGCGAGGACACGATATGGCCACCTATCCCTTCTTGTTTAGGATGAAGGTACGTGGTTTAGTCGCTTATATTTAAATGACTAGTTTACATGCATGGTCTAGTGCACGTTGGCTGCCATGTGAATGGTTGTGGATCGGTTTCAGAATTTATGACCTAAATCTTTAAGGAGGGGAGAATGTAAGACCCCAGAGAAAATTCCACTTTCTAAAAGGGTAAATGGTCATTTCGTAAAAATCCAAAATTTTTCAGATCCCTGACGACAAACGAATTTCACCGTTGAATCCTCTTGCAAAATCTAGCAACCACGCCTAATTTCATCGACTCGAGACAAATGAAATTTGCACGCTTTTCGAGGCATCTGCATCTAAAAATGTGAATCGACATGCGATATGACAAAAGCTCACCTATAAATACGTGACTCTGCACATGCTGTACGAAGAGAGAGATGATGAAATGGGATGGCCTAGATAATGTCAAAAATCTAAAAGAATGATACGACGAAATTAAATGAAAAGCTTAAATTTAATAAGACAAAACATGGAATAGTGTCATCTTCTCCAAAAGACCAAAACGTGAAGGGAGAGATGCAGTGGGTTGGAAATTAGTTTTTATAGAGAGAGAGAGAGAGTGGCTTCTCTCTAGGATTCCGGTTGATCGGACCGCCGGTTTTCGACGTAGCAAGAAGGAAAGTTACTCTACGCGGTGAGGGCTTCGCGTGGGCACCGATTTGGTGGAGTTCGAACAACTCCAAGAGGTAGGGATCTTTTCCTACTTGCATTAATCTTGCCAAGAGCCATGTAAATGGTTAGGTGAATTCCTTTTTTTTTTTAATTCTGAGGCTTGTTTTAGCCGTGAAATTCTCTGCCCCTTCAAAGCTTTGAATCGAAAGTGAAGAAAATTTATTTGTGTGGCCGTGAATGTAAGTAGAATTCCGAGGGTTTCACTGTTCACATGAATAGTGACGTGAATATTTTGTGTGAATTTTTATGATGTCAGTAATTCAAATGAATTGCTTTCATATTACACTAGCCCATGTGAGCTAATTTTGGTGTAATTGATTGTGAATTTGCATAACATGGTTTATGTGATTTAATTATGTTAATATATATGCATGTGAATATATTAGCATGAATGTATTGGAATTGGCATCATGCATTCCATATGCACTGGGGCAGCCTAGAATATTAGGTGTGAGTGCATAATATAAGATTGAAAGAAAAACGAACATGGTTGTGAAAGGAATTTCAATGGATGATTTTCCGGAGAATTGTGTTGGGAGATGGTCCAACAATTACACGTCAGAGGAGCCCATGAATTGTTTAGGAAGGTTCTCCAACACATTCGCCTCGGAGGGTAGTCCAATACTTTTACTGAAATTTGCAAAGAATAGAACAAGTTTTGTTTTTTGAAAGTCGTGGATTTTACTCGCATTCCTGGCTAGGCATATGTAGGAGCTCTGAGAACTCGAGACATGGGTTGGTCATGTAGACATTTGAGCAGTTCACAAATTGCTTGAATGTGATTGTTTGTCATGCATGTGCACTTAGGTGGGGAGTAACCCATGGTAATTATCTCTATCAAGCTTTGCTCACCCTATCGAGGGATCACCATTTCTGTATAGGAGCTTATCGAGAAGGCGACACTCATTAGAGGCCGTTTATAAAGAAAGCCGACTTTGTGGCTTTGATGTTGTTGCTATGTAACATGTATTAAAATTCTAAGGTTTAATATGGTGCTGAATTAAGAGAAATGTAAAACTTCAACCATGATATATATTTCCGTCAGATATTTATTTTGATGAGTATTGATGCAGGGGCCCAAGTGGCCATTTTTACTCATTTTTATTCATATGTGGACCCTGTGTGGTCATTGTAAACTTGTTGAGCAGGTTTGTACCTTGGGTAGAGCCTCGCATGTGCTGAGACTCGCCCGATTTTCATGAGTGGTGCCGGGTTACCCGACGCCCACCATTATTCCAAGGTTCACTGTTATCAACCCGACACCCCGGGTTTGGGGCGTCACAGTAGATCTGATGAATTTAAACTTTAAAAGCTTCTCAATATCGTCTTTCACCTTCAGCTTTACCTCCTTGGACATTCTTTTGGGTGGTTGCTAAAAGGGGTGAAATTTAGGCTTGATAGGCAAGCGATGTTCCACCAAGCTTCTGTCTAGTCCTGGCATCTCGTCGTAATTCCAAGCAAAGCAATCTTTGAATTTCTGTAGTGTTGCAATAATTCCTTCTTTGAAGTTAGAAGGTAGCAAGGAACTAATATAGGTAATCCCTGCTTCTAGTGTCGGGTCTACTTCCCTCCATGTGGTCATGAACTCTGAGGTCACAAGTGGTCTCGAACTTAGCTGGCCTACGATTCGGAGTGCGCTTGGGTATGCGTGGAATCAACAATATTTATAAACCTAAACCTCCTACTGTCGTAGCATAGCTACTGCAGTATAGTGGCTTTAGGGTCGAACACAATGATGGGTTTTTTCACAAATGATTAACAGCTTATTCAAATGGTGAATTTCACCTGATTCGGGTTTTGATATAAAAATGTTGAGGGTAATGTCTGAAACCGAAACAAGGTGAAGAAAAATATAAAAAGAACATCTTGAAGCATCGGGCCACTGGGTTTGAAATCCAAAGATAACTGAGGGGTCCTCGGGTCCCTTTCCTCACGTTAAGGAGGATAACCTATAGTCGTTTCCCAAACCGGATCTTCATTTGACTATAAAAACGAACCTTAATAATTTTCCTTTTTGAAATATAGCATTTATTGAACATAAATGTTCCGAATAGTGAAAATTTATCTCCTTAATCTACCCTATAGTAACAAATAAATGGCAACTAACCGAGTCTCAGTGGATCTAGCAATAAGCATCCATTAAACCCTAAAAGATTGCCAAGTACTAGTCAATCAAGGTGAATATAAGGGATTTAAACCTAGAGTAGAGTGAGAGATAGAAACATAAATGACAATAAATGCTTGCATTAAAAACATGAAAACCAACAGTTTACCTCATATTCAAAGCCCAGTAGCCCTCATCTTCAAGGATGAAGGGGTTTAGTTAACCATCCTCTAAGTCATTATCCTCGTGAGAGTATTCAAGAACAAGAAAATGAGAGAAAAGAGAGAAATGAGAGAAAGAAAAGAAGGGAAAAACTCTCGCCTAGCTTCTCTCAGATATCGAAGCTCCTGGTACAATAACTTATCTCGAGCTTATATAGTGCTCCCGCAAACAAAATTAAAATATCTCAAATAATCTAATTATACATGAAGGGTATTTTAGAAAATCACAAAAAGAGGTCAAACTGGTCAAAAATTTGAAGTAGGTTTCAGAAAGACGAAATTTCAACCGTAATCCAAGGAATTTTAGTAAAGTGTCCCTTTTCTTCCGCTTCGCTCCACTTTCCTTTGGCTTTCCGACCCGGGCAGTCTGAAGTTCAACTCTGCATTTGTTCGATTTGTCGATCGAGCTTAACTTCAAAATTTTGGTACGATTAGCTTGCAAAACTAGTTACAAAATGCCATGTGCGATCAAGAGCATAAGAAGGATCTTAATGTTAATCGGTTATTAAATGATATACACAAAAGTGCTCAGATTATTTATGGATTCACACTCACCACACATTATGAATATCCGAATAAGAAGAAGAAAGAACAAAGTAAGTAATAAATATGTTCAAATATATTCTGTGTAAGGATGAGGCGACAATCACGCTGAAGAATAATAAACTCTCGCCTAATAACCATCTCTCGAGAGTGAGTGCCGTTAAAAATCTAGCATCAAAAGAGTTCTAGAGAATCAACCTGCAACTCTTCCACCAAAACCTAAGTGTTTATTTGATTGGGTTTCAACAATAACTACCAAACTGCATTCTCCCCCCAACCAAGCTACTGCCACAACCTAGTGCCCTAACCGACCTAAATAGATCAGGACCCACTCTTATTCCTCAATTCTTTTTGTGTTGTAGGGGTGCAATGCTGATGAATTGACTTTACCAAAGTCCATGTAACAGGGATCCACCGATAACTCCCAACCAATGAAGGTTTAGGGCATCAATTCATAAGGATTTTTCAACCACAAACTCTTCAGGTTTCACCCTGGACTTCGAATGTCTTCAAGACTCCAGCACCTACAACTTGCTAAGTTTCACCCATCCACCCATGTAAAGAGTTAACTAAGCCTGACTCCCAACCAGTTGGTTTAGGGCACCGGGCTTTAAAGACTTTCGCCATATACCCCTCAGACCTTGCTCGGGTTTCAAGGCAAAGCGTTGCAATTTTCTTCTTTCCCTTTTTTTTTTTTTTTTTGGGAAGACTCATCGGCCTTCTTTTCATGGGGGTCCATAACCTATTGAAGGTGGTCAACGAAACTAGGTCAGGTTTTTGCAAGGTTTAGGAGGTTAGGCATTTTTTCAGCTTATTGATGAAACCTAATGTGCTCAGTGTGTGGTTAGCTAGAGGTGGAAGAAAAATTTCGAAAGCAACAAGAATTCAACTGATCATCCACTCAATTAGGCATGGAACTAATCTAACATCAATAGAATTGGACAATGTTTCAATTTTTCAAACTGCAAGTTAGGCAAAACACAAAAAATATGTCGATGGTATGTATTATAAAAAATGACTATGATTTTCAAATTTTTCAAACAAACTAGCAAATCTTCACAAACAAACAAAACAACTACACAAAGGGAAACTAAACAACAAGTCATTAATCTTCACAAAATAGACTCGGGTCAAAATAGTTAACAAAACATTGGCCAGCGAATGCCACTTTCGCTAATCTCCCCCAACCAAACGTCACATTCTCTCGCACCGCTCCTGATTGGAAAATTAGGGAAGGAATTGCTACCTTCGCAGTGGTGGGCTGCTGGTGGAAGGTTATCCTCCCGCATAGCCGAGGGGCCGCCGGTTGCCGGAGGAACATTCGTCGCTTATCACGCAAAGGTGCCCAGAGAAGCTGTGGGCTCTGGGCCGGATAAGGGCCGCCGGTGCCGGTGCTGCTAGAGGATGAACTAAAGAGGCCTGGGCAAGCACTGATGGAGAGATAGGAGGTAGGCCCAGGTGACTCTGAATCTGCATAAGGATGGCGTGATTATGCATAATAGCAGCCTCTGTGCGTGTCATCCTCTCAACTAAGGTTGTATGGGCAGCCACAAAAGATGTTGATGTGGCTGAGAAGGTGCGGACTGCATCCATAATGGTGAGAAAATCCCGAGTGGATATGGATACATGCTGCAGTGGCGGCTCTGATGTACTGGGTCTAACTGAGTCTGTAAGAGCTGGAGGCACTGGAGGTGTAGAGGATGTAGGCACTATAGGTAATGGAGCAATGACTGTTGAAGCTATGGATGGTGCAATCTGAGGCTCCTCTGTATGCACTGCAGGAGGTGGCTAATGCTCTGCATAATGGGCACCTGTTGGCTAATCCTCGGCTAGGTCTTGAGGTGGGAGGTGCTAAACACGGGGCAAAAGCTGCCACTTGTCAACAGTAAGAATGGCCTCGCAATCTCGGCGATGCTCCAATCGGGGCTCAACAGGAAAACCCATATGCTCTAACACTTGGCATAGTAGCCTCGGGAACAGGAGGGGTATGGACTCAGCCCGGTCGTTCCTCATGTGGACTTGTCCTCAGCGGAACAAGGAGGTCATGATGTCAAAGAAAAATCGAACCAAGAAACCTCGACAGCGCGATATAGAGCCTCCAAAATAGCTTCTCTCCGCTATACGATATGTTGGAGTGGGAAAAGGTTGGACCGTAGTATGTGGTCGATAAGGAGCATACTCGGGGGAAGTTGTCTCCAGAAAAGGATAGATCCTGCTGTTGTGTCTCTGGATAACAGGCTAACCATCTCCCGAGGCGAGGGGTGGGGCCACAGTCTGTAGTCAGCCGAGTCGGCTAGGACAATTGGAAAATTGAATGTAGCTGCAATGTCGGCGGCCCAAAGTGTCCCCTCACGACCATCAATGTAGAAGTGGATGGCAGTAAGATGGGGGACTCGCCTGAATGTCATAGTATGGTAGAACTCAATGACCACCCGGGGGTAAAAGAATCGACGTGGGGTCATAAAATGCTCCAGGGAGTACCGCTGCACAAGCCTCATGGAATCTCTAAGCTTAGGATCGACAACAAAAGCTGGAAAATCATAATATGTTTTGTTGTGCACTTCCTTGGTACTGCAATTTGAATTGCCTATAATGGGGCCGCAATGGAAGATGGGACGCCGGATAATAGAAGCAGGAGACATATCGAGGAGAAGTCATCAGCTGGTCCCTAAACAGGTGGGGAATGGGGCTCCTAGGGCCTCGAACTAGATGACTCGCCCGGGCCCGAAGTCCAGGCCCTCTTTGGAGGAGGGGCCCTCTAGGATGGCCGCGGGTGAGGATGAGATGGAGGAGTAGGTGACTTCGGGTATCATGCGCAGCGGGGCGGGGAGCAGTAGGAATGGGGGCATGAGAAGTAGCGGCGGCTCTGTGAGGGAGGAGTGCTCGAGCTGCGGCGGGGGGCGATGCTGCCGGCTGTCGCGGGAGGCGAAGAAGAAGGCTACACTCGAGGCCTGAAGCTATGCCCTCCGTGAGTCTTGGCCATGCCTGGATGTTTGGATTAAGGAAGGGATGGAGAAGGTGGGAGGATTTCCTCTTCGGGTAAGCAGATGGAATGACTAAACAAGAAGGAGAAGGGGGTTTATATAGAGGGGTCTTGGGGAGGTGAAAGGGCTAACCTATTTAGTGTCCATAAATGGGCACTAAAAACTAGGTTAAAAAATCTAGGGAATTAATGGTATGGTGTGGGAAAAGAAAGGTCTCTGGGAGAAGAACAAGCGGAGATGAAGAGAACTTGAGCAACGGGGAATCTCGCGGTACAGAAGGCCGCGGTGCAGGAAATTTGCGATGAGAAAATTTAAGCACTCTGAAATTCAACTCTGCCATTCTGACACACCTTGAAAATAGAAACCAAAAATTATGAGTATAGTCATAAGAGAGTGAGAATTGCAATCAAAACTAAGCTATAATTAAGGGAAAAGCACAAATAAAACTTGCAATAAACTAAATAAAATTCACAACAAAAATTAGAGTGCTTCTGAGCCTCTGCAGAAGCCACACCCACACAGGGTAGCCTTTTAGGTTCAAGGAGGATCAAGGAGGGGGATCTCCTCCTTGTCTGCTGCGAACTGTACTACATAAGGCTTTAGCCTCTACCCATTGACCTTAAATACCCTGCTATCCTTGGAATTGAGCAGGTCCACTGATCCATTAGGATGAACTTGATGGATGATGAATGGACAAATCCATCTTGACTTGAGCTTGCCCCGGAAGAGGTGAAGCTTGGAGTCATAAAGTAGCACTTGATCTCATTGCTTGAAATTTTTGCAGGCTATCAGTTGATCATGCCATTTCTTTAATCTTTCTTTTGCAATCTTCGAGTTCACGTAGGCATCATTTCTCAGCTCTTCTAGCTCATTGATGTCAAGGAACCTTTTGAGGAGCCATTCTTTGAAGTCGAGGGTTCGAGTTTTGATTGCCACCACGCCTTATATTCAATCTCCATAGAGCGGATGGCATGCCTGCATAGACTAGGCAATAGGGAGACATTCGAGAATGGCCTTGAAGGGTACATTACGTATGCCCACAGAATGGCGGTGCGAGAGACCAGGTCTTTCACATTGGAGTTCACAGCTTTCATCAAATGGTCTTGATTTCCAGGTTAGGCGAGCTGGCTTGACCACTAGTCGAGGATGGTAGGGGTGGCCTCTTTGTGCTTTACACCATATTTAGCTAGGAGGTTCTCCAAAGGTTTGTTGCGAGTGTGAACCTCCATCATTGATATGGCCTTGAGATCCCCAGTCTTGAAAAGATGTTTTCCTTCAAAATTTCTATACCACCTTGTGATGCAACTACTCATGGAGCTACTTCAACCCACTTAGGCACATAGTCAACCCCTACCAATATGTATATGTATCCAAGGAAGCAGAATGGCCCGTAAAGTCGATGCCCCAAACATCGAATAAATCAACTACTAAAATTGGGTTTAGGGGCATCATGTGACGGTAAGAGACCTTCCTTAGTCTTTGGCATTTGTCACATGCACGTCATACATTGTGGGCATCCTTGAAGAGAGAAGGCCAATAGAACCCAGATTGGAGCACCTTCATGGCAGTCTTCTGGGAAGCAAAATGACCTCCACATGCACTCTCATGGCAATGACTAAGTATTCCTTGTTGTTCTTCCTCAGGAACACATCTTCTAATTATTTAATCTACACAATATTTGAACAAGAATAACTCTTCCTAATAGTAGGAATGAATCTTTGCAAAGAAGAACTTCATGTCTTGTGCCTTCCAATCAATTGGTAATTCTCCTGTTGCCAAGAAATTGGCAATGTGAGCATACCATGGGGCTTTCTCTACTAGCAACAGGGACACCTCAGGAAACTCGTCATTGATTGGATTCTTGAAGGAGGAGAACCCATCTAATTAGCCTAGCCTTGGCATTTTGCTTGGTGAGAAGGTACTTCAAAGTCGAATGGTTTGTGAAGATAATGATGTCCGACCCCACCATGTAGCCATAGAGAACTGTCGAGAGCATAGACCATTGTCAGCAGTTCTTTCTTAGTGGTGGTATAGTTCCTTTGTGCTTCATTTAAAGTTTTTCTTGCATAGTAGACCATATAAGGTTTCCCTTCTTCTCTTTGACCGAGAAGCTTTGCTTGATGTATGCTCTTCGCATCCTTTATAACCTCAGTAGCGCCGGTCGGGGGCCCTCACTATTGGTGCAATGGCCAAGTAGGTTTTGAGCTCCTCAAAGCTCCTTTGGCAGTCTTCATCCCATGCAAATTTGGCATCCTTTTCCAGCAACTTGTAAAGAGGCTTTGCTATCTTCGAAAACTCTTTGATGAACCTCCTATAGAAACCTACATGTCCAAGGAATTGCCTCACAGTCTTCACATTTGTGGGAGAGGGGAGTTTGGAAATGAGCTCAATTTTTGCTTTGTCAACCTCAATTCCCCTGTTGGATATGATATGTCCTAGCACAATTCCTTAGTTGACCATAAAAAGACACTTTTCCCAATTCAGCACCAAAATTTTCTCAATGCACCTGTGCAGGACAATTTCAAGGTTGATCAAGCATTCTTAGCTTGCCCCCATATCTTGTGATGTCATCCCATGTAGACCTCCATGTCGCTCCACCAAATCACTGAAAATACTGAGCATACATCTCTAGAATGTAGCAGGGGCATTGCATAGACCGAAGGGCATTCTTCTGTAAGCATGAGTCCTAAATGGACAAGTGAAGGTAGTCTTTTCTTGGTCCTCTGCTGATATCTCGATCTGGAAATAGCATGAATTGCCATCTAAAAAGCAATAGAAGGGGTGCCCAGAAATTCTCTCAAGGAGCTTATCCATAAAAGGTAATGGGAAGTGATCTTTTCTAGTCACTTCATTCAACTATCATGTCCAATGCATACCCTCCAGCTTTGTAGTAAGGCGGGTGGCGACTCTTCTCCTTTCTCATTGCGCCTGATAAGGTCACTGATTTTTGGTACGACACAGAGTTGGACTCACCAGTGTATCAAATATGGGGTATATGATACCATCTTGTAGCAGTTTAAGAACCTCTACACGTACCACTTCCTGCATATGAGGATTTAGTCTCCTCGAAATTTGTCTCCTTGGATTTTGCCTCTTCTTCTAGATAGATATATGATGGGTGCGAGACTAAAGTGATTCCCTTCAAATCGAAAATTTCCACCCGATAGCTGTTGTTCTTCTATAGGACCTCTAGCGGTTGCTCTCTGTGGGCATTGAGCAATGAAGAGATAACAAGCTGGGCGTGGTTATTTTCTTCTAAATATGCCTACTTTAATTCCACGAGGTAGAGGCTTGAGAATTCGAAGCAGGGCTCAGTAGTTCCTCTTTTTCCTTGCCTTCCTCAGGAAACAAAGGCAGGGTTTCTTCCTTTTTTTTCTCCACGGTCCATTCAAAGCACACATTTCCTGGGTTTCTTGCAACTCTTCAGACAAATCAGACAACTCCTCAATCAACACATCATGTTACTGTTGTTGCTCAGCCTGCTCTTCCATAATAATGTCAATTAAGCAAACCTCCTCTAGACCCTCTTCCACTGCATGCATATGCTTTTTGCTCAAATGTAAAATATTGAGCTCCAACGTCATGTTCCCGAATGTAAGTTGCATAACTCCATTTCGACAATTGATGATCGCATTGGAGGTGGCCAAGAATGGTCTTCCAAGGATTATAGGCATAATTAGCTCCCAGCACTTGGCCCAGTTTACATGTCAAGCACAACAAATTCTGAGGATAGTAGAGAATTTATCACTAATATCCAACACATCCTCACCGGTGCCCTTTGGGATTTTATGAATCTGTCGACTAAGAACCGATGTGATAGTGGTGGGCTTAAATACTCCCAGAGCCAGTTGCTTGCCAAGCCCAGAATAAGGCGACGGGTTAACCTTGGCCCACAGAATTAGGTAGTGCCTTCTCATTACAAGTCCCAGTGTTCACGAGATGGTTGGATAGCCCGGGTCTTTGTACTTTACTGGGGTCTTGCATTGAATAATGGCACTGACTTGTTCTGTCATGAAGGCCTTTTTGTCAACATTTAACCCTCTCTTCACTGTGCACAGGTCCTTTAAATTTTTTGCATAAGTTGGAACCTACTTGATCATGTACAACAGGAGGATGTTGACTTTCACCTGCCTCAGCACTTCTAGGATTTCAGCTTGGTTGATAGCCTTCTTGCCTTTTAGTGCTTAAGGAAAAGTTGGGGGTGTGCTCTTCTTCACTGCATCTTCTTTGATCACAATTTTCTCTGGTTCAACTTCCTTTTCCTCTGTGCCTTCTTCTGTTGGTTTGGGGACTGGCTGCTCAACCTCCTTACAACTCCTCAAAGTGATTCTTTGCTTGACCATCTTAGGAGGTGGTTCCTTTGGAAAAAGCTGGTCATTACCTCCCTAAGTTAGGGTTTGTGTTTGAGAGGGAACTTTCCTTTTGCCTGCTACCGGTTAGTCAACTTTAGAAGTGAATCACGTAGGTTGTCAAATTTACGGGCAATATCGACTCTGAGGTTCTCAATCTTCTTGTTCGAGTGTGCTTTCTCTTGTATCAATCCTCGATTAAGCTTGAGCATTCAACGCTTTTGTTCTTCCACAAATTGTGTCCACCACTTTGCTCCAAATTCATTATAGCTTGCTCCAATTGGGATGGGGTTGATGGTGGGTGGTTGAGGATGAGGCTCATAGTCTTGAAGTGCACGGGGGTTACATATCTTGGGAACTTTGGTTTCGGGAGAGGTTAGGATGGTTCCTCCAATTGGGATTATATGTGTTGTTGTATGGGGCATTTGTTGGTGGCTTATATTGGCCTACAACATTGGCTTGTTCAGCCATTATATCCCTCACTGAAGGAACAGTTGGGCAGTGCTCTCCTTGGTGCTCAGTATACTGGTAAATAAAGCATGGCTGGTTGGGCAGTGGTGTTTCAGCTACTGCTCACACCTCATGCTGATTTCTCATTTCTAGCTCTTCCAACCTTCTAGCCAAGGTGGATAGCTTTGCTTTCATTTCCATGTCCTCTGGGAGTGAGTACATGCCTCCCCTTGAGTTGGTTACAGGTCTCATTCTCTCTGCCACATAGTTCAGGAAGTCCATGGATTGTTCTGGATTTTTGCTCAAGAAGTCCCCAATAATTGCTTCATAGCAGGGGACATTCCATCATAAAAATGGTTGACTAGCAACCATGTGTCAAAGCCATGGTGAGGGCAGGCACCAATGGTTTCCAAGTACCTTTCCCAGCACTGGTAGAATTTCTCATTTTCATGGGCTTCAAAGGTGTAAATTTGTCTCTTCAAACTGTTGGTTCTGTGTGTGGACAAGAACTCAACCTGCATTTCTGTCCAATTCTAAATGGTCCTCGGCCTCAGAGAGTTGAGCCAAATTTTGGCCTTGTCCTTCAAAGTCAAAGGAAAATTTTTAGCCTCATTAGATCAAGATTGGTAGCATCCTACTTGAAGGTATTGCAGACTTCCTCAAAATCCCGGATATGTGTATATGGGTTCTCACTCTCCATACCATGGAAGGTGGGAAGTAGAGGCAGAATGTAGGGCTTGACAATCATGTCCTCTATTAGGGGTACAATACATGAGGGTGCACTCACCCTTGGGGGATGTATGTGGTCCCTCATGGACCTATATGCATTAGGATCCCTCTGTATCCCTTGTTGGCTCTGCTGTTCCTTAGGTGGAGGCTCCATCTGATCACTGTTCAAGCTCACTTCACAGCTTTGTTCCTGTGGGGCACTGATTCTTTCTAATTTGCTTGCTGTGTTCCTATCCCATTGGTACATAAACTCTACATAAACAAAACGACACACCAGCCGACGAAAACAAGTCTATAAAAGAGGTTACTGTTAGCTAAAAAAAAAATTGTATATGGAATTAAAAGAGTGAATCTACCGACGGTGAAGCGCTAGGAAAAGAGTGGAGAAGATAAAGTTACCAATAGTTGTGATGAGGATCATAAGTTCTTGGCTCATCTCTTGCCTTAGGCATCCGGCGAGCGTCATTTGATTCGAGTGTAGTAAGGTATGCCGGAATCAACAATATTTATAAACCTAAACCTCCTACTGCCATAGTATAGCTACTGCAGTATAGTGGCTGTAGGGTTGAACACAAGGATGAGTTTTCTTCGCACCAATGATTAACAGTTGGCTCAAAATGGTGAATTTCAATTTAGATTTGGGGTTTTGATAAAAACAGTGAGGGGTAATGTTCGGAAACTGAAAACAAGGTGAAGAAAAATATAAAAAGAACTCCTTGAAGCATTGGGCCACTGGGTTTGAAATCCTAAGGTAACTGAGGGGTCCTCGGGTCCCTTTCCTCGCTTTGGGGAGGATAACCTATAGTCGTTTCCCGAACCGGATCTTCATTTAATTATAAAAACCGAACCCTAATAATTTTCCTTTTTAAAATATATCATTTATTGAACATAAATGTTAGAGATAATTGGTTATCTCCTTGATCTACTATAGTAACAAATAAATGGCAACTCTTAGAGTCTCTCAATGGATCTGCAATAAGCATCCTTGAACCACTAAGATTGTCAAATCTTGGTCAAGTCAAGGTGGAATCTAAAAAGTTCCAAACCTAGAGTGAGAGATAGAAACATAAATGACAATAAATGCTTTGCGTTAAAACATGAAAACCAGCGGTTACCTCGTATTCAAAGTCAGTAGCCCTCATCTTCAAGGATGAAGGGGTTTAGTAACCATCTTACGAGTTGTCATCTCGGGGAGTGTTTGGCGACTAAAATAAGGAAAAGAGAAATGAAAGAAAGAAGCGGGAAAAACTCCGCGTAGTTCTGTATTAATGAAGCTCCTTGGTACAATAACTTATCTGAGCTTATATAGTGCTCCTAGTAAGCAAAATTACAAAAATATCTCAAATACCCACTATACATGAAGGGTTTTTTAGGAAAAATCACAAAAAGAGGTCAAACGGGGTTAAAAATTTGGAAGCAGGTTGAGAGCAGGTTGTGAATTTCGCAACCAACGAAAATTTCGCAGTTGTAGGTTGCGAAATTTTCGCTACCTTGCAAAATTTTTGTAGTGTCCTGCTGTACGCTGCTCCACTTTCCTTCGGCCGACTGCGACTCAAGTTCAACCTGGTATTTGCTTGGATTTGCTGTGATCGAGCTAACTCAAAAACTTTGGCATGATTAGCTTGCAAAAACTACACAAAATGCCACAAAAAGCGATCAGTATCATAGCAAGGACCTTAATGTGCCAATGGGGTTAATTAGGCTGATTAGTACACAAAAAGTGCTCAAAACCTGCAATAAACAGGGCTCAAAACAGCACTATTTGGGCACTAATCACTTACTCTAAATCCTCCATCTGTATTTCTTCATATGCATCCTCTTAAAAAATTATCTCAACCCCACAAGTATTCTGGAGGTGCTCTTCTTCAATCCTTTCCACAGTCTGCTGCACTTTCATTTTGAATATGGCAATTACAACTACGACCTTTTCTTCTTGAGAGAAATTAGTCATCATCAATCTCCTTGATGATTGGGCCACTCATCGACCTATAAGGCATGATTGTAGTCACCATTAGGAGTTTGACTGCCTCATTTTGGATTTCCACAAAACTCTTTGAGTCCATGTATGCTTTTCTTGGGATCCCATCTTTCCTTTTGCTAGTGAACTTAATAAGGCCGAATTCGATCATAATGCGGCTTCCATAGGAGCACAGCCGCCATGAAGGGTTGCTTATCACGCGCACCAACACCACTTCATTATTTCAAAGCAGTAGAACTAATAAGAAAGGACAACCACGTAGAGATGGAAATTTTTGGCTGGCGCACGTTAAGTGCTAGTCCGCGAGGATTAGGGCTGGGTTGGGCGATTAAATTATTGCTAGAAAAATCAGGCGAGGTGGCTAGCTCATCCCGCGAGAATTTTGCTTGCAAGGCATTTTTGGCTGACCGACCCGGCCAGTTAAGGGGTTGGGTTGCTTGGTTTGCCTAAATTTGGGCGGCAGAGCTTGGCTGTTTGGCTAGGCGACCATCTGGATTTGCAGAATTTGCCACCTCTAGCGACATGCACCATTAGCATGAATCGGTCCCTCCCCTAACAAAATGTTGTAATTTGGGTAGGTCTATCACAAAGAAATGGAGATAGTCTTGGTTTTGTTTGCCCGATGAGTGATACTCTGTGAGTCATATCATAGGTCTTGGATACTTCTCCTATAAAGGCAGGCATATACCCCATCTTTTATCATATCATTGTGTCTTAGAGCTCTCAGCATTCTCTTGGCATTGCATTTGTCGTTAAATCTATATTGTGATACCTTGATATAGTCTGCCGTTGAGATGAGCTCTTTCTCTGAGAGCTTTATATGCCTCTTACCATTTCAGTTTCTCAAGTGTCGCCATCTAAGATGCATTTTTATTCTTCGAGATTCTATAGTAACTCCATCGTGGCCCACATCTTCCTCTTTGGTTAAGTGCTTCCCTTCTACCTCTACTAAGTCTTCCTCTTTCTTTTGACTTGAATGAGTTGATATTGGAAGAGAAGCGGTTGAACAATTTAGAAATAGAGGTTCACCTATCATTAAGGCCTCAGAGTCCATCACTTCATCTATGTTGCTCTTATTGACTCCATATCTCGATAAATATACTGACTTTGAACTTAGCTAGAATCGATTAACCTCCGTGGCATATTCTTTTTGGATTCCATGATACATCGATGAGCTACCTATGGAGTTTGTTTTCTCTCGTCCTCCTCTTTTAGTCCTAGACAATACTGGGGAAATTTGTTTGGCTTGCTATACCATGTCCATAGTTATTTAGGAGAAACCACGGGATCGAATAATCACACCTCATTGGCTTTCCTTCTGCAACCTCCTCCATTAGAAGCGTGTCTACTCTTGGAAAACAAGTTTGGCAGCGAAAAACATGCCTTTTCCCCTATATTTCTGGGAGAAGTGAAGTTATGCGCAATCTTCTCTCTTGAGAAAAAAGTCTACCTCTAGAATAAGTGAAGTTGTCCCTGTTGAACTTCATTCTGTACCTTGGAGAAATGGGTCCACCTTTTGGAAACATAAGCCTGAGGGGATAAACATGTCTTTCCCTTGCTTTTTTCCTTAGAGAATTTACTTTGCCTATAATCTTACCATTTAGAGGAGTGAACTTACCCCTTAGGGAAAAAGCTTTTTTTTCTTGAGGAACATTCTCTAAACTTGCTTGCATCATTCTCCCTTGGGGAAATGAACCTACCCCATGGAGGTGGAGCCTTTCTCGATCTTTTCTCGGGAGGAATGAATTCTTCCTGAGGAATTCGTCTTGCCTTTAATTGGATTTCCTTTCTTAGAGGACCGGTTATGTTCTTTCCCATTCTACATTTGTATCCTTCATTGAATTTCTCACGATAAAGGATTTGTACAACTACAGCCATTCCTTTTCAACCTATCAACCGCGAGCAGACAATATTGGGTTCCACATTACCTTTCTTGAAGGATTTTTTACTAAGCCTTCTTGGATTCTATCAATGCTTTTATATCGAAGCTAGTAGTGTTGATTGGGGCCACTGGTGAGAAAGGATCCTCATCATTTGCCATAGTCTCTTTTTTGTCAAGGAACTTGAGTGTCCCTTTGTTAATCCTGTCATGTATGACATTTCTGAAATCCTAACAAGCATTAGTAGTATGGTTCCATGAATTGTGATACTTACAATAAGCCTTCCTCCTTAGTTTGTCCTTATTAGGGATCCGGTGGTTTTTAGGGAAGGTAATGAAATTTTCTTTCACCAGGAAATCAAATATTTCCTCAGTCTTCGCTACCTCCAAAGTATATTGGACCACAATTTATGCCTTCTTCCACACATCAAGTGTCCACACATTTGGAGTGTCTTTTCTGAAAAGAAGAACAGTGGTGAATATCCTGTGAGTAGATAGATCATTGAGTGCTTCGATTTCTGGTAGTAGTTGCGGATTACCTCGTGGCACCATTCGCATGGATCTTGCCTGCATATTGGTTGTCTGATTCACACAATTTACCTGACTCGATGTCAAACATCTTTGGTATTTTCATGCTATCTGAATATGGATCTTTGCATATGTTTCTCATCTTCATGAAACAAGAATAGAAACAAATCATTACATCTCATTTATTTGGATCTTTCGGCGGGTTCTCCGTACATTTGAGCTGGTACTAGAAGTGAATATGGGCAGATAACTCAACCTCTTGTGACTTTGTATCAGAGTTCTTAGTAATATTGTATACAGTCGAATCTTTACTATCAAAAAAAGGTTAAGCCAATTAACAAATGATGAAATTCTCTTGATTTAAACTAACTCACATATTACTGGCATGAATCTAACGACATGTTCAGGAATTGGATTAATTCGTCTTCTCAAAGAACCTGGAAGGAATAAGATATCTTACCATGTGGGCTAAGGTTTTCCGCATCTATGTGTTATATAGGTTTATAGAACTCCAGTGACCAATTTTTCTGAGACTGGCCATAGTTCTGTACTATCTCCAGGCTACCTGCAATTTGCATTATGGTTGGATTACTGAGAGATTAAGGAACATTGCATACATTTACCCAGTTTGTTACCATTTATTCACTGTGGGGTGGTTTGCATGGTCCTCGGGCATATTGAGTGAGGCTCACTTAAATATACCAGTATTTGTGAGTTCTGGATCAGTTTTGTGGGTAAAAATCCTCATGGGGTGCTGGATTCTCGCGCATTAGGTCTTTCCTCAGGCTCTCTGGGCATTACTCTCATGTGGGAGGAGGTATTAACCGACTCGTGGTTCGAACTCGTGACAGTCTTTCCCTACTACACTTCTAGAGTACCTCCCTCTCCTCAGGAGGAAGGTATTTAACTTCTAGCCGCATAGGTGAGCAAAGTGAAATTCACCAACTCCCTAAAGTTATCGTAATACCGCCCGAGTTCAGAAATTTGTTTCAGCTTAAAGCAACTTCCCGCCTTGGTCAGCTCTCTTTCTAGCGTTCTCCTGTGTCGATTGAGATTGCCGTCTATTTCTCCATAGCGCGCTATGATCACTGGTTGCTCTTTAATTATCGTACGAGCCTCAAATCTTATTAGAATTAAGAGAGAAAAGATTGTGCACATCCACATTACTCAGACCTCTTCCTTCCACTTTGCTCTTATCAAGTTGTCAGACATTCCCCCGTTGTCGTGACCGAGAATTCATCAAATTTCTATCCTGCTCCACCAAGGTCGAACTCTTCCTTCCTCGCTTACTTCGCAACATCAGACCTAAGTCCCAGACCTACGCTTGTCTTACTCCTCAATTTTCGTGGTATTTTTCAACAAATTCAGATGTCCCAATCGTGGAATATACCAAATCGAACATACAAACAAAAAAGATGTATCGATATCTCCACAAAGATGTGTCTCACTAGGTGCCTAAAATATGTTTCGTGTGATTTCGTCAAGAACATACAAAGTTTCTCCTGAATCGATGGATGTATAGCGCGTTAGGAAATTATAGTATTTCAAACTCCAAAATGTGCCAAAATCTAATTTCTGCTTAAGCAGGTCGGATCCTCTAGCTCTCGACATAGTCTAAGTGGAAAACGCATGAAAATTGGAACAAAATAGTTTCAGAGAAAAGCCTGTATGAACAACCCGAAAAAGTAGTAAATTTCATCGACCTGTACTAGAAATTGAATCATGAAGCATGAAAGCTAAAACAAATACTTGGAAATAAAATAAGCTAGAAACTGAAAGGTTGTTGATGAACTCAGAGAAACAATGAGGAAAAATGTCAAATGCTCTATTAAGTGTTAGCTGATTATTGATTAACTTACTTCGCTTCCGGGTTGTGCCCTCATTTTATGTTATCAATAATCTGCCCATCCCACCTTCTCCAATAACTGTTCACGCACCCACTGGAGTCTTGTTCTCCAAGTCCATTTATCCACTAACAACTTGTTTTCCAAGTCATTTATCCACTAACAATAATCGCCACGCTCGCTCATGTCATGATTCTTTTTCAGTTGTAGAAAAAGTCTCCTCTATCGCTGGTATAAAAGTCTCACCATTTCTTTGAGTCACCACTTTGACAAATCAAAATTCCATAAATGTCCTCGACCCCTTCATATGCATCAATCATGACTCGCCTTTAATTCCGTCAAAATTTCTTAGGGCTGGGGCTCGATATATCTATTCTGGCCTATTCTACTACCCTTGAGCCAAAAAATTATTCAAATACATTTTGCCAAAAATTCATTTTTAGTGTAAACAAATTTAAATTAGGTCTTATTGGCTTTCGAAACTCTACTTGATAATAATTAAAAAAAAAGTTCGCTTTTGTTTTCCTTTTTAGAGTTTTATTTAGCACCATGTTTAATAATGTCTTAAAATAAATTAATTTTTAGTATAGAATAGTTAAGACCTAGGACTAGGAGCAAAGTGCTCCCTAAATTTTTTTTATTTAATTCATTCCATCTAAGGAAACTCCATTACTCCAACTCGAAAAACAAGGCTTTCGCCTCAAAATCTACTCAACATTGGATTATGTAAGGTGAGCACATTCATGATATATTTTTTTATATATAATATTCATAATTTTCAGAGTATGATATCATTATATTTTTAGATTTTTATAAAATATTAAACCAAAATGTTTAAAAACATGCATAAAAACTATTGTTAAAAAAATAAAAATAAAAATATTAACTTACTAGTAAAGAGGACAATATAAATTTGGGAGGCAAGACTGTCTGCATATTCTGCCGGAGGATTATCGGCTTTTCGCCATCAAGCGACTACTATCCCTCAAGCCATTGTCGTAGCCACGCATTTAAAGCAATTTAGATTGAAGCGGAAAAAGCGAGGCAGTAAAATAGATCAGTTTCACACAATGCCTGCCTATCAATTATACTCATGATTTTGATTTTGACCGGCATTAGTAAAGTAGTTTACGCTATCAAGTTAACTCAAGGAAGATTAATTATATATGCAAAATATTATATAAGAAACTTAGATGATGTTGTAATATTAGGGGTTCCAAATCCAACAACAAATTCAAATATATTTTCCTATTTAAGCAAAGAAGAATAAATGACTAATATTGTCTCTGTCTCTAACAAATTAATTAAGTATGATCAGTAGCATTTTCAAGCATCAATCGGATTACAGTCTAGCTAGCTTGAAGCCCTAACTTTGAAGTCGGTTAATTTTTGTTGTAGCCCAGGCATATCGATGCTTCAACCATCAATCACCTGTGAAGAAAGATTTGATTCTTTGTATTATAAACTGTGAATTACAAATACAAGAGGAGACCTTATATAAGCTAGGCTATACAATCCTAGTAAAATACAAATTTCAATCCTAGGAAAATACAAATTACAATCCTAGGAAATTATAAAATAAATCTAACAATATAATCTAACATCTCCCCTCAAACTATGGTATGTTTAAGAGAAACCATTCTCAGTTTGAAGCTAAAGCTCAAAAGTTTCTCGAGGGAAGTGGTTTGGTGAAGATATACCTAACCGATCCCGGAGAGGAACAGATCAGTTTGAGTGTACTCTCGCTGCATGATGACGAATGAAGTGACAATCAATCTCAATATGTTTAGTACGCTCATGGAAGCATCATTATGAGCACTAATAAAGACTGAATATCATAGTGAAGTTTAGCGCGCGGAACAAACACTAAGATCCTCAGAGGGTGCACCAACGGAATAAATAAGTTCACCGCAGAATGGGCGCTGCTCTATATTCTCGGGCTGCTAGAACGAGCAACGCATCAAGGTTTCGCTTTCTCCAAGAGATAAGAGAATCACCCATAAGAAAACAATATCATGGGGGATCGACGATCGCTGAGATCACTCGCCTAATCAGCATTCAACATGCCTAAAGAGTTAACGGCTGAATGGGAAGAAAAATGAAGATCATCAAATATGGTGCTCTTCGTATATCGGCGAATCTGGAACAACAACATAATGGAGGGAGATCTAAAGTTACAAACTCACGACAAGGCTGAACTGAGATGGTGGAAATATCGTGGTGAGTAACAAAGGGAGATGGGGACACTTCAACAAGTTTGCCTGGTGTAGAGAGTAAAGATAAGATCGATAGTGATTCGTCATCATGAGAATCGAGGCGACGCTATACTCACTGGTGTGTGTCGACTATCTGCTATCGATACTACCAGAACTGCATCGAAGTATACTTCTACCGAAGTGAAGATAATAACCATCTTAAGTGGTAAGGAAGAAACTTGCACCAAGAAAGTAATTAAGAGGGCTTCCAGATCTTTCATTTCAAATTGATGAC
>JAEQBH010006582.1:0-343414 GCA_016808115.1 Tetrastigma voinierianum | reverse complement strand
TTTTTTTATCCAATAAATTTCCATTGTGATAATGAATTATGCGAGTATCAAGGCAAAATTTAAGCCAATTTCTATCATCATAATGAATTCTGTAAGTATCAAGGCAAAATTTAAGCCACAATTTAATAAACATTGGTTTCAAAAGGATAATAATTATGAGTATTCAGCAAAATTTAAGCCAAAAAATTTAAGAGGCGCGGCCTCAAAAGATTACATAATATGGCATTATATTGCGATAAATCGAGATATATCGATTATAGATCGCAATATATCGGCGATATATCACTGATTTTTTTATTTATTTTTTCACAATTTCGTGCTCACGCACGCGTCATCGCACTTGATATTTCTCGTCTTCCATATATTGATATTTTTCGATATATCGTTCTCACATGGACGATTTTTTCCATATTTGCCGCCTAATTGTCTCGCATGTCCATAATTCCTCTAACTAGTAATCTGGTCGATACCCGGGTGTGAATTCTATACATGGGTGAGTGACTATGATCTCTTTCCAATGTTGTCGAATGATCACCTCCCAGCCAAGCGCTTGGAAACGAAAATTTCGAAGCTGACCGTAGACAATTTACTGGTCGGGGATCGGCTAAATACTATTCCATTTTTATACTATGCCAACCAATCTCGTTCCTGGTGTATTGTTATAAGATTGAGATGTTGATGAGAAGATTTCTCTAGGGAGGAACCAGTCAACAATGTGCTACTAACCTATCCAATTGGGATAAGGTGACTACATCGATTGATTATGGCGGGTTGGGGCTAAAAATATTACATCAAATGAACCTTGCTTTTATAGCTAAATTATCAGGCGTTATCACGTGAGGAAGCAAAGTCTCTGGGCAAATGTTTTAAGTGGGAAATACATGAGAAACCACTTTACTCTCCCACATCTCAAGTGCTTCCTTCATCTGGAATGGTATTTTAATAGCTCCTCTACCGCCTCTATCGTATCGTACCCAGATCCCCGTGTTTACAAATGCTTTTAGGAGAGTTTTCAAATTAGCCATGGGGACACAATGGGCAGATAGACAATCGCCATCCGACGGGACTGGCCAACGTGAGAGGACCATCCAAACATTTGAGGACATATGCTACGCGCATGCCGGATCTTTAAGGGTAAATTGAAGAGCATTTAATTCCCAGCGGAGTTTCGCCTACAACAACAGCTACTAAACGAGCATACCTGATGGCACCCTATGACAAGATTATATGGGAGGCCATAACATCTCTCCGGGTCCTGGTTGATCTGTGAGGTAAGGGAGAAAACTCTCTATAGGTCCGTATTTGGTAAACCTAAAAGCATGACTGAGGTGGGGATCTAGAATTCGGTGCTGGGGATCACAATCTTTCAAAGGATGCCTAAGAGGCGAGTGGTCAAATTCAAAAACAGGAAAGTTGTCGTCGTCAGACCTTCAGGTGCTTCGAGAGGGTAGCATGGGGCTTGCTTATCTACAGGTTACTGCCGAGTTTATCGGGTCTTCATGCGGTATTCCATGTCTCCATGCTTCTCAAAGTACACCCGGGATTCGAGTCATGTAGTGGATCGCGAGCCATGTTGATGCAGATGGTGACCTCGGGAGGAGGGACCATGCATATGGATAGTCGAGACGCTTTGTGATGCAAGACCGTGAAGCTAGTAAAGGTGTCGCGGGTAGCACCAAGGAGTCGGAGGAAAGTCAACACGAGTGCGCGACATCACGCGCATCACTACTACTTGCTCGAGCATGAAAGTACATTGCTTAGTCATTTCGATAATTAAATGATCATGATATGCATGTGATAGTATGTATAAGATGTGGAATTTGATCTAAATTTTTATATGGGGAAGAATGTAAAACCTCGAAAAAATGCAATTTTTATGAAAGGCAAAACGGTAAATTTATCGTGTAGTATGGGTTGGAAAACCTAAATTTTTAGATGTCGGTGATGAAACGGACTTCACCGTTGAAATCGTCTCTCGAAATCTAGTTACTGAATCGAATTTTGTCGAATTTCGAGACAGTCGGAATTTCACGTATTTCAAGGCATCGAGTGTCAGGTGACACATGGCAAGCCATGTGTCCACTTGCAGCAAAGAGCAGAAGGAGGCTCGCCTGTAGGAAGGAGGGGGAGGAGGAAAGAAAAAAGAGAAAGGAGGAAAGGAAAGAAAGGAAAGAAAGGGAAAGAGAAAAGAAAGAAAAAAAGGAAAATGAAAAGAGCAGAGAAAGAGCAAGTGATACTACGGTTTTTCCTCAGCTTCATCAAGATTCTCATGATCTAACTCGTTGAACCAAGGATTGACGAGGGGCTACATTTCAAGAGGTGGGGATTCTTCCTACATTGAAGCCATTTCTAGCCTTTGACTATTGTTTTGGGTTGATTTTGAACCGTGTCAGGCCATGTTAAAGGTATGGGATTCGGTTTGTACTCGCTTAAACGGGCCGCCACCGGTTTAATTTGAGCTGAAAATCATTTACGGTGATTTTCCTAAAATTCTCCTACAACCCTCGGGCATGCTATTGGCAAATCCCGTGTGACACCCCAAACCCGGGGTCCGTTTGACTGTTCACAACTCATAATACAAGCTGTCATTTGTTACCCGAATATTTCCTCAGGCTAACTCCAAAGTCTCCTTTCAGACGGAGCTTCAATTAAATATTATCACCCCGTGATGAAACCTGTCCCAAGCAAATTAATATAATTACCATAACATGAGCAAACGGCCACTTGTGCCCATAAAACAGTACTCATAGTCATGATACCAACTATGAATCCAACTATATCCAATAGTTCTAAGACCAAATTTTACTCTTCTTTTACGCAACATATATTAAAAAATTCAAAATTCTAACACGGTAGTACATCAATACAAAATCAAAGCCAATAACTCCTGGCTTTCTTTCTAAAGCGGCCCCCATGATGAGCCGTCTCCCGCTATTACCCCTATACGCGAAATAATAAATTCCTGACGACGGGTGAGCTATCGCCAAGAATGAATCGCCCTAAGTGGGCCACTCCACCTAAGTGCAGGCAAATGCTCCAAAATAAACACACATTCAAGCAAATGCATGATCCTACTTGAATGGGCCCACACGACCAACTCGTATCCCGAGTCCCTCACCGACTCTCTCACACTCCTAAGCCTCAGATACGAATTTTCATCGCTTTGTTACTGGACAACCCGATGTATATATATCAATCAGTCAGCTCCACGATTGATGGTATATTATTTGTTTGTGGACTACTCTCCGATGAATATCAATCGCCGCTCCGACGATTGATATTTTCTGGCTTGACTACCCGATAATGAATACTTAGACAACCCTCCAAAACCATACATTTTCTGTGACTGCCTCACGCACTCAACCCCTATAGTCCTGTGGATGTTCTAAGAAGGTGGAATGCACAGACGCAAATCTACCTGGCCTAATTCATACGCAAAAATATAAACAATGAATATATTATTCACTTAAAAAATTAAATCACACAATCATGTTATGTAATTATCATTTCAAACATCAAAATTAGCTCACTTAGGCTAATGATTTAAACACAAAGAATTGATTTTGAATTACTTCATCAAAACCCATATTTTCAAGCCAAATTATATTTTGTGAAATTACTGGTCGCTTTCGGGAACAATAAAAACCTCGTTCACTGTTCCTATCAAACACAAATCATCGGTTCACTTTGTGAACCCGCATTGGGCCATTTCCTACTTCAATCAAATCAAAGCATGGTTTATTTCACAAATTTCATGATTTACTTCAACCAACAAACTTCTTACTACGCTTACGGTCGCACTCGCTCCAAAATTTTTTATCAATTCTGTCCCATGTTTTGGAACCGATCAAACGGCCGTTAAAGGCCTCATACCAACCGAAACATTGAAAAACACTTAAATAAAGTGTAAAACCCAAGTAGGGAGAAACCCCTACCTCTCGAAGTTTGTCAAAAACTCACAAATCTCAAATTTCACCGTAGGCCGCTCCTCGTGAAATGCCCGCTTCCTTCATTCCAAGACCGCGACGGCCGGATCACTGATATTCTGCAGGCGGGTCGACGCTCTCTCTCTAGAATTTCTCCATGTTTGGCCACTGCATCTCCCCCCCTTCCTTTTCCTTCTTCCCCACGCTTCTTTTGGTCGAAGGAGAAGCGTGCACTATACACTCATTTTGTCACTTTGTGACTTAAAAATCAAAACTAAAATGCCTATTATGTCCCTTCATTTACTAGTTTTTACATTCTAAGACTATCTCTGGCCGGTCCATTTCATAATTTCTTACTCCATACCACTATGGCACATGAGCACGTGCTATATGTGACTTTCGTCAGACGTAAATTGTTTTACCCAAGACCAACGATGCCTCGAACGTGGTAAATTCGAATGTCTCACCACGAAAATTTTACATGCTAGCTAGATTTCATGCAGATCTTGATTCCAATTTCTGCAACTGGCTTTATCATCCGATATCTAGAAAATAAATGGATTTTTAATCCTGAATAACAATTTTCAGAATCAAAATTACGACTTCATTCTTTCCGTAATCAATTTCTGCCTTACATTCTCCTCCTTAAAAGGAATTTCATTCAAATTCGACAATCACAATCACCACATGCATATGCAACGTGCACTCTACCATGCATGTAAACCAGTCACTTAATGTTAAACGACTAAAACCACGCACCTTCATCCCCGCAACAAAAAGTGGATAGTGGGCTCCGCAGATCGCGCCCTTTCGCGCTCCCACGTGCAATCACCCTCCACCCATAGCGCCCATAGTACTCTTCACACTAGCCTCATTCCGCCTCAAGGCCGCAAAACCCCGACCACGATCAGCGCCAACGATGCACACCGGTCCTTCCGAAGGTCCCATCCGTCAACCTCACCGGGCCCCTCAATCCACCACATGAGTCGATCCGAGTATATTTTCGGCATGGAGATGTGAAAAACACCTCGCGGAACACCGATTACGCTTCGCGGTAACGCTAACCGGTATCGCAACGGTGCCTACCATCTCGAGTATCTCGAAAGGTCCAATGAACCTCGCGATACCTTCCGCGCTTGCCGACCGACCACTTCCTCTGGGGCATCACCTTCAAGAAGACAGACCCCCAACTCGAACTCTGCGGTCGACGTCGACATCTTCATAGCTCTGCTCGGGCCCGAGCCGTGAGAAGACGCCGTCGTATCACGCCACCCTCTCGGGAGGTGTCTCACTAGATCGTGACTGCGATGGAACCTCTCACTCACACTTCTACCCAACACAACGATGACCTCAGATGTGGGCCCTCCCATACGCTGCCTCATACAAAGGCTATATCTCAGATACTCACCGATAACTGCTGGTTGTCAGTAGGAGAATTCCACTAAGGGCAAATGCTCCTCCCAATACTTATGATCCAAAGACGATGTTTCAACATGTCCCCATCACCCGGTGATAGTCCTTCCCGACCGACCATCCGACTCCGAGGGCGAACTACACCATCACACCAAGCAGGCTCCATAAATTCTTGGGAAACTCTTCCAAAAGCGCCGTAAACCTTCTGGTCCCTATCCGATACTACTAGTGGATACCGGGTACTCCATGTAGCCTGACTATCTCCGAACGTATAACTCCAAGCAGACCCTCCAAGGCGAAGGTCATCCGCACGCCAGAAAATGTGCCGACTCTCAGCCCACTATCACCCATACCGCATCGCGCCGTCAAGGCCCGCGGGCGGAAGCGGGTCACAAAGTCCATCGCGGACATGCTCCCAGATCACTCCAATCACCACCTCCACGTATCGGCGGTAGCCCCGTCGGCTTCGGTGCTCACCCTCTTTAACTCGCCGACACGTGAGACATCGTCGAACAAAGTCCCCTCACGGTTCTCTTCATCCCACTATCAAGACGACGACGAAGATCCCCACATCTTCGCACCCGACGACGGCAAATCGAGCAAAGAAACTCCCCGAGAATCTCCCTCTCCCTCAAATCTGGCCAACTAGTAGAACCACTACTCGCCCCCTCATCGGAAGACTACCATCTCGCGTGAACGGTCCAAATTTCTCGTCACCCGTGACACTGGATCAGATTTCGTACCGATGGACACTATCTCTCGCGTCCCGCACCTGACTCAATCACTTTGCCAATGTATTTGCAGCCACTAAACTCCCTGCTGTACTCCCCGAGCCCGCTTTCGCCGCATCAGAGCCCAAACCGTCCTACAGTTTCGAGCATTCGCCACTCCCAGGAAGCTATACTAGCCACCGCCTCCCCGGATCTCCGACGAGTGTGCATCGCCTACCACATTTGCCTTACCAGATGGTACGCAAAGTGAAGTCATGCTAATCCTCAGAACTCCATCCATACGCGCTTGCCTCAGTGCCGAGGTCCCCGCCGCTGAAAATATACGACTTTTATGGTCGAAAGCACACCTCGAATCCCTCGCCAGAAGGGCAGTGGCGCCTAAATCTTCGCATGGCGAGACTACGCTAACTCCATGTCGTAGCGGGGTAATTCGTCGCGATTCTTCTTAACTGACGACCATAAGCTGGTTACTCCCTGCATCTGCAACAAAACGCGATCCATCCAGCCTGAAACATAACACACGCGTACTCATCCCCCGGGTCCGAATCGGTCAAGATGGGAGCTAAAGTAAGTCTCTCTTCACTCCCGGAATGCCTCCCTCAGACGGCCATCCTTAATCAGTCCCGACCTCCTTCCGGTCAACCTAATATAGGTGTCATTTATTCGAGCAACCGTAAATGAATCTCCCAATACCCAAACTAATCCCAGCAGTACTTCATTTATTCGAAGACTCCGACTTCGCCTCCCAACTCATCACGGCCGACCTTCTCTCGGGGGTCGATCGATACTCCGACGCCGACACCAATACGCGTCCCAAAATTCACCTCAAGAAGCTAACCGCACTTATCGAACTAACTTCGCGCATACCGATGGTCTCTAACAACCGTAAAACATCCTCAAGTGATACTCATGCTCCCCGCCACTGATCAACGGAGTAGATCAAGATGTCATCCACGAAGACTACGATAAACCGATCTAAATGGGGTCGAATATCCCTACATGAGATCCATGAATGCCATTGTGCATTCATTAATCCGAAGGGTACCACCGTAAACTCCAAGTGCCCATAACGCCATTCCCAAATCACTGCCTTAAGGATATCCGTATCCCTAACCCTCACCCGATGGTAACCGCCATGGCGGTCTATCTTGGAGTAGACTCACGCTCCTCTCAACTGATCAAACAAATCGTCAATCCTCGGTAATGGGTACCGATTCTTGATCGTAACCCGGTTCAACTGTCTATAGTCAATGCACAGTCGAAGGGTCTTGTCCTTCTTCTTTGCAAACAGAACCGGAGCGCCCCATGGTGAAGTGCTCTGGCCTATCGAACCCTCATTCAAGAGGGTCTATGTAACTCGGATTCGAGTTCCTGCGAACTCAATCGGTGCCATCCTACGGTCATAGAGATGCGCGAAGTACCGTGTCGTAACTCATCACCGGGTCTACATCCCTATGTGAGTAGTCCGTAGCTCATCTAGAAAACATCCACATACTCGCACACTACCCGAGGTAGATCTAAGTCTGGCCTCTCCTCTTCCTCAGGTAAGGCTCAAGTAACCAACTCCACCAACTCGCCCCCGACACCGGATCAGATGCATCGTCTTCGCCAAAATACCATGCTTGGCCCCCGAATACCACACACGAAAGATCGTCCTCGGCTGCGATAGCAGGAACCCTCCTACGCCATTAACCCGATACCACCCGTAGCTTCGCCACCCAATCCATCCCGTGATGCGACATCAACTCGACATGTCCATGGATTCTCAGTCCACCGCGTAGCAGAGTCCTCGAGATCTGGCCGCAACCTCGACATATCATCCATATTCGCCTCTAATCCCCAGGGGAGTAAACCCCACATACAAAGGATCCTCTAAGGTCTCAACCTCTGTCCCAACTCGATCACAACCGGGATAAAGAATGAAAGAACGCGCGCATCATAATCAAATAACACTCTACCCCATGCGCTGGATAGCAAAACTGATCTCGTATAATCGCTGACCATTGACTCAAACATGGTGACTTACAGACACGCCTTGTACCCCCGATGTCTCGCCTCAGGCCTCGGGCCCTCCGCTCTACCCATACTCCGCCTTCAAGCTTCACTCGTGAAATGTGGGGTGCCCGTAGCTCCCTTTAAAACTCGGTAGATCGCCCTCTCTCCCCAGACTGTGCGGCCGCGGGTGAACGTATTTATATCTTTCCCCGCCTCAAGTATCGACCGGGATTGTGCTGTCCTAAAACCCCGATCCTGTCTCTCGGGCAATCCTGCCTCATGTCCAGCTGACAATGGTAGCACACCATCCGCCCCGCCCGACCGGGCAATCTCATCTGCCCTCGACCAGAATTTCACCGCCCCTCGCCCGATGGCCGTGGACTCGAGATCCCCGCGCAACCAGAGGTCGTTCTTCCCGAACCGGAGGAAGAATGACCGGCCCTTCCTCTGCCACTCAACACTGCATCCCAAGTGTTTCGGCAGATCTCCTCCATCTCTCCTATACGAGCCGCTCCAACCATGGAATCCATATCCTCGTAGGCGTAATCCCATAATCCCAAAGACGACGGGCAACTTTAGTCCATTCTCGAATCTCCAACCTCGCCAAGTCCGTGGCCACGTAGTCATCGCCGACCGCTAACTCGTGAATCTAGCCACGAGTCCATCACAAATGTGAGCCCCCGCTTCGCCTCTAGGAACTCCCGAGCCTCGCATGCCTCGCAGCCCCTCGGAAAATACTTTCTTACCCATGAACAAATTCCTCAAACTCGCCCATGTCATAACCTCTAAGTCTCTAGAAGTCTTAACCCATCTCCACCATAACCTGCCGCCTTCAGGCCGGAATGCAGCCTAACCCCGATCCCGGTCAGACGGAGAGATCTCCATAAATCTCCAAAGACGCTCGATCTCGCATAAACCAATGGTCTCGCCACCATCTGCCCTCCCGTGAATGCCTGGAGGGCGGTGAGCTCTAAATCGGAGGTTAGACCTCCTTGACTATCCGCTCACTAGCCCGCGGCGATAGCGTACCGCAACACCTACAAATTCTATAAAGGCCTCGTCGACCAAACAATGGGTACCGGGTCAAATGCTCCAGTGGTGCCCGATCAAGGCCCCGTGGACGACCTCTACGCCCTCTCGCCCTCTTACTAGTCATCTACACAATTAACATGACACTAAATCTCAATATAGTATATCTCTAAGGCATAAACACAACCCCGAGACACCAATCATACACGTAAATCAAGCAGATACACAATGTCCTTGCATTTTCATGTAATGCAAGGCAATTAATTTTGCATTTAAAATATTGTTTTCAACAAAAATTTATTTTCGAAAATTTCATTTTTGAAAATTATTTTTTTTTTTTTTTCGAAAATTTTGTCTAATTGCAAGTTTAAAATTCAATGAAGTATCTCTGAGACATAAACACAGCCTCGAGATACTATTCACACACCGGAAAAATTTTCACACCCTACGTCAATGCATTTTTTTTTTTTTAACCCTCAGAACAGCGTTCGCGAACGTTGTCCAAACAAGGACCCTAAACAAAGGCCAGACAAATCGGGTTGCGTAATCAGGCGCACACCCGTAACCTGTGTCGCTACAGACAATCGCCGCGCAGCGCTCCGTGTCGCGGGCGCCGCGGCGCCGCACAACAAGCCGGGTCGCTGCAGCCTGGGCGCGATGTCGCGCGCGCCCGGGCCGCATGTCGCGGCGCTTGCCGGGCGCAATCGGGTCGCGACACGCCCAGGCAGCCGCCCCGTGTCGCGATCGCCACTTCTCGGCGTCGCTGACACCAAGGCAACCGTGAATCATGTCGCGACATCAAATCTGTCGCGACACCACCTGGTGCAATTCCATGTCGCGACATCGCTTCTCCCCGCCACTTAAGCCAGTCGCGACATCAAGACTGAAGTCGCGACTTCCCGGAGACGAACCTATGTCGGGGGCGACATCAATTCACGCCGACCTCCTTCCGTTTCCTGAAATACAACATGAATTTCATGTCGCGACCAAGGACCCTTCAGTCCTAACCTCAGCCAGGTCGCGACACCAAAAGGATGTCGCGACACCAATTCCTCCAGTCCAGTTTCTGCCTTGCACAAAAAAATTTTTTTTTTTTTTTTTTTCCAAAGCCTCCATTAAATTTTCCCTCTCTCGCTACTCTTAGGATGCGCAGCCTAACCTAATTATTTACTCACTCAAAATTTACGAGTTAAACTATAATCTTTTTTTTTTTTTTTTTTTTTTTCATTTCTCCTTAGTTCCAGCTACTGGAAAATTTAAAAAAATATTTATACATATATATATATATATATATATATATATATATATATATATATATATATATATATATATATATATATATATATATATATATTTTTCTTTATTACCAAATAAATTTTATAAAAATTTATTTTCTCCGATTTTCTTCAACTTAGAAAATTATTTCTTATCACCTAATAAAGCCTAATAAATTTATAAAATCTATTCTTTTCATTTTTGTTCCAATGTACACTGTGTACTTTTTCCAAAACTTTCCACTACACCTAGGTGCTATTTTTTTCCTAAGCACACAACATTCACATAACATGACATGGTATATATACCATTCATCAAACATTCACACAACATTTCATCAAATCACACAAAACACACAAAACACGTGCATGTAGTGTCCTAGTTTTGTCCCGTGATTTCCTATGTAATCTCATACCTAACTTACATCAAACCACCCAAGTGGTGATGGATACCCAAACCTGAGCTCCTTAGGTATTCGTATACCTAGGCTCGATACTGCCGGTGATTGACCCCAAACCCCGGGTCCGTTGACTACCCGCCAACCCGCATCACAAGTGGTTGCCTGGGTTACCTGACGCCACTTCCTCGCACACCCGTAGTCTCCTTCAGACGCGGGAGCTCTACCCAAATACATCACCCGCATGAAACCCGTCCCAACAACCCAATATAATTACAACATAAGTAAAACTACCCACGTGCCCATAAACAAGATCATAAATACATACCAACTATGAATTAACTATATCCAATAGTTCTTAAGAGTTCAAATTTTACTCTTTATACAACATATATTAAAATCTAAAATTTAATACGCCAGAAGCAGACACCACAAATCAGCCATTAATCTCATTTCTTCTAAAGCTGCCTTATGACGAGCCGTTTCCCCGTGCGCTCCTCGTACAAAGGAGACTCACGGATTGTCTAAGTGGTGTCAAGTAACCCGACAAATAGATTCGCGGCCGACGGTAGTCAACTAATTCGGCTCGGGGGTGTCACATCCCGAAAGCCTCACATGCCAATTTCCTCCGCTAAGTCTAAATTTTATTTCGACTAAGTTGCTATTTGCTTCTCTTGGGTTTTCGATTTTTCTAAATGGAAGCCTAACTAAGCCTTTTGTTTCTTCATTGTGTGATGTTTTTTTCTCGCACTTTTCTCAATACCTAAATGCACCCTAACCCCCCCATTTTCATATTTTCTCCCCATGTATTTGTAGATTCATTTGTTTTAATTTTTCGAGGAAATGTTTAGATAATAGTAATCTAAACATCGAGGTTGGGCTCCCTAAAAATTACAAAGAGGAGAGGAGAAATTAGGGTAAGAAATTTTAGTAGGTCGTGAGTTTTAATTATTATTTATTCAAGTACATTTCTTTATGTTCTATCGACAATCCATCGGGATTGGGTTCCTTTCTATGTCATTTGCTCGTTTTCTCGTGGAATTGAAAAGAAAATGAAAGAGAATCCATTTTGGAAATTGAAGAACACCGAATGAGTTTAGCTTTTTATTTAATAACTTCGCATTACATCACAAGTTGGTATTGAAATCATGATGCATATGAGTCAACAAGTTTCACTCTAAATGTTATTTGTACAAAAATAAGAACATAGTTTTGGTTTAGATGAGCTTTATTCCTTTTCTAAAATCTTTTTGATTGTTTAATATTTTAGGGGCTTATTTGATTATATTCTAAGATTCTTGCTTTCTAAAGAAGACCTATTTTATTATATATTACTTCCAAATGAATTTGATTAGGATTTAGATAGTTTGTGAAGAATCAAGAGGTCTGGTGATGTTTAAATACATGAATTCATCACAAGCATAAGATCTAACGCATGTATCTTCAGACCGCAAAGCAACTTTAGTAATTACTTTTCTTACTCTTGGTTATTTTGAATGACTAAATTCTTACTGGGTATTTATACGTAAGATTGGGGATCGACCATTTTACAGAAAAATTGAACAACTTCAACCGTCGATGAAGAAAAGGTGAAACTTCTCGCGAATGAGGCCAAGGCCTTGAAAGAAGATGCAATTTCTAAAGCTCTTGTTCAGATAAAATGGTCATGTCCAAGGAATAGGTTTCAAAATCAGTCCCAAAATGCTTGAGAAAGAGGCTAGTGAAGAACAGATGAATGAGCCCAACAAGGAGCTTACACAACAAGTTGCAATTTCGACGACTCAGGTAAAGAAATTAACAGATGTTGTTACTAGGCGTGATGGTGCTACAAGCAACCAAAGAAGTTGGCGCATTTGAAGAAATAATACTCTCGCTTAGCTTTACCCTATATACTTTAACATTTTATTTTATTTTATTTAGATATTTGACTTATGTGTTGGATTGCATGCAGATAATGCCTTTGATATTATTTAATGACATACATTGTTTTATTTTTTAATTTATATCGCGTATAAACTTTTTTATTGATAAATTTAAATGTCTTATTAATACTCTTATTTCTACAAGTATGCATATTTTATTGACAATTTCTCTATTTCAATTAATATAAATATCGTATGGTATACATATATTAATTACTTTAGATGTAGGTAAAGAGATTAATAATAATGATAAAAATGACAATTATATGCGTAAAAAAGGATGATGAATAATGACATTTTTAAATATCTAATACAATTGTTTATGACAATCGTCATAACGATACTCGCAGTGATCACAAACGCCAAGAATAATATCATAATAAACCGATATCCCGACAATTGTAAGTATAAAAACATTATGTTTAAACTACACAATAAAATATCATTGTTGCAATGTATTACAACATATATTAATATTGTAATTGAGTTGTTTTATCAACACTTAAAAACGTAAGTAGTACTATCGCAACAAACATATATGGCAACATTTGGAAGTATCAAAACATTATACTTGAACTACGCAACCACATGTTGCAGTAGATATATATTATGACATGTAATAATGTTATAATTGAGTTGTTTTGAAGAACGCTACAAACGCCGCAAGAAGAATATCTTAAAGACTCCGATATGAAGACAACTAAAAGTATCGAAACATTATGTTCAAACAACACTACCAAATGTTGCCATCACAGTATACAACAACGCATAATAATGTTGTAATTGAATGGATGTCACAACACTTAAAAATGTTAGAAGTCATATCATAATAAACTAATACAGCGACATTTGAAAGTGTCGAAACATTATACTTAAGCGACACAACAACATGTCACTATAGCGATGTATTATGACACATATTAATTTTGTAATGACTGATTTAAACAACAATTTAGAAATGTCATAAGGTTTATCATAATAAACTGATATGGTGACACTTGGAAGTATCGAAATAGTATATTTAAGTGACGTAATAACATGTCGTAATAGCTATGTATTACAACACATAATTGAAAGGATTCAACAACACTTCAAAATGTCGTACGATACGTCACAAAGTATGTATACCGACATTTGCTTCTTTTGATATTATAGATCAAAGTGACATTGGCCTAGGCAACATATAAGCGACATTTCGTAAAAATGTTGGTGTAAAGTTAAAGTGATATTTTTTTTTTGCCTATTACGACATAAGTCAAACGTTTGATAAAACCATTTTTGTTGTAGTGGAGCAATAGTGTGGCTCCTCATGTACTCCAACTCTCTCTAATACCATACATATTTCGTCCGAACTTCCCCGCCGATGGCGCTGGGACTCTATGAAAAGCTCTTTGAGTCTAGAATCCATCCATATGCCAGTGATTGGCATTTGATGCTCACATCATTGCCGAAATTTTGATCATAACACCAAGTGTAGTAATTGCATGACATGACATGCTTGTTTAATGAAATGTTGATATGTGTAATAATATATTGACATGTGATAAATTGTATTTGTAGACATGGCCATTACATGGCATGTTGTAGGCTATTTTGTGGACATGTTATGTCATAATTTAGCCTAGAGGATAAAGCGCCATTACTTATCTGGCACGATTTCATGTGATGTTGATATATGCTTGTGTGATACATTGACATGAATGAGTTAATGTAGGGAAATTATATGCATGTTTGATACAATTGCCTAAAATGCATTGGTGATATGCATGTTTGATAAAATTGTCCATATTGCAATCATTAATGGGACATGGTATAAATAGGCAATGGCATATTGCATTGCATACGCATCAGGACATCGTGACAAATGGCCAGGGAGGCGCATGCTTAATTAATCGACACCGCATCAAGCGCTTGACGGCCAAAATAAGCAGGTGGGACAACGCAGTCGCACTGGGCGATACATGAGAATGAAAATATGTGTCGCAAAGTACAGTTATGATGATCCCCGGCCAAAACCCTGGGGCTCTGGCGGTCGACATAGTCCCCGCAGTTGAAAGACCGTAAGAGTGTTTCCGGGTTTGCAGAGCCCGCATGAGACACTAAAACCCACTACCCACAAAAAGGCACACGCGATTCAATATAAATGCATCATTTTTTGATATCATCCAAAAGATTTTGGTTTATAAATAAATGAAATCGTTTTGAAAATGATCATTGGATGTCATCCGCACGACGCTTCACACTCGCATAAGCATGTGTGTGAGGTATTTTGGTGAGGACTCTGGACATGGGGTATGATGAGTCTCTGTCTCACTTCATGGTATGTGTGGATTCCATGTAACGATATATTCTTTAGTGGAATGTTGATGTGTGTATTATTATGTACATGACATTGCATGTGCACTTAGGTGAAGAGTGGCCCTTGTAGGAGTTATCCTTACTGGACATTGCTCACCCCCTTTCAAGTGCAGGTTATATACGCATTTCCGCTGACTCATGCGGGACCTTAGCAAGAAGCCGAACCATGGCTGGTAAACATTTTGTAAAAAACTAGATCCAAGATGCAGAAGATAAAGGTAGATTAACTAACTTTAAGAATCGTTTTGATAAATTTTATATATATTTTAAAATATATAGGCAATGAATGGATTCCCAGTGAAGGGATGCGGAGAGGTAACAAATGGAAAGAGGCTCAGGGTATTCAAAATGACGGTTATCAACGAACCTATGGGCTTTGGGAAAAGTCAATGCACTGTTAATCCAAGAGGTGATGATTTTTCAATTTCTTGAAAGAATTTCAAGACAAAAATAAAAATAAAAACAAAAAACAAAATGAAAAATCATGGTACAAGTCATTATTCCACTACAAGGTCATACAATCTATTCTAGTTGAGGAAAAAGGGTTGTTCTCATCTATGACCATTCAGCAACTTAGAGCAAATTACGAAGAAATAATTTAAAAAACATCCAAGATGCGGTCATAATTTAATATAAACTCCTTTACTTTTGTTTCTTCTCATTGATTTTATTCAATTGTTTCTTAAAATTCAATTCATAAAATATATTTTTCTAAATAAATAAATATATATATATATATATATATATATATATATATATATATATATATATATATATATATATATATATATATATATATATATATATACATGCATATATATAATAAAAAGTTAATTCTAAAACTATTTTAAAACAGAAAATAGTTTTCTAATTTCCAATTGTCAAATATATATTTATGTTGTTGTGTTCAGAAGAAAAATAACTGTTTAAAAAAAGAGTGATTAAATTCCCCTTGCTCACCTGTTCAAGTCTTCTCCAAGATCCCCATGACATTAGTAAAGGGTGAGCCGTGCAAGCTGAACCCCATAACATTAGTTAAGGTGGATAAGCTGAACCCAATAATATTAGTTAAGGTGGATTGTGCAAGCTGATGGAACGGTTAAAAAAAAATAATAAAAAGTGATCAAACAGGACTTTAAGTTCTCATTATGCATGCTTGCAAAAGTTCCGACTGAAAGAAGATTTTGTACAGGTTAAGGAATCTATAAATTTCACTAAACATAAAAGGACTATACAAGTTCAGTATTATCGATCGCAATTTTAAATGAACTTAATGTTAAAAAAAATACAATAAATGTAAGTTTTAATGGTTTGATAATTCCAAGATTTTGACTATCATGATATTCACAAACATAAATAACATACCGGAATCCATAACAAATTTCTTGAATGTTTTTTTCTTTCTAATTGTCGAATTCTTCAGGAGATAGATTTCTCCCTCTTAACCCTTTCTTTTAAATGAAAAATTGCATTCACACACTTATGATGGAAACCATACAATGCTTCTTAAATGGGTAGAAAGAGGACATATTTCCTTTCTAGTAACTGCCACGATCTAGTAAACTACTCAATCCATTTCCCATCAAAGTAGGAGCAAAAAATAAGAAATTATATCTCTTATCAGATAACCAACACTTAGAGATTAGATTAGATAACTTCCCTTTATTAAGAGACCAAAAGCCATACACGTGTCATGTGGGACATTTAAAATATTTAACATTCTCCCACTCGGGCCATATGACTAACTTTACTTTAGCCTCAATGACACATTATGCGCATAAAATACTAATCCATCTCTAACTTAAATTGGTCATCATAAATACTATAGTCAAATGAATCACTAGTATCCAACAAAAATTGTCTTTGTAAAAGACTTCTTGTTATCATTTATCTGATCCCATAAACGTATGTACTAAATGGAAAACAAGAAAATCATAAACATGATTAATGAAATCTCAAAGTGTCTAATAACATAAACAAACCATTGTAATCCAAAACATAATAAGCATCAAAAGTTACAATCAAGACCCATCCTTTTAACATGTTCCTTAAATGTCTTTAGTGGTAACCCTTTAGTTAATGGATTCGCAACCATAAGCTACATTATGTTTGATAGACACTGTTGTTTCGCAACTTCCTTAACAACAAAATATTCTAACCCATGTGTTTTAGCACCACAGAGTATTTTATCGTTTCTTGAGAAAATACACCCTGTAGAATTATCACACAATTCTCGACTTCTCAATGTCGACACAAGAAGCCCTAAGATAAAATTTCCTAGCCATAAACCACATGAATCAGATTCTCAAAGTGCCACAAATTCAACTTCCATTATGGATGCAACAATAATAGTTTGTTTAGCACTTTTCCATGAAATTACTTCTCCAACTAACAGATATACATAATTAACCAAAAGTTGTTTTTCTACTATCAACACATCCAGCAAATTCTGAGTCAGTGTAGCCAATCACTTCAAAATTATCAGATCTCTTAAAAGTAGGCATATAATCTTTCGTTCCCCTTAAGTATCTTATCACTTTCTTTGCAGCTTTCCAATGATCCATTCCAGGATTACTTTGGTATCTACCCAACATACCAACAACAAAACTAATGTCTGGCCTGGTGCAAGTTTGTGCATAATCAAACTTCCTATAGCAGAAGCATAAGGAATTCTCTCCATCTGTTTACATCCCATTCATTTTGTGGACATTGCATGAGACTAAATTTATCCCCTTTTTGAATTGGGGTAACACTAGCTGAACATTTCTCCATACCAAATATGTCTAAGATTGTTTCAATATATTGGTTTTGAGACAACCTAACAAACCACGTGAGCGATCATAGAATATTTCTATTCTAATCACGTAAGTTGCCTCACCCATATCTTTCATGTCAAAATTCTCATAGAGGAATTTCTTGGTTGTGTGCAATAAACCAAGATCACTATTGGCAAGCAATATATCGTCAACATATAAAATCAGAAAACTAAACTTGCTCCCACTAACCTTCGGATATATACACCGATCAACGATGTTTTCCTTAAATCCGAATAAAGTAATAGTATCATTGAATTTAAGATACCACTGTCTAGGAGCTTGTTTAAGTCCATATATTGACTTATTTAATTTGCAAACCATGTGTTATTTTCCCTTTATGGAGAAACCTTCAAGTTGATCCATATAAACCTTTTCTTCTAAACTCCCATCAGAAAAGCAGTTTTCACATCCATTTGGTGTAGTTTTAAATCAAAATGAGAAACTAAAGCCATAATGATTCTAAGTGAATCCTTCTTTGATGCAGGAGAGAAGGTTTCCTTATAATCAATACCTCATTTTTTAGTGAAACCTTTTGGCCACAAGTCTGGCTTTAAGTCGTTCGATATCGCCTTTTGAGTTGCTTTTGGTCTTAAAGACTCATTTACAACCAGCTGCTTTATATCCTTAAGGTAATTCGACAAGTTCCCAGAATTTGTTTTGATCCATTGATTTAAACTCATCATTCATGGCATCAATCCATTTATCATAATCATTACAACTAATGGCTTGTGAAAAATGAAACTGAAGCCCTTACTATTACAAATATCATAATCAGACTTGTAAATGTAATTTACAATCATCATAAATAACAAAGTTCTATCTTTGAGACCTTCTTAATGTTGATTGTTGTGGTTCTTCCATAATTGGTTCATTAGTAGTAATCTCATTGGGGAGTGATTGATCATTAATTTGTTGTTCAACATTGTCATATGATTCAACAATTGGTAGAACAAATAAATAATTTCTTTACATAGTAAATGTGGACTTCCGCACCCTCGACTTCTTGAATATTTGTTTTTTGTAATTGATCACTCCCACTAATTTCACCATTCTCAATTAATCTGGCATTACCCATTTCAACAAATTTTGTACTATGATTAGGACAATAAAACCTATAGCCTTTGGATTTCATTGGATAGCCAATAAAGTAACCACTAATAGTTTTGAAATCCAATTTCTTTTCATGTGGATTATAAATCCTAGCCTCCGCTGGGCAACCCCAAACGTATGTGTGCTCTCTCTAACTTTGTTGCCCGCGCTCAAAAGGAGTCTTTGGAACCGCTTTAGTAGAACTGTTATTCGCAAATAAACAAAGGGTCTTAAGGGTTTCCTATAATGAAACGTGGGTAAAAGTGAATTACTAACATGCTCCTAACCATATCCATCATCGTACGACATACTTTCTGCAAATTTACCCATTATGTCGAGGCGCACTGCATAGTGTATTGTGAACATATACCATGCTTTTCTAGGAGTTTAGCAAATGGGCTAGGGTGTTGACCTAATCCATCATATCTACCATAATATTCACCAGCTCTATCTTATCTAATGATTTTCACCTTTTTATCTAATTGCCTTTCAACCTCAACCATGTATGCCTCTAGAGCATCCACTGCTTGAGATTTTTCATGCAATAAATAGATATAACAATAACGTGAAAAATCATCAATGACAGTGATAAAATAATTTTCATTACCAAACGATGGCGAGTCAAATGTCCCACAAATGTCCTTATGGACAATCTCAAGAAGTTCTTCACTTTCTATAGCACCCTTCTCAGTGTGTTTGGCTTCAGCCTTAATACAACCATTGACACACATCGAGACTAGTCAAATCTAGGTTAGACAAAATCCCATCTTTTACTAATCTCTACATTCTTTCTTTGGATATATGACCCAAACATCTGTTCCACAAGTAAGCAAAATTTTCATTGATCAGGTTACATTTAGTTCCACCAATATGATGCAGGGTTAGAAGGCTTTCAGCAAAATGACTATTAAGATTCAATTTATACAAGCCATCACATAAACTTCCAAAACCAACAAAGGAAGAATTCTTAAACAAACTGAATCTTTTATTACGAAATGAAAAGGAATAACCTTCAAGGTCAAGTTTAGACATTGAAACCAAATTACGAGAAATAGAAGGAACATAAAGTGTTTGAAACAAATCTAGATAACAATCAGTGTCTAGAAATAAATGAAATGTCCTAATAGCAACCACTGGAACTTTGACTCCGTTTCCCACAACTATGCAACTTTCATTTTGGTTTAAACTCTGGATTGTAAGGAAGCCCTGCATTGAATTAGAAAAATGAACAGTGGAACCTGAGTCAATCCACCAAGTATTAGAAGGAACTTCAGTAAGATTTGATTCGAAACATACGTAGAAGCTAAAGGCTTACCTTCTTCTCAAACCATGCCCCACGTCAGGGTAATCTCTAAACATGCCCCAAACTTCCAATCGTAAATGGCACTTCGACATCGTTGTCTCCTCTCATGAGCTCCTCTTTACCTTGGAGGAAAGTTCCATCGTTTTAGGTGATTCTACCTTTTTGCCCTTCTTAGGTTTCTTCCACTTCTTATTGGCTTCTTTTCTTATAAGGTGAACTAATTGATGTCCTTGTTGCTTAAGTCTTGTCTCTTCTTGAATTAGCATACTAGCCAATTCGTTTACATTCCACTTGTCCTTAATAGTGTTGTAATGAATTTGAAATGGCCCATACTAAAGAGGCAAGGAATTCAAAATAAATTGAACTAGAAAAGAATCATCCACATTCAACCTAAGAGCCTTCAATTTAGCAAACTAGATTTCTGACATTTCCTGCTGGATGTGCTCATGCATCCTACGAGTACCATCAAACTTCATGGTGGTGAGTTCAACCATTAATGTCCTGACAAGAGACTTATTAGCTAAACGAAAATGTTCTTCCATAGTCTTAAAAAATTCCTTAGCAGTGTCACATTCAGGAAGTGTTAACTTAATGTTGTTCGCTATGCTAATTTGCATAAACATAATGCTCAATCTATTCAATCTTTCTTAAGAATGACTTAAAGTCTTTTCTTTCGCATTACTTTCCTCAATAATAGCAGTGGTTTCGCCTCAAGTGCCAAATCAAGATCCAAGACACCTAGTGAAACTGCACTTCGGCTTCAAACCACCGAGAAATTTATTCCATTAAGACTGTAACGCATGAAGCATGCGATCGATGCGAAACAGTATTGAACTCTAATTAAATATATGCTCACACATTAATGCCTTCGACAATAATACTAATGTAACACACTTTTGGATGAAAATTATAGCATACAAAATTTTAACTGACTATTATGGTGATTCCTTTTCATCTATTATTAAAATAATTAATGATATATCCATAATCCTAGACAGTCCTGCTACTTCTTTTGGGCATCCGATTCCAATTCTCAATTAAGGATACATTAATTATTTTACCTTAGTATATTAATCACAAGAAAAGCGGTGCACTCACAAGCTAAAAATATTCTCATGATTAAGGATACAGATAAATATTTATTCAAATAGTTTTGCAAAGTATATATATATATATATATATATATATATATATATATATATATATATATATATATATATATATTTTTTTTTTTTTTTTTTTAAATACTTGGATTTGAGTATTAAGATAAAAAATACAACTTGAAATTCGCTTAGCTCGTCACTTTGGTGATCACCAAACTGATTCATGTAACAATATCTTAAATTGAAACAATTACTTTGCAAAAGTACTATTAATCATCAGTTATAATATGTCATTATCTACATAGTTTCATTTATGTGACAATTCGTATTCAAATAAATTATAGAAAATAATTCTAATTTATCAACACAAGAAATGTCACTCATAAGTATGAAACAGTCGGATTTATTTATTTTATATAATACATATTTCATCATGCACGAAGTTCTTTAATTGATCTATACTTAGGAACAAATTATGGGGCAAATTAAAAACCAATAACATAATTATAGTATAGACATTAGTTGAGAAAAAGATATGCATAATAAAAATATGACATCACTAGATAATCTCATGGAAACGGTCAAACTCTCATGACGCCCAAAATCTGAGAGTCCCGCTTGACAACCCTCACAACGCACATAATACCGGGTGAGCAGATATCGCGATAAATTAATTATATCGCTGCTTACTTATCTCTCCTGGGAATCCATTCATTGTAGCACTCGAGAAAATTCCAACTTTGAAAAGCGGCAAAATCGTACTTCGTAAAAATCCCGAAAAATTTTCTGCGATCCTGACGATTTAAACTGACTTCACCATTGAATCGTCTCGCAAAGCTAAATTTACCAAGTCATCTCCTCGCGAATTCGAGACGCTCTGAATTTGCAACGCTTTTGATAAGACCGAGTATCGTGTCAGAACGACATGTGACGTGACAAAAGTCACCCATAACACGACCACGCGACACATATCAGACTTAGCAGATGACGACTGAACGACTCCGCCTGTGATAGCCACAAGGCCAAAAATCTGTGGTTATGGCATAATGGGCATTATTTTAAAGTTTGGTGGAAAAAGACAATGCGACATTGGTTTCTCCAAAAAAATTAAAAGAATCCAAAATCGGGGGCAGAGCGCATTTGAGAGATGCAAAGGGTTTAGAGATTTGTGATTTTTAGAGAGAGAGCACCTTCTCTAGGATTCCAAGAACCCACCACTCCGCTGACTCGTGGCAAGAAGAAAGTTGCTCTACGCGGCGAGGACTACGCGTGAGGCACCAATTTGGTGGAGTTACGCATTGTAACCCAAAGAGGCAGCATCTTTTCCTACTTCAAGTGTTATTCCTTGTTTAAGCAACCATGTAAATGGTTAGGAATGTTCAAGGCTTGTATTAATGCGAAACTCGCCTCAAAGCTTAATCGAGCCGGAGAAAATTCCTAATTGAAAGGATCATGAACAAAGAACCCGAGGGGTTTACTGCTCACATGAATAGTGCACACGAAATACCCCTTGCGGAAAATGTGTTTCGCATTGGAAGTTGATTCAAAATGAATTGCTCGTGGTTTGTTAATTAGCCCATGTGAGCTATAATTTTGTGTAATCACGGTGAATTCCAGATAACATGTTTTGTGTGATTTAATTATGTTAATATATATGCATGTGAATATATTAGCATGAACGTATTGGAATTGATGATTTATGCATTCCATATGCACTAGGCACCCTTAGGACAATAGGAGCGAGTGCATGAGGTGGTTTCTCGAGAATTTGTTTCGAGGTCGACCTCAATAATAATAATTATCAGAGTGTGTCCATTACAACATCGGAGGGTTGTCCATATAAAAATATCAATCGTCGGAGTCGGCTCAATTGATATACATCGGAGGTTGTCCATATAAAATATCAATCGTCGGAATCGGCCCAATTGATATACATCGGAGGGTTGTCCATATAAAATATCAATCGTCGGAGTCAGCCCAATTGATATACATCGGAGGGTGGTCCACAAATAAAGTTATATCTGAAAGCCTGGGCCCATTATTTATATCTAGAGTGTTGTCTACTTCAAGTTAAAAACAAATACCTTTGTTTGAAATGGTTTACACATGGCTTAGTGCAAGTGCGAGGAATCTATGGGAGGACTCGAGATATGGGTTTGGGCATGTAAACATTCGAGTAGGTTCATGTAATTACTTGAATGTGTTTGTTTTGCCATGCATGTGCACTTAGGTGGGGAGTAACCTAGGTAGGAAACTTTCATCAAGGCTTTGCTCAATTCGTCGAGGAATATCATTTCGTGTACAGGAGCGACGTGGGAAGGTGGTACTCATTGCAGGTCACAGAGCCAAGAAAGCCACCAGGGCTTGGCATTGTCATTTGTATAACATGTATTAGAATTGTGAATTTTAATATATGTTTGTATTAAGAGTAATTTATTAACTCTTGAACTATTGCAGATAGTTGATGTATTGTGATGAGTATTGATGCAGGGGCCCAAGTGGTCATTTTTTCTCATTTTTATTCATATGTGGACCCTGTGTGATCATTGTAAACTTGTGGGGACAGGTTTGTACTTTGGGTAGAGCTTCCCGTACAAAGGATACTCAACTCGATTTTCGTGAAAGGTGTCGGGTTACCTGACATCCACGAAGATTCCGCTGCCGACGGGTTGTCAACCCGACCCCGATATTGGGCGCCTTGCCGTGTGGCGCTACGCATGGTATCCGAGCCTGTGTTTATAAATACTCTGTGAGTCAGTGTCAATAAGTTAGGTATACAATTACTTCAGACTTGATGAGCATTTCCAAGTTAGATCACACATTCTTTTGTGCACTTTGATGATTGATGTGCGATGAATTACGGTGGTATGAATCGGATTGAAATTTTATGTCAGGTGAATAGCATAAAGAAAACGTTAACACTAGGGTCTCAGAAAAATGTAACCTTAGGTGTTCGGGAGAAAATTGACAAAATGCATCCATAATTAAATGAAAATGGATAAAATAAATTTTAAGTAGCTCTTATTTGGTTTATCGGAAAATGAAAAAATATTTTCGTGGTATCTCCAAGAGCTAAAATGAAAAAAAAATTCGGCACCGACGGGCCGCCGCCCCAATAATTTAGTTCGAGTCACAATACAACAAACTCGTATTGCGGATGTAAAAGGCCAGGAGGCAACGCGAAGAAAGGCGCATGGTCGGGCTACCATACGCCATGGCACCCACCGTATACGACCCGGAGGAAGTCACGACACTCCGCCTCGGGAAGTGAGCCGTGACACTCGCCTCGCCCCTACGCGCAGACAAACAAGACTGAGCAGGTCGCGATACTCGCGACACTCCGGGCCGCGATACGACCCCTCGTGCGACATAGCGCACGACAACACCGTCAAAGAATACACACGATAAGGCTCAGTGGAGCCCGACATCGGCCGGAGGGGCCTGGCGACACAAATCCCACGCCGCCACGATTACTTCACGACAGCCCGCCGGCAAAGTATACCGCGACACGGTCTAGAACCGTGCCGCCCAACTCCTAAGATGATGTCAAGTGAGGGTCACTTTTTTTTTTTTTTTTTTAAACTTATAACCTTTATAATTTACTATTCATATAATGTTAAACAATTAACTCTGTGATTATATTCAGAGCACGATTACAAAATATATATACAAGCTCCATATATGGAAGTGTTCAACATCTATAATATTTACATCGGGTTTACAAACTTTCATATATAAAAATGCACCTAAAGGTCTTCCAAAGGCACATTGGTCGCGGGCCTTCGACCGCCGATGTGGATGGCCCGGTCCTCCGGTTCCTCTTTCGACTCGTACTCCTTTTCACACCCAGATTGAATATCCGTGCTAAGCTTTTACGCTGGGAATTAATACACATGGATGACTCCTATTAAGGTCACCACACTCTTATACAAATGCATATAACACATATTACAGCTTACGCATTCTTATCATTTCTCATATATACTTATCATAAACTGGCTCCATTTCTTATCATCATCCATATACTTTTCATGTCATCTTGTATTTTACTTTCGTTTTGTAATCGTATACTACTCACATAGCAAGTATAAGTCATATTCTCTTCATATATTCTACATTTCCTTGCATATACTGGCTATTTCTTTTACGTTTAAGGCTCGTGATAAACCTGGGCGGATACAGAAACCATGAGGGCCCAAGGTGTGCGGCTCACCGAGATGAAAAGCCGGTCCACGAGGGCCCAAGGCTATAATCACCGGTATGAAACAATGGCCCACGTAGGGCCCGCTGGCGCTATAATCATCGTATGAACAATGTCCATGAGGTCCGGCGCTCGCGATATATTATACCCAGTAGTATCATCATCGCACGGCATAAAATGACCATCCAATGTAGGGCCTGAGGTTACGCTGCGGGTGACCCTTTGGGCCACCGTGATCCGTAAACGGATCTATGTCATCGACCCAAACGGGGCCTCGATATCGTAACTTGTATGTCGCAGACTTATTTTCCCTAATAGGCATGCCCATCTATCCTCTACCAGTTCTGCATAATCAATATATATTTTATGTTTTCAGAGTATACTTCATATTCCCGAATAATACTGCTGCTCTGAATCATATGTGATATATATATATATATAGTATATATATATATATATATATATATATATATATGTACAATCATTTATTCATAACTTTGCATTTTTCATGTCTCATTGTATGCATAAATAACTATGCTTACCCTGTATGCTTATGAGTTATTTATGAATTCATAATATGAATAACTATAGTTACCTAAAGAGCCTACTGTTTTTCATGTTTTCCGGGACTAATATGAGTTCCAATCTTATCATGCTATCTATTTATGAATTCTTGACTCAATGGGCTTTCCATAGAGTTCAAGAACACCAATCGGTTCAAACGAGGAGATATGACCTTCCGGGTTGAGGTCATGCGCAGCCGCCTGATGAGTAGACTGATCGACGAAAGCCGCACCGGGGCGACAAAGCCTAGTCTAACACCGGTCTGACATCTCCAATATCCTCAGGAATATGGATGGATTCTCGACTCACCGGGCTTGATAGCCTCCAAGAACACCCGACCTGAAGTTCAAACGAGGGAGATATGACCTTCCGGGTCGAGGTCATGCAGCCGCCCGACGAGCTGACTGGATCGACGGTTCCGTGACCGCCGACGAGCTCAGTCTAACACCCTGCCTGACATCTAATATCTTCCTCAGCATATGGATGGATTCTTGACTCAATGGGCTTCCATAGAGTCCAAGAACACCCAAATCATACCAAACGAGGAGATATGACCTTCCGGTCGAGGTCATGCGCAAATGGGCCTCGACGAAATGACCCTGACCGACGAGTCGCGATCGAAGCTGGACGGTACCAGCTCTATTGCGACGGTACCGAACTCTCAGACGAGTCAGCCTGCATGACGAGTCGAGCCTCAGACATGACGAGTTGAGTTTCGCCGTGACGAGGTCTCGACCTCTATTTGACGACTCCTATAAATGGTCTTCACCCATTTGACTGCTCGTAGTAAAAAAGACTATAACTCGTCTACTGTGGGTCCTAATTGAGAAATTCAAAAGCCTAACATCGTTCACTGATGTGGCTATTTTCCAGAAGTACTTACTGACAAATTTCTTTATTTCTGACCCAAAAACCTGTCTTTAAGGCACGGCTAGTTGACCTCGACTGCGTAACCGACCACCGTGATTTTAAATGGCCGACCATAGTAAAAAGTGGACTATAACTTAGTCTACGAGGTCTAAATCGAAGATCTGTTTCAACACTAATCTCATCGGATGTGGCAATTTATCAGAAGGACTTAATACTTCCAGATTCCCCATTTCTGACCTAAAAACTCATTCTAAGGTCCAAGCACGTAGATATGATCAAACATAGGGAATTTTCTCGGTTCAACTTGTAACTGCATCTCTTCGAAAAACACATATCTAGAGTCTTAAAGCTCTTCTTAACTCAACTTAACAGTTAAATGACGGGAAATTCCAAACCCAAGACATGATCCATATTCAAATTTAGTAGTTTCACACCGTAATCTTCTTCTTCTTCTTCTTCTTCTTTCTCTTCTCGTCTCGTATTTGCTCTCCTTTTTCTCCAAGACCAAAATGAGATATTTATTTTGGTCTTATCCCTTTATTTTTCTAATCAAAGGAGGAAACTTCCTCCCTCTTTCCTTGTGCCCACTCGTCTCTTCCACAATTTTCATCCTTATTTCATCTAATATCTTTCTTTTATTACTCTTCGTCCTTCAACTCTTCTACTATTTGCAAATCAATTTATGTTATTTTTACAATAGCCTCTAATCTTCTTTTTTATTATTTGTACTCTAAATTCCTTATGCATATTCCTACTTTTGTTTTTATCTTTATTTTATTCTAAAAATATACTTTTTATTTCTTTATTATACCCAAAACATGTTATAAAACTAAGTAGTATAATTGGGGTGTTACATGGTCTACCACGCAGGCACCGCCCGTGCACAGGGTCAATCCAGTTGTGTGCACACTATGCATTTGGACCCAATTTTTGACTCAACACCGCTTTTGAGTCGGTGTTTGAACCACTGTTCATGAATACTGTTCATGAACACTATTGTTAAAAAAAAAAAATTAAAATAAAATCAAATGAAATAAAATCTTTTTAAAAGGAAATTTTCTAAAATAAAATTTTTGTTGTTAAATTTGATTTGATATATTGAATTAATGGCTTGCATTCCTATGAATGCAAGGAAATCAGATATGAAATATTTTCGATATTTGAATAGTTGTCTCTGGGCTATGGTTACGCCTTTGTAGATACCGCATTGATATTAACTCGCCATTTGACATGTGTAGATATTAGTCGAGGCGAGGACGTGTATGGCCCACTGCAGACCGGGGTCGCACCACCGTGATTCGACCGTTGTGCATTTGTCGAGGCCGTAGGTATCATGGGTCACTGCTATTGCATAGGCTAGTGTAGCAGGACAGGAGGTCCAGTAATCTCCGCAGGCTTTCAGAGCACATCATCCTCCGACATTCACAAGGGAGTGGATCCGATGGCAGCGCACTATCGGCTCAGCGCAGCGCCAGGCGCGTTAAAGGCTACGAGATTACCTTGGATACGACTAGACGATTTGCCTGCTCCAGCCTGAGGGTGAGGCCCAAGCATGGTGGAACTGTCAAGGACCTCAGAGACCCAGAGGCAATGACACGGGCAAGAGTGTTATTCTGGCTTTGCGCTTCTCGCATTCATTCATCATTCAGACGCATTGATTAGAGTCATTTAGAGGTCGAGACCTGTGAGGAGCCTCAGATGTGAGTTCTCCCCTAGGGATTGTGGCGAGACAGGATGATATGCTTAGGTTACGCAGTTAGAGATCCTCGATTCTACCTTATAGCGGACTTGAGAGGATTATGGACATGTCGGATTCGATGTCAACCCTAGTGGATGGATCGGGCCGACACCTACGTGGTTGTTATCGATCGTGAGCCAGCAGGAGGGTTACAAATCCTACACCAGGACAATACCGTGTCATTTCGTGTGGGGGACAAGATGACACATTTTGCCCCACGGTGTACGAGTCCAGTGTCGTGACGCTTGGTGGGTTGGCTAGCAAGCCCACTTAGAGGACAAGGTGAGACCTGACTCTTAGATTCCACTTCGAGTAGTTTGGCGAAAGTATGAGGATGTTTTTCCGGATGAGCTACCGGATCGCTTCCGCAGAGTAGCTTGTAGACTTATTGAGTTACACCCCTCGGAGATATTTCACCCATCTCTATGACTCAAGATAGGATGGCACCAGCTTGAGTTACAGAACTGCAGTCCAAATTTACTGTGGAGCCACTCGGACAAGGGGCCCACAGGGACCAAGCACTTCTCACCATATGGCGCTCCTGGGCTTCTATTTGCAAAGAAGAAAGACAAGACCCTTCAGTTCGTGCACACTCACGTACACTGGAACAGGTTACGATCAAGAATTCCAGAATCCTATCAGCTGAGGATTGATGATTTGTTTGACCAGCTGAGAGGAGCGTGAGTCTACTCCAAGATGTATCTTCGTGACCGGTTACCATCACCGAGGGTTGTGGGAGACAGATATCCCTAAGACAAATATGACACGTTATGGGCACTACAGTTTACAAGGATGCCCTTTGATCGACGACGCGCCCGCAAAGATTCATGGATTTTCATGCATGTGGTATTCCAAACTTATCTAGATTAGTTTATCGTAGTTCTCGCGATGACATTTTCGATCTACTCCCACTACAAGTGGGGAGTAATGAAAGTATCATTCGAGGATTGTTTTACGCTTGTCGGCACCACCGCCAGGTCGCCTGCCCGCAGGGCGCGAAGCGTTTTGGCTTATCGAGGCGATTGGGACAGACGCGGGTGTCGCGACGCGTGTCGACCCGTGAGAAGGCTTCGAGGTCATGATGAGTCGGTTGCTCGTCGCCTTTCGAGATACGCATTGATCGACCGGCAATTACAAGAGATTCATTGAGGATTCTCCCTTAATAGCGCGACTTGCGACGAGATCGGTCTCAAAGGAGGTCAGTTTGATCGGGATGACCTATTACGCAAGGAGGCATTCCGGTGAGTCAAGACCACTCAACTCAGATCTCGATACCTAGTATTGTGACGTGTACACAATGTATCAGATACCGAGGGTCGACCGGGATGTGTTTTGATGCACCGGAGGGTAGTAGCCATGGTTCCCGGCCGCTTAAAGAATCATGAGCGTAATTACCCCACACACCCATACGGAGTCAAGCACGTAGTCTCGCCTCAAGATTGGGCGCCACTACTTATATGGCGAGGAGTTCGAGGTGTACTTAAACCATAAAAGTCTGAAGTATATTTTCATGCGCTGACTCACATGAGGCAACGCAGCATGGATGGAGTTCCTAGAGAATTATGACTTCACTTTCAGATTACCATCCCTGGGTAGTGAAAATGCGCCGATGCGCTCACTAAGTCACGAGGAGCGCTGGGCTAGTATATTTCTCTGAGTGGCTGGATGCCGAGATCAAGACAAGCCAGCTACAAGATAACGAAAGCAGTTCGGGGTAGGTACGCTGGGAGTTTAAGGCTACACCGCCTTTGCCGAGTGTAGTGATCGAGTCCCACGGATGTGACTCCTAGATGCTTGTCCATCGTGGACCGGCGCGCCTGCATGTGACGAGGGTTGGATTGTTCACGTAGATGGTAGTCTTCTGTGACAGGATCGGCAGTGGTTCCCCGCGCCTGGATCGATTGAGAGAGGAGATTCTGGGGTGGAGTTTCACTCGCTTCTTTGATGGTTATGTATTCCAGGTGGCACGAAGATGTACCAGATCTTCGTCACAAGATTATTGGGAAAGGGATGAAGAGACACTGGGGACTTTGCTCGACGATGTCTCAATGGTCGCCAGGTTAAGGTCGAGCACTGGCCGCATACTACTTCCAACCATCGAGGTGGCCGAATGGAAGGAGCACCGCCACGATGGATTTTGCGGACCCACCCGCCACTCCGACACCAGAGGCATGACGCGCATGGGTGATAAGGGACCGGCTCACGGTCGGCACATTTTCTGTACCGCGCGTATGACCTTCACATTGAGAGATTCTCGCCTGGCTAGTATATTCGAGATAGTCCCGCTACATGGAGTACCCCAGATTCATAGTACTCCGACAGTGGACCCGAGGTTGAGCGCAACGCACTTTCGGGAAGAGCTCTAAAAGGCGAAGGGGCACATGGCTGACCATAGCACAAGGTAACTTTCCACCCACAAACGGACGGGTCGGCCGGGGAGATGACTATAATAGTGTTGGTGACATGTCGCGAGCATGCTGGGCCCCGGATCATAAGGGTAACTCGGGAAGAGCACTTCGCTCTTAGTACCCTCCGCCTACAACAACAGCTACTGTGCGAATATATAGATGGCACCATACGAGGTATCAGATGAGGCCATGCGTGATCACCGTTAAGTGTCGGGACTATGCGTAGAGCCTCCATCACCTGGCCCCTGACTGACAGAGACGCTCCGAGAAGGCGAGTTGATGCCGACAAATAGTTTTCACCGCCGCAGCCCCAGAGAAGAGCTATGCAGACGCACGACGGCCGACCCTGCAGTTCAAGGTCAGGATCACGTCTTCGAAGGTGATGCCTACAGGAGGACGTTCCTAAGCAAGCGAGGAAGCTATCGCTGAAGCTATCGTACTCTTCGGTGATACTGGTATGAGGCACTATAAAGATACCTATGGCTTTATCGCCAACACGTGTCCACAAAGGGATTCACTGCCCCATGCTCCGTAGGTACACTCCATCCAAATTTCATGTAAATGGATTGGTGGAGACGAGGGTCGATACTCGATTTCTAATCTTTCCGGCGAGGGACCGTGCATTATGGATAGTCGTGGATCGCTCTCGCGACGCAAGACCACGAGGCCAGCGAGGGTGTTACGGCAACACCGCGGAATGGAGGAGTCGCAACGCGGAGCGCGAGACACGACATAGCCACCTATCCCTTCATATGCGGATGAAGGTACGCGGTTTAGTCGTTTAACACTTAAGGACTAGTTTACATGTACGGTATAAATGTGACGCTGTATACGTGACGCTGACATTTGTTGAGATTGGTCTGCACTTCTGACGAAATTCCTTTTAAGGAGGGGGAGAATGTAAGACCCAGAAATTCCCACTTTGAAAAGTGGCAAAATCGTAATTTCCGGTAAAAATCCGAAATTTTTCAGATCTCGATGATCTAAACTGACCACCATCGAATCGTTCTCGCAGTGCTAGCTACCAAGTCGATTCTCGTGGAATTCCGAGACGTCAATTTGCACGCTTTTCTCGGCGTGACCGAGCATCATCGTGAAACGACACGCTGACGCTTAATGTCACCCAGTAACGCAGACTACGCGCGACACGCCGCACGAAGAGACAGACGACTTAAATCTGACTCCGCCCCAGATAAATACGTGTCAAAAAATCTGTAAGAAGGGACATAATGGGCATTATTTGAAAGTTTAATGGAAAAAGACAAATGTGAATAGTTGTCTTCTCCAAACAAATTAAAAGAACTTCAAAATCAGGTGGCAGTAGCGTATTTGAGAGATGCAAATGGCTAGAGATTATGATTTTTGTATAGAGAAACATTACTTTCTCCAAGATTCCTAAGAAATCTGACCATCTGGCCGACCTGAGCAAGAAGGAAAAGTCGCTCACGCCAAGGACCACGCCGCACCAATTGCAGAAGCACGACAACCCAAGCATAGCCGATCTTTTCCTACTCAGGTTATTCGTTTAAGAACCATGTAAAATGGTTAGGAACGTTCCGAGGCTTGTATTAGCCGTGAACCTCGGCCTCAAAAGCTCAACCGGTTTTTATAAAATCTCACTGAGTGATCATGAACAAGAACCCGAGGGGTTTACTGCTCATGTGAATAGTGACACCAAATACTTTGTGTGAAAATGTGTTTGGTCAGAAAGGATTCAAAATGAATTGCTCGTGTTTGTTAATTAGCTCGTGTGAGCTAATTTCGTGTAATTGATTTAGCGACTCAGATAACACGCTTTGGCGCGACGAATTATGTTAATATATATGCATGCGAATATATTAAGACGAACGATCGAATCGAGCATCACGCATTCCATACGCATCTGCAAGACCCTAGACAATGGTGAGCTTAAACGCACGGCGCTGGGCTGGCAGAATCGTTTCAGGTTTGACCAATAATAACACCATCTAGAGCTACCCAATACAACATCTGAGGGTCATTCATATAAAAATATAAATCGCCTGAAATACCTTCCACCGATATACATACATCTGAGTGGTCATTCATATAAAATATCAATCGCCTGAGTCGCCCAATTAATATAACGGAGGGTGATCCACAAACAGTTACTCCGAGCTCTGCTCATTATTTATATCTGAGGGTCAGTTTCACGATTAAAAACAAATACCTTTGTTTGGAAACGGTTTTCACATAATGGCCAGTAAGTGCGAGGAGCTCGACGAGGACTCGAGATATGGGCTCAAAATGAGATATCCGAAAAAGAGTGCCCAATGCACTACCAATGCGTTTGTTTCGCTATGCATGCGAACTTATAAGGCAGTGAAAGAACCCACGCAGAACTTTCTCTATCGGGCTTCGTCACCCCCTGGGCTGAGGAATATCATTTCGGGCACAGTGGCGACCTGAAGGCTGCATCAATAGAGGTCACATGGTTTGAAGAAAGCCGCCATGGCTTCGTATCACATTCAGATAACATGTATTAGAATCTTGTGAATTTTAATATATGTTTGTATTAAGAAGTAATTTATTAATCCTCAACGGCTGCGTATAATTGACGACGTGCGGGATGAGTATTGATGCAAGTGCCTGTTCATTATTTTTACTCATTTTTATTCATACGCTGACCATACATTATCAGAAACTTGTGGGGACAGTTCAGATTTTGCGTAGAACTTCGCACAAAGTTTCCACTCGCCGATTCTCAAAGCAAAGGTCGGTTACCCGACATCCACGAAGATTTCGCTGTCAGGTCATTTCAACTGACCCCGGTTTTCAGGCGCCACATTCATGCCCATATATTTTAAAAATATATAAATTTATCAAAACAAGCCATAAGAAGCTCGAGTTACAACTCTTAGATACAAAAATATTACATGTAAAATCAAATTTTTTTTTTTTTTTTTTTGTACAAAAAGCGTTTCTCAAAGCCCACGCCTCGACTTTCTTCACACGCTTGGCCCCGTATGGCGTTAGCCGCCTCAGACATAACTCCGCACTCTAGCGGTCCGACGACGTAAGGAAGACGCCCAAAGAAGGATAACTCCTACTGCTGGCTACTCCTAAGGCGCATTACTCCCATCTACGCTAAGACACGCAATGCCATGTTCACAATAATACACATTAACAACATTCCAACTAAGACATACAATTTAAATTTGACCATACGCTACGAAACGAGACATGCCTACGCCCCGAGCCCCATCACCTCACACGTTTGGCTGCTGGCAAAATCGGCATTGACATCCAATAATTATTTTCAAAACAAATTACTTCATATAAAGAAAAGCTTTTTTGACGATACATCATAATGATAATTTTATATTTAAAATCCATGCACATTTTTACGCTACCGGATTTTGGTGTCTCACCGCTGGCTCTCGGCGAACCGTGCACTTTTACGGCTTTTCACCGTGACTACGTTCGGGCCATAATCGGACGGTTTTTCACCTGATGATCTATCCCTTCTGCCGATACCCGACACGCGTATTGCTTCATTCAACCGTACGACTTTGTCAGACGTTGTCCCATTTACCGAGCCTACCCAATCAAACACTAAAAGCAGTGTCGATTTACCAACCATGCACTCACATTCAACTCAATGCGATGCCCTCGTGCATATACAACGTAAAACGCCATCGGGCTGGCATGTCCCATGCTATACGTATAATGAACACTATATTTAAACAATTTATAAACCGTACTTTACGCTAAGCACTCTCACGATAATCATATTTTAAAGATATAATTTACATCCATTCAGCGCTAATATATATAAATAATCTATATATCAACATATTTACAACACATTCGAAGATGCTATAAAATTTTCAAAGAATAACACACACAAAAATTCCATTCACATTAAACTAGGCATTTTCAATATACCGGGCTCAAAATAATCTGCACTCAAATTTAAATTTCTACCTTTGCTTTATCTTTTATTTTATTTTTTTATTAATCCTGCGATCAAGCATATCGACATTATAATTCATCCATTAAGTGTCCCTCAAACTCAGTCCGAAAACAAATTCCGAAAAACAATCTAACGTCCAAAAACTTAGTCTCATGGTCAAAATTTAACTACAATTTTCGCCTACTACACTCTTGCATTACAGGAACCAATACAGTGAGAAAACCCTACCTCTTTGCTTTTATGACTCACTGCAGCCTCGTCGAGCAGACTAACTTTAATTCTGTGACTAACGACTTTCACCATCTAAAACATCGAGAATCGTGTTCCTTTCTTCTTGTTCATTTCTTCCATTTACGCTTTTCCTCCTTTCTTTGCTTTTTCATTTTCTTTCATTTCTTCATTTTCTTTTCTTTTTCTGTCATTTCCTTTCTTTTTTCTCCTTTCCTTTTTTTTTTCTCATTTCTTTTTTTTTATTTTCCTTTTTCTCATTTTCTCCTTCTTTTCCTTTCTTTCTTCCACTGAATTGTTTTGTTTTTTGGCATTCCAACAAGAGCGAAACTTTCCCTCTCACTCTTCCTATTCGCTTACTGCTCTTCCATAATGGCCCATTTTCCATGCGTCATATGTCACACTGACATGCACCAGCGGCAATGCCACACCACACACTTCTCATGCCACAGGCCATCTTTAGTTCGCTGGCCAAGATCCACACGCCACACGCCATACAAGACCACCCACGTTATCCAACACCCGCGCCTCTAAACACGCCAAATTCCTGGACCGTTTCTAATCCAACGAAATTCGACTCCAAGCAGCTAGATTTCCTCATGGTACAATTCCAATCCAGAAATCCGCTTCATCATCCGAAATTCAGAAAATTTTAAAAGCTAACTCAGACCACAACAACAAATTAATGCTTTTTCCATTTTTCGTAAAATTACATTTTTCCCTAGCTTACAAAACCAACATATACGAATCACTTCAATGATAAATAAATAAAATTCCACATATCTAGGAATTAATCACTGGATGTTTAAGTCACATATAACAAAAATAAAATCCCACATATCTAGGAATTAGCTCTGGATGTTTAAGTCACATATAACACGAATAAAAATAAAAATGAGATTTTGTTTTGTGGAAAATATCAACATGAGTCAAAAGGGAAGAAATAAAATCAAAACTAAATGATATGACCAAGCAAAAATAAAATAAAATAAATAAAATCTTCCACAAATAATTAATTCCAATGAATAAATCATAATAGAAAATTATGGAAGTCTTAATCTGGCTCATATAGATACCATATGTAAAAAAAAAAAACATTAAATGTAAGTCTTAATGCTTTGATAATTCTAAGATTTTGACTGTCATGATATTCACAAACACAAATAACATATCGGAATCCATAACAAATTTCTTGAATGTTTCTTTCTTTCTTATTGTCGAATTATTTAAGAGATAGATTTTTCTCTCTTAACCATTTCTCTTAAATAAAAAGTTGCATTCATATACTTATGATGGAAACAGTATAATGCTTCTTAAATGGGTAGAGAGAGGACTTATTTCGTTTCTAATAACTGCCACGATCTAGTAACCACTACTCCACTTCCCATCAAAGTAGGGAGCAAAAAATAGAAAATTATATCTTTTATCGTTTTATCCAACATTTTAGAGAATAAAAACCATACAAGGGTCAATTTAAAAATATCTAACACTCAAAACTCATCGGATTCTTACTGATTCTCGTGAACAAATTTTCTTTCACTTCCAAGTTCCAACCCCATCTAATTCTTGTCGATCGGAACTCAACATATTCAAGAAGGCCAATTTCTATACCAACCAGCCCATGCAGACACCAACCCATTCAATCCTAAGAGTAAATCGCGGCGGTTACAGAAAGGATTCGGCTCGATATCGCCGCCGCGATGATCAAGTCCCGCTACATTGGCGGCCACCGCCATCAGCCGCATCACTCTATCTTCTCGAATCTTCCGAACACCCGCCTGCACTTCCTCCATCGGCTTCTCACTGGAATCAGCCACGAGCTTCCTCTCTTGCTGTACTCCCATTTTAATCATAATAAAGCCACAATAATAAAGAAAATGTATCCGAACGACTCGCCAAACGCCGATATGAAGCTCATCTTCCTAGCCAACTTGGCGTCCAAGACGCCGATCCTGGCGAGCCAGAGGAAGTGGTCGAAAAAGAAGTAGACCATTTCTCCGGCGTTAGCGAGGACTCCGAGGAGCCGAAAAGTGGGGGTGGAGCCGGGGTTGCGGCGGAGGGCGTTGAAGCCGGTGAGGAAGCGGCCGCTGCGGAACGCTTTTCGGCTAAGGCCGGAGGCGACCTCCCATTGCTTGGCTCGGTGGGCGGCGTCGGGATGAGCGGCTTCGGCGTGCCAGTGGACGAGCTTGGAGACGTACTGGAAGGTCTTGACGAGCTTGTCGATTCCGTCTCGCTTTGCTAGAAAGATTACGAGCTTGTCTACTGTGTCGTTCATGCATTTCTTTGATCGGAGAATGAGATGAATATGGTAATGAAGAAGAAGAAGAAGGTGATGATGAGAAGGCTGGGGCTGTGTGATAAAAGGAAGGAGAGCCACAGCAGAATCAGTGGTTTCTTTTTTGGATAACACATGGCCATGAACGTTTTTGTGGCTGTACTTTGTTTTTCTTACTTGATTTGTTATTTACTACATTTTGTCTTGATTAGAGCCAAGTGTCTCTGCTATTATTTGTTTGAAATGTCATGGTTTATTTAGGAGGAGTTCAAAAATAGCTGTGGTGATTTGATTAAATTGAGAAAACTAAATTTGAAAACCTTGGGCTGTACTCTATTTAAGCAGGGCAAGAAAATTTTCTCAGTTTCTATTCAAATTTTTTCTAAAATGCGAAACGCTATTACGGTAGACAAAGACGAAACAAATTTTCAAAACAAAGAAAATGACCACTATTTTCAACATTTTATATATTTAATCAAAACGCGCAAAGCTTCGTTTTCCTCGTTTTCAATTAAATTCAACCAAATTCAACTAAACAGGCTGAAAACGAAAACGATTTTCAACCACCCAAGACTAAACGTATTTCAAACGAAAATTAAAAGACAAATACATCAAAATTTTCGCTATTCACTTCCGATGTAGCCAAAATTTTCGCAACTAAACGCCATTAACCGTTTTCGCTCTTAAAAAAAATGATATTTAATTTTCAGTTTGTTTTATCTGGAAAACATAAAAAATACAAAAAATAAAAAATAAAAAAAATCTAAACTTAAAGAATAAGAGGAGTTTTTAGAGAACACAAAAAATGTGTTCTCTATGTTTTCAAAAACTCTTCTCAAAATCATTTTAAAAAACAGGAACTATGCCCTAACCCTTCATCAAAATTTGAACCCATTTTGATAAAAATATCCTTATTATTTCCTTATAAAAATAACCATTTCTTTAAAAAAAAAATACATGTAAATATATTAAATGGTAAAAGGTATTGTTGTCTATATTAAATCATTTTTCAAGAAAAATATGAAGAGAGCTAGATTTACGAAATTTGACTTATTTGGAATCTTTTAACAAAATATTTCTTAATTGAACTTTTGAAAACCCAATTTTTAAAATGGACCCTATCATTTGATTCAGATTTTGACAAAAATGCCTTTCTTATTTACTTGTAAAATAAAATCTTCTTTTAAGAGACAATGTAAATACATGAAATATAGAAGAACATTTTTGTCCAAAATAAGTTATTTTTCAATAAAAAACAATAAGTTATTCTTCAAGAAAAAAACATGGAATATGTTAGATTGGGTTAATTGATGTCTTTTAACAAAAATTTCAAAAACAAATTTAATTGTAAAACAATTGGCAATTCAACGTGCTTTGATCCCTAATAATCATCACTTGGCTTTTGAATTCAAATCATATGAGCAGCAAAGGAAATAGAAGTTGTTGCTTTAAGAATTTTGAATCTAACTTGACTTATCGTAAGCGTGTGTTCTTGAACACAGTTTTTGATGTTGGGACCGTGTGAGAGTTCAGACTTCAATGCAGTGCATTCGAACTCCCCTTATAGGACCATATGTGTGTAGAGCATATATAAAGTATATGCGGAAAAATAAAAGGCACACACAATCTTTTACATGGTTTGGCAATTGTATACGTCCACAGGGTTGTGCCTAGATGCAAGGATTTCCACTAATCTGATTCAAGCTTATAGTTAGTCTTATGTGGTATGAGACCCCCTCTCTACCCATGACCCTTATTTAACCTAATCACTTTTAGTAGAATTCAGAATAAACTCCTCTCATTCATATCTCAAAAGCATCGCACACCCGTTACCCACATTACATTGATAAGATGAAGAAAATTAAAAATCATCTTTCAAACAACGTGAAAGCCTTTTAATGTGCAATACCTCAACCAAGTATATGCACTCCCCACTCTTCAACACGCCCGAACTTTTCTTGTTATTCTTCAAGCTTTGCTCCTAAAATCTGTGATTAGCAACTTCCAAATCCCTAAATTTATAACACTTGTAATTCAACCTTGGAAGTCTTGATAAGGCTGGATCATTATCCTAATATGACTCCAACATTACCTTATATTTTCGTACTTTCCTTTAAGCTATCCCAATAGAATAAGGAAATTTGCTGCTCAAGAATCCTCTTATGAATAGAAACCTAATTTGTTTCTAATTCTGGTTTGATAGCTTAGATGATTAGATCTTTTTGAGTTGATATTTATCCACTTGCTAAAAACGATCCTAGGCCCATCGGTTCCTTGTTCTCCAAGTACCTTGGCCTCCAAGATTCCATAACTAACTTGCATTCCACGTTAGCTCTGACCCTAATCTGGACTTATCGAGGTTGCCAAGTCCTAGTGTTGTAGAGTTGCCTTAATATGAACTACTTCCTGGTTTTTCTAGGGACTTCATGTTTAATCCATCAAATCTCCGTCAAACTCCATCTCTAAAGTTGCCATGTTCTTGTAGAATATTATAAACGAAGATATTGACAATTTTTAACCTAACATTCTCCCCTTTTGGCTATGTCTTCACCAAAAACATTTCTTGAAGAATGAAACAAGACGATGGACTTCAGAAGGGAGGAAAGAAGCCTGACACTTAGATGAAGATGGCATTTAGACCAATTATCTTTCTTCTACCATTCTTTTTCTACTCGCCATTTTTTGTTGAAGACCAAAGCTGAAAGGACTAAGGACACTGCCAAGTTGAGGAGGTAGTCTCTCTTAGTATTAACGAAGGCCTTGTTATCAAAGGTTGGTTGACAAATGTTAGTCCCAAATATAGGACTCCCTCTAAAGATGAGACTCTTCACAGACAATCCCTTTGGGTGTTGGGACTATCCTCACACCCTGGTTGTTTCTGTGGTTCAGTAGGGTGGAATGCTACCTTTTCACTTGATGCATAACCCCAAGGATGATCTGAAAGTTTCATACCTGGAAGCATCCAATCAAGCCAGCGTAAGATGTTCGGCTAATTGTTTTTCAAAGGATATGTGTGATTCGTAAGCGCAGTGGTCCCAATCAATAATATTTATAAACCGTTAATCTCCTAACAGAGTAGCAATGTTACCGCAAGCAGTGGCCTTGCCCAAGATAGTGGATTTATTTTCACACAAACGATTCTGCGTGAAGGCCAAAATGGTGAATTTGGTTTGATTTAAGGTAAGTGATAAAACAAAGTGAGGGGTATTGTTTGGAAAACTGAAAGTTAAAGAAAATAAATGTAAAAAGAAGTCTCCTCGTCACGTGCCATCGGATTTGGGTTCTAAAGGTCACCGAGGGTTCTCTTGCCCATTTCCTCGCATTTGGGAGGACTTACCTACAGTCATTTCCCGACCTGGATCTTCATATGGCTATAAGAACTAGATCCTCAATAATTTTCCTTTAAAATGGCAATCATTTATATCATTGATCTTTATGGGAAACAAGTATCCTCACTCCACCTTCTAACATCTAATAAATGATAACATCTATAATATCATTGTATCTAACAATAAGCATAATGAACCCTAAAAAGCTTATCACTAAGTAATCGACTCATTTAAGGTGAACCTAAGGATCAAACCTAAAATTCTTGGAGAAAATAAAACATCCTTGAATCGCCGTGATGCCCCAAAATCGCAAGGTCCGCGACAACCCGTCAACCTTTGAATAATCGTGACGCCTGCAATCCCACACCACTATGAAAATCCCGCGCAGCTTCCTTCAGACGTGAGCTCCTACTCCAAACTACAACCTCGTCTCAACATCATCTCTCACGAGGACATGTACATGAGTAAACACGGCCACTGGGCCAATACATCGCATCATCAAATACACCAACTATATACTATAGTTCAAGAGTTAATAATTCACTTTAATTCAACATATATTAAAATTCACAACATTCTAATACATGTTATACAACAACATCAAAACCACAAGCCTGCTTTTTCTCAAACGGCCCCTAATGAGTGCCGCCTTCCATCGCTCCCCGCACCCGAATGGTGATCCCTTGACGCGAAAGCAGCCCAAGAGTAGATAATTTCCTATACGGCTTACTTCCCACCTAAGTGCACATGCATGGCAAACAATTACATTCATAATTTCATGAACCTACTCCGACGTCTACATGCCCAACTCCACGTCTCGAGTCCTCACCGACTCCCTCACATATGCCTCAAATTCGAATGTGCGAGTGGTTAATCAGTTTTCAAAACAAAGTTCATTTTGTCTCGAAAACATACTACCGAAGCCTTGCAAAAATATCGGACTGGCTCTCCGAGGAGAATTGCCGGATAACTCCTCCCAAACAATACGGTCCCCATCCAAAGTGATCTGTTGGACATCCCTCCAAGGCAATTTTCGGAAAATCTTCCTTGAAATTCCTTTAAAAACGCTGCTTTTCTTTCACTTCATGTCACGACTCACCCATTATCTCAGGTGCCCCAGTTGCATATAATGGCGATGTTAATTCCAACACATTCATGCTAATATATCATTACGCATATATATTAACATAATTAAATCACATAAAACACATTATGCAAATTCACAATCAATTATACCGTAAACGAACCACGCGCATTCATCAAACATGAGCAATTCATTTTGAATCACTCAACCAAACACATTTTCGCACACCAAAAAATTTACGTAATACTATTCACATGAACAAAGGAAACCTCATCGCTCACGACCACACAAATAGGGATTTTTTCCACTCTGCCAAAAGCTTTGAGATCGAAGCTTACGCTAAAACAAGCCTCAACATTCATAACCATTTACATGGCTCTTAGCCAAATATTAATCTGGGGCAGGGAAAGATCCCTACCTCTTGAGTTTGGCTTAATCTCCACTGTGTTAGGTCGCCCACGCCGCAGCCCTCACGGCTATAGAAAGCAACTTTACTTTGCTTCGTCGAGAACCGATCGGTCCGACGATCACAGGAATCTAGAGAGAATGAGCTCCTTTCTCTCAAAACTGGGTCTCCTGTGTACCCCACTCGTATCTTCAAGAAGACGCAGACGCTTTTTTGGTCTTGAAGAAGATGAACACTGTTCATCTTTTGTCTCATTATCATTAACAATTTATTTAATTCCTAACATGTCACTTCTTCTAGATTTTTGATACTTTGCACTATCTAGGTCATCCTTTTCCATCATCTCTCTAATCTTGCAACATGTGTCACATGAGTACATGTAGTAGGTGATTTTTGTCACACTCATGCCTCTCTAAACTCGCTTTACTAAGACCCGACACTGCAAGTGGCTGAAAAACCGCAAATTCGACTGCCTTCAAAATTCGACGTAAATTTGACGTGAAATGTAGGATTCCTCATGGCATCGATTCCAACTACGGTTCCTCGGCTTTTGTCATCCAAGATCTAGAAAATTTGGGATTTTACCGAAATTATCGTTTTTATCTTTTCTAAAATTGAATTTTCAGTCTTTACACTTTCAATAACCCATAGATGATAACCAATGGATGTCAATGGATCTAGCAATAAGCACCCAATGAATTACCCAAAAGCTTATCAAATACCGATCATTCAAAGCAACCCAAAGAGATTAAAGCCTACGTTTGAATGAAACCATAAATGGTAGAAAATAACTGCAAAAACATGGCAAACCCCCGCCTTGCCTTATATCCCCGCCCAAAGAAGGTCTTCTTCTTCAAGGAGAAGTTTCTAGTTTCACCAATATCCTCCAAGTCATTATCCTTTGAGGGTGTTCAGTCGCCGTAGCGAGAGAAATCGATAGAATGAGAGAAGTTTGAGAAAGAGCGGAAAATTTCGCCAGATTTTATTATCGCCAAAAGTCTCCCTTGTACAAGATTTGTTCGAGCTTATATGCTCAATTACAAGCAAAATACAAAATATCCCCACACCTACCTCTATACATGAAGGTAAAATGGTAAAATGCAAAAGCTGGTCAACTGAAGTCAAAGGGCCAAAAATCACAAATGCAGGTGAAACAATTTTTTGTATGGTGCGAAATTTTTCGCAGCTTCATTTTCCTTTGCCTCTTCTCGGGCTTCTTCTTCCTTCCCGATTTCCGATCTCGCAATGCCGAGTTCGACCAATTCTTCGTGCTCGATCACCTCAACAAAATCGCATAAATAGCTTGCAAAAACTACAAATTAGCCACAAAATGCGACAAGAATAGCTTCTGACCTTAACGCGGTGTAAATCGGAAGTTAATCTCGCTGATTAGTACACACAAAAATGCGTAAACATATAATAAATAAGGCTCAAATAGCACTCGGGCACTTAATCAATGCGTCGTGAGATCAATGATCTTGTTCTACTGTGTGCTCTTATTGTGGTAGAACTGACGTCACGCTGGCTCTCACGCCAGACACTCTTCAGATGTCGGGAGAGCAATGTATGTCATGTGTCAGAGTTAGGACTTCCTTTAGGATGCCATTATCTTTAAGCATATTCTTCATCCAAATAAGATGTGTGAATCCATAACCTCAAGGTTATGCATCGCCGGCCAGGATGGTGATATGCAATTCTATTTCTTCGCGTCGTCTCGTTTTCACAACTGCAAACACACAATAACGCCCTCCTCGAACTATGACACAAGGTTGTTTCCAAGGAAAAAAAAAAACTTCCATAAGTACTCTTTCAATCTTCTAAGTTACTAGCCAAATCAGCATCATAGTAGCCTACTAGGGTAGTTGTGGTGTATAGGGTGTACCAAAGACCATAATCTACAATTCCACTAACATATTTGATAATCTTCTTGACTACTAGAAGATGACTATCCTTGGGACTTACTTGGTATCTCACACAAACTCCCACACTATAGCATATGTCTGAATGGCTAGCAGTTAGCTACAACAAACTTCTAATCATGCTTCTATAAAGTAATTGATCCACACCATTACCCACTTCATCTCTCGCAACCTTCTCATGGGTCCCTATTAGGGTCCTTCTATGCTTGGCCGAATCAAGTCCGAACATGATGACCAAGTTCTTAGCATATTTTGTTCTATTCAAGATCACAAGTGCTGCAGTTCCCAACCGTTCATATTTCAAACTTAATAAATATGTGTTCCACTTTAACCGTCGACGTGGGAACCAAAGACTATTATCATCCACATAGATTTGAACGACCATTACTTCCCTTTGACTCAGTCGGATGCTCTGTGACGAAAGATGAGTTACTTGGAGGATTCGATGGTATAATTTTCAGCCAGTGAATGTTAATGCGCTTGGGGAGGTCAAGCCGCAGTTTGTGGTTCATAAGAAACCTGCTAGCCTAATCTGGCTTATAGAATTTCAACCAACATTTCTCTGGAAGATGATTTGTATTCTAACAATAATGATATATCTATCTCTACCACGACCTCCCCTTGAACCACGACCTACCCCTGAACCATGAAGCAAATGCTACACTATCTAAGGATATTGGTGATGACTGAGAAAGCATGGTATCAACATTCTACATACGATAAAATGCTCCATTTACATTAGGAAGACTGGATTGTGAGATGGTTTGATTTCGAGAATATTCAAATCACTACAAGAAATAGGATTTTAGGTCATGGTCACCAACAGTCACCAAATCATTGAACTCCGTGACTAAAACTTATTGTCACGGTTTTATGAAACCGTGACTAAGCAACAGAGTATACGCATTGGGGGATTTAGTCACTCGCTTCCTACGTCACCGTGACCATATGATCCATTTTTTGTGACAGCCATATCAAAAATTGTGACAAAAAAAAAAACATGGTCTTCAAAAGTGAAGCTTTAGTCATACCAAGATGAGGTCGTGGGCTGTAAGTATAATATTTAAATTCACGATTTTCATTCTAACCATGACTAAATGTGCCCCTTTTAGCCACGATTTTCATCCTGATCGTGACTAAAAGGTCAAACTTTTAGTTACGACTAATATGAAAATTGTGGCTAAAAATGGTACATTTAGTCACGGTTTTCATCCTAATCGTGACTAAAAGGTCAAACTTTTAGTCACAACCAATATGAAAACCGGTGAGCTGAAATGCCCCTTTAGCCATGATTTCATACTCCATCATGAACAAATGTAATTTCAAAAATACCCTATAATTTTTATAATAATTTTATTATATGTTTAAGCGATAAATCGAAGAAATGGATTTTTCTCGAATTGATGCAAATGACAAATGAAAATGTTAAATGATTATATGATCGAAAAATGAGTATATGATTGAATGATATATGCTTAAATGATCGAACCCTAAATTAACCCAATTGAAAAAAAGGGGAAATTTTGGAATTTTAGAAATAAGGACCTATACCAATGAAAATGGACTTAAATGCCAAAAAAAATTAAATGAGAAAGGAAAAGTAAATTGAAGTGCTAAAATGAGAAAAATGAGGAAAGAAATAATGAGAAAAGCCAAACAAGGCTTAAGGAGGAAAAAAGAGGACCTAAAGGTCATAAGTTATAAAGAATAAATGTCTAAGTGTGATTAATGAGAGTTGTAGTGCAAATAGAGGAAATATATAGGCTATAAAGCATTTTGGGAGAAACTTAAGTCAAAATAATGCATTTTTGTGGCTAAACAAGGCCTTATGAAGAATAAGTGACTTAAGACCACACTTGGTCTAAGAATGCACCCTTGTGCAAAAAACGTGTTGGAGAGCTTGAGAGAGGAGAAGCTAGGGTTTTGTGTAAAGAAGTGAGATTTTGTGCAAAAATCTAGCCCATTTGTTCAAGATCTTGCAAGAAGAAGAAATGAGAGAGCTAGGGCTTAGATTTCAAGAGATTCAAAGGTAAGAAACTAAACCCTAACTCCTTTTCTCTTATGTTTGGGTTGGGGAAAACCCCAAATGTGGATAAAGGTGTTTTGTATTGGTTGTAAATAGGTTTTAGTATTGGTTTGAATTGGTTTGGAGGAGTGTTTGTAAAAAGGGAAATGTTTATTTTCAAAGGAATGTCAAAAATTTATCAAAACCTTTGTTCTTGTTTTACTAATAGATTGGGTTATAATCATCCAAATAAAGTGATTACACTGGTAAAGAACCATATGGAGAGGCCAAATGATAAGCACTATGGTTAAAATTGTAGTTTCAAGACTCGACACTACTTTAAAGCGTTAGCCTCGTAGTTCAATAGTATGCTCATTATGTTGTTATGGTGTTTCGTCATTTCACTCCATCCAAATTGAGGATCAAAATTCTTGGGGTAAAATAGACTTCTAGGGGAATAATTTATCGAAGGAAGTGTGTTAAATTTGTAACCCAAATTGCCCGTAAATCAATAAAGTGGAACTATGTGTAAAAATTTTAGTATTTTGGTTATGTGATGGATTAAAGTTTGGGAAACTAACAATCATACCGGGCTTGTATTTTGCCCATATTTGCTAATCAACCATAACCAAAATCACTAGTACGCAATAATATTGTTCTTTAATTGTATTGAAATAGGGGCTGACGAGGAGGAAAGCCCGAACTGAGGTCGAGATTCAGAAGATTGGAATCAAAGTGCAAAGCTTTTTGAGTTTGTTGTACAGCTTTCTCTCATTATTTCGAATCTCTATCTCCAAAATGTTCGAATTGCATATTGAATTGTTTTAAATTGATTTGATGCAAATAAATTATGAAATGAATTGCAAGTTGATTTAAGTGAAGAAATTTGAGAAATTGATTGATCAGGAAATGAATGACATTAAAATCGCATGAGTATTGAAATGATTTGTTTGTATAAAATACATACTATATCAGATTTCCTATAAATGATTTGAATGCCCTTAATAGAATGTTAACCATTAAATTCGAAGTAGGGATAGATTGGTATACTAATAAGAGTCGAACAAACGTGATATCGTGCGGGCATACCGATCCAGAGCTCACGACATTATCTGAACAGACACCAACCAAGACATATTTTTATAAAACCGATATTTACACCGGCCTCGTAGCCCACGGATCGCGCGCGATTCATTATCCCGCATATCAAAGATAAGTGCTAAATTCGATATGGCTAAAATGCAAAATGATAATGAATGAAAAAGTGCATGATTTATGATATGAATGATTTGTTACACATGAAATGTATGGTCGAGATGACCACAATTAATTGTAATTTCGATTAAAATGGAAATATATCTTTTGCGTATGTATTATATTGCATTGGTCATTTAAGAAAGTACGAAAGCATTGTCTTATGAAATTGCATGATTTGATTTAAATTGAAATAAAGAGAGAATCGTATAAAACCACTAAACATGAAAATATTTAGCGCGTAGTTTTTTTATCTATGCACAGGTACCGAGTGAACAAGAACGAAGGACAAGATCAAGGAGTGTAGAGTCATCAAGAAAGTTGCGAAGTAAAAGTCTATACTCTTACTCCGCTATACGATCCAATTCCATTTTTGAACACCGATGTTTGTGATAAAAATAGTTAAATTCTCAAACGATTTTGTATATTTTGAATGGGCATGGAATGCTTTCATTGTAAATGCATTTTGTTAATGTAAATGTTTACGGGCTCACCGAATTGAAATCGCCTCGCACATATTTGAAAGTGTTTATACTAAATGGAATTTCGCTAAACTAAGTTATTTTGTTGTGATATGTTTTGCAATGAACTCGCCAAAGAACTCGTACCGTGCTCCTGATCCAATCAAGTCGTAATAGAATGGGGCGCACAGCAACAAAGGCTTCCCTTTTGAGCTAACTGTCCTTGTTTTTTTGTCAGGGTTTTTGCTATGACCGTCACAAAAAATGAACCATATGGTCATGGTTTTTTTGTCTAACCGTGACTAAAAATGATTACATTTAAATAATTAGTCTTTTATAGATTCTTATTTTCCAAACTTGTAATAAACAATTAGTCTTTTAGACCTGTGTATACAATCAAGCAACTCAACAATTCTAAAATTCAAAATTTAAAATAATACAATATATCATAATAAATTATCTCAAGCTATATAGTTAAAAACTAACATAATATGACAAAAAACAATAGAATAGATACAAATTTAGTTTTGCATTCTAACATATAATGTAATAAGTCTACTAACCAACCATGACATATTAGTCATAAAAAGTCTAAAAAATGAGGAAAATGTATCATATAAAATGTAGTATAATGTAAGTCTACTACGCCTCGTTGAAATTGTCAGATCATTTGTGTCATCTATTCTTGAAGTCAGGCTTGCATTCTTTGCATCGGCTAAAACTCTTATTTCACTTCTTCAGGTCTTCCTTGAACTTCACCAACTTTCTTCAATGTTTCATTTGTCAAGCCAGAACTTTTGTCTTCTACAACTCTTAGCATCTCTTAGGCATTTTCAAGTCGTGCTAACAAAGTAAATCTCAATTGCCTTGTAATACTGCTACCAAAGACTAAGGTAGGAGTAACACCAAATCCAGAGCCTTGAACACATCCATGCCTCTCTCGACCCATCACTTGAATACAGATGTAGATGCTACATATAATGCAAAAGCAGTAGATGCTACATATGTCACGCCCCGATTCCCGGTCCGACCCAATTGGTGGATCCGAACCGAGTTCAGGGTGCGAGACCATATACTGGGACTTTTTTTTTTTTTAAAGCCGAACTTGTACCTGTGGGTATGGCCCACATCTTATAACAGAATCCAAATATCATATACATATCAAAAGAACTACCACCCGAAATGGTGTCCATCAAAAATCTATATACATATCGAAATATCCCATTCACTTATACAAAACTATATTTTACATTTACAAATCGTATAACGAACATACCGCGGATGAACCCCTACTAGTGTGCCGACCCAATGTTTTCGCACGCCTTCCGTACCTACACCTGATGAACCCGTGCTGCTTTACTTAGTGGGAAACATATTCCATAACTTACACGATACACATGCATATACACAATTATAATAAGTGTATAACAATAATGTATATCGAAATTTCATGCATTCATATCATGGACTTATACAAGTACTTATGCTTATAATGTGCTTATGCTTATTCTGGATTCCGTAGGAGTTAGCGTAGCTTTTTCTTATCCTGTAACTTATACTTATAACATACCGATGTTCATTCTGACCCGTAGGAGTTACTGCAGAGCTTATTCTTGCGTAACTTATACCGATAATGCACTTATGTTCATTCTAAATTCCGTAGAGTTACAGAGCTTATTCTTAAGGGCCAGCAGGTACTTATATCTATCTCGATCTCCCTGCATGGTTTTGGCGTAACTTATACTTATACTACGGAGTTTACACTTGTTCGGAGGTACCCGTCGGCACCACAGAGAGATTACGGAACGTATACTGGTATTGCAGAACTTATTCTTATACGGAAGTACCAGTAAGTACTACTTGTTCAAATGTCCCAAGAGACGCACACACTTCAGGCTATATCAAACTTATCTATACTACAATGTGGAAAACTATAGGTACCACTGAGTTTATCCTTATCCCGAGCTTATACGTAGATACCCGTGAGGTACTACAGATTAATCAGATAAAAGTACTGTGAGGTACTTATAGAAATTAATCGTATTGCGTGAGTACCCGCTGTGAGGTACTTTAACTTATATTTATACAGTAGATACTTTGCATTCAGACTCAGACTACGTAGCATATCCTTTTGTCTTACTGGATCTATATCGTATTACTTCGATCTTATACTTGTATTACGAATCTTATACTTGTCTTACCGATACGGGAGTACCCGTAGGTACTACTGGACTTATATTACAAAACTTATACTTATTTTACTGATACGGGAGTACCCGTAGGTACTACTGGACTTATACTTATTTTACTGACACTTGTTCGCTCTGATACTCACTGACTTTATACTTATTTTATCGATACACGGAGGCCCGTGAGGTACTGGGCTGTAGATTCATTATACCTTAAGTACCCGTAGGTACTACATAGCGCATACAAAGAGGTACCCTTGTGGCATTCCGAACTTTACCATTTACTTTACCCTTATTCTTTATTCAAGAGTCTTATCATATAACTATTCGACTACTCCGACCAATCATAAGAAAATGAATAGACGTTGAAAGACAATACAAGACTCTAGGGGTCAGAGCACAAAGCAGAGCACCAAGCATCGAATCAGAGTGCCGTAGCACTAATCAGAGGTCAGAGCACTAATCGTGACAGAGGCTTTAGCACTAACAGAGGCCAATACTAATCAGAGTGCCGTAACACTAATCAGGAGTACCGAAGTACTAATCAGGAGTGCCAGAGCACTAATCGTGACGGGAGTGTCAGCACTACTGTGAGTAATCGAAGTACTAATCAGACAGGAGTGCCAAGCACTCAATCGTAACGCCCACTCATTCATTCTTTCGTCCTAGGTGGCCATATGATCATATGTCTTTCAGAACTCATAATGTATCTTAATCACACTCGCGGTTCACGATATATCGCTTTCATGTTCATGTTCATGTTTCTGCCATTTTCATATTTCATATACTTATACTAGAATACTGATGTATCTTTACACATCGCTCATGTATTCTCGTCCCTTGATGCCTTACTTTTCTTAGAAATTGGAATCATTCCAATTGAATCATTCTAACGAAAGTTATGGCATTTTCATGCCAACCTAGTCGGTTTACCCGGATTACACTAGGAACAATTTGAATTTCTTATTTTTTTCAGGAGGCTTAACTTCATGCCTGACCCTAGTTCTTTGTATTCATTTGAAGCTAAGGTGCTAAGGGTTCTCCTCCAACTGAATCACCTGTCGGAGCAATCGAAACTCAAGTTACTTTAAAACAACCGACTACACAATGCCTTCAAAAACTCGAACTTAAATTGGCTTGAACATAGCCCCACTTTGAGTGAATTTTCACACCTAGAGTCGAATTAGGAAGGTATCTATTTTGTAGTATGTTTGTCTTCCTGAAGTCTACTTAACCAAAGAACTTGAATCACTCAAATCGATCAGAAATGAGCAAGTTATAGTCAAAATACGAACACCTACTTAATAAAAACATAACACTACTCGTAATTTGACAGTCCTCGACTTTTGCTCGCACTCGTGGGCTTTTTCTTCACTTTTTTCCATATATTACTACCCAAATCATCTAATACTTATATACATCAAAACCCTTCATATTTATCTTGTAATCTCTATTATACTCAATTCATCTTTTCAATAATTGTCTTTCTTCAAAAACCTTTCTTCATGAATTACTAAAACTATCCTAATATGGGTCATAACTCCATAATAAAACCAAAAACACAAGGATTAACTAGGGTTTGTTCAACCCAACTCATTATTTGGTAAATTAATTCATGAATCCAATCTCAAAGGGAGGATTCCATGCTATATTAACTAAGCTAGAGTTTTTCAACCCACTCTCATTCAAACCTAGAGTTGTGGATCAATTCCTAACTAAACCCTAGGTTTGGAACTCAAAATTCTCTCTAGAATTCATACAAAACCATAAGATCCTTGCTTTCATGTAAATCCATACTAAAAATCACAAATCCATACAAGAATCCATACCTGGCTTGATTCCCCCTTTCTCTTCTCCCCTTCCTCTTCCCTCTTCTTCTTCTTCCTCCCCTTCTTCTCTCTCTCTCATGGTTTGTTCTTCTTTCTCAAAATGAGACTAATTTTTGGTCTTAAATCAAAATATCTCTTAGGCCTTGTTTGGCTCCTCAAAACCTAGTATTTTTTGGGTTAAGTTTCCATTTTGCATTTAGGTCCCCGCTTCTCTCCTTTCTATTCGCACCATAACTTATTCCTAAATTTAGCTCTGGCATATCATCTTTCGTTTTATTACTTATCCCTGGCTGCAAATTACCACTTTACTCCTTGACTCTCTATTATTAATTTCGGGTCTCTCGTTTTATTTCCCGAAAATTCATATTTAACTTTTATTATACCCTAAACATATCCGAAAACTACTAGGGTATATTTCGGGGTGTTACAACATATGATGCAAAAGCAGTAGAAGCTGCAGGAGAAAAAGTATATAACATGTAACTAATGTACTTGGTTGGGATAGTAACTACTCAAATTGATCATGATATTACAAAAAACAAAAATAATTGTTGGGATTTAGACAAAAATTTAGTAAGTAGCTAAGAATGAAATACAAGTGGCAGGAAAATTTAGATATCATTACCATGATCTCATTTAGAACAATCATCAACAAAATCCCATCTTTTATATGTTAAGCCAAATATCCTAACTCTATTGTGACTTAGTCTGATTGTCCTTTTTTTGCTTATATTCTTATATAAGCAAAACAATTAAGTTATTTTTTATGAACTATTGATGCACATGCAAATCTTATTAATAATAAATTTCCTACTTGTTCATGTTGGATTTGAGCATAACTTTTTGATCCCGATGTATGCTTTATGACTTGCCTTGCCTTATTAGCTTTGTTTTTTTTTTTTTCCAGAGATATCCCATATCAATTAAAAAATACCGTATCACCTATATAGTTACTAGAAACATAATAAAAGTTACTATAAATGAAGTATTAAATTAGATATAACTAATAAATATGATCTTATTTTGAAGATAAGGACAGTAAGATACACTATATGAAAAAAAATCATTATGTTTACCTTTGCCTCGTGTGTGCCTCTGGAATACACGAGCTACCCCATTCATCATCTAATAAGTGTGGAGGTTTGTGACATAATCTCTTCTCATCTCAGACATTATGGGCGGGTCACACACGTGGTTTTCATCTTATTTCTATAACTTCTAAAATATTTCCACAATATTGAAGAATGGCCTTGCATGTTTTATCCATTTCATATTTCTCCTATATTTCATGAAAATGTCATACATAATTAAGAGGTTCATTTTTTTAAACAATAACATTATAATTTAGATGAATAGTAATTGACATACCAACATTAAGGCTCAAAGCTTTCCTTTACATCTTTACTAACGTGATTGTCAATCTTGAACTTGAATTGGTACATCAGACAGATCGCATCAATCCCATGTAACTAGAAAAGTTCTTCAGTTGTTATGATAAACAACTTGGCATTTCGTGATTGAAATGTGTTGATTTTTTTCATTGGTTTCATGCCAAGTAAATCTAGTTACACGTTTGAGCCACATGTCTCTTTAAGAGGAGGGAACTCTTTTAAAAGTAAGAATAAAATTATAAGAAACATAATTTATTATTTTATATAAATTAAATAATTAATTTTCAATATATGAAAATTAAACATATGTAAACACAAATATCATAAGGTAAGCTAAGCATAATTATCTTAAACATACTAAGACTGAAATATCTAAAAACCATAATCACTTAATCAGTGGCGAAGTTGCAAGAGGTTGTAAATCGCATGTTCCCCCGTTGTAGATTGTCCAGTCATCCTCCCGAGACACTATCTCACATTCCTTCCTTTGATGAAGCATTTCATATAATAAAGTAATTTATAAATGAAATATAACAAGTTATAAATAATATTAAGGAAATAAAATCACAACTTATATATCAAATAATATATATTTATGTGCTTACCATTATTATTAGTTACACTTAATCTATATCCTCATCATGAATAAATTCATTATCTTAGTCAACAATATTCTTGTCGGATAAGAGAACATCCGCTGACGCTTCTATAATATCACTTCTCTCCCAATTGATTAAATCATTCTCGACTAGGCTATGCACATCTTGTTAACTATGAAGTGTTATAGGTTATTGATATGACTCTGGATCATTAGTAGATACTTCTTGGTTCATATAAAAGACTTATTTTGTTTTATATGCAAGTACAAATGGTTCATCTGTGCATATGGTACATTCAAAATTCAAACACGTGAATCCATATTCATCATTCTTTATCAATTTTCCAATATCGATTACATCCCACCAAATACACTTTAAACAGAAATAACTCTATTTCCACTCAAGGTAATGTAACTCAACTATGTCAATTAGCACACCGTAGTAAGAAACATGACCAAAAATTGGGTTTGTGTCTCTTGCATTTGCAAAGCTAGATACCTCTATGGTTACAATAACTCCACTATTTTGAGTTTTTTTCTTTTCTCGTGATCTTTGTGTGTGAATTAACCCATTAATGAAGTATCTTTTATAACATGTAATCAATGTACTGGTCCACGAGACAATGATAGTCTGCGGTTTAGAACTGCACCTCATGTTGCATTTGTATAACCTATCAATTCAAATATAAGATTGCAAAGCACATGTTTATTAGATAATATGAAAAAATGTATAAGTAGTGAATGTACTTACACGTTCTTCAAATCAACTAATGAATTCTTTTGTGTGAATCAAATCTACATCTTGTGCACGAATACGAGGCTTAGCCTTAATAGATTGTTTGTGCTCTCTTAAAAATAAAGATTTGTAATTATGATGTTCATAAAGACTAAAATTACATTTTTGCATGAGAATTGAAATAAAATTTTATTCAAACAATCATCTTACTCTATAAATGGTGTCACTTCCTCATACACTATTTAGCATATAGAAATGTGCTTCGAGACCACTTTCTATCTTTAAGAACATTTAGATGTTGATTTTTATTGTACGTCCTGATGCAATGAAAATGTTTAACCTTCATTTGTTATGTTATTTGCAATGTGATATAATTCATTTATTCAGCGATCATGTTTTGTTCAACATCACATATATCTTGGAACAAAAGGTTACACATTCTTCTTCTATGTACTCTCTATAATAGAACCTTTCCGATTTATCATATTACGCATACATAAGACTTTAATGTGCATAAATACACAATCCATACTATTAAATAGATTTGTTTCTCATGAACTCTATGAAACCTATTATATATATATATATATATATATATATATATATATATATATATATATATATATATATATATATATATATATATATATTGAATGAGAACATACTAATTCAATAATACATCCATCGATATTGCACTGGTCCAACAACCTTTGCCTCATTTACAAGATGAACATGTAAATGTATCATAACATCAAAAAATGATGGAGGAAATATTCTTTTCAATTTACAAAGTGCGACTATTATGTCATTTTGAATGTGCTCTAATTGATCAATCTTTAACACTTTAGAACACAATTGTTTGAAGAAAATACATGATTCAACTATAGTAGCACAAATATTTTTATAGAACCTAAATCGCAAATAGCTAGGCTGAGTTGTTGCACGAGAACATGACAATCATAGGATTTTTAATTCACAAATCTTTTGTTCATTCACTTGTATGCACCAAGAGATGTTAGAAGCATAACCATTTGAAACCTTCACTTCTTTAAAAAATTTACAGAATTTTTTTTTTTCATTTGAAGTTAGTGAATAGCATATAACAAACAATATAATCATATTTCCTATTTCTATAGGGTGAAGTTGATCTCTATACTCAAATAGCTTAAGAAGTCAACACGACTATTCATGTTGTCCCTTCGATTTACTACAAATAGTCAATAAGGTGCCAACTATACTATCTCATATATTCTTTTTAATATGCATTATATCCAAATTGTGATTAGGACAAGGGTTTTCCAATATGAAATTGAAAATGTTTTTTTTTCGTCCAACAGCTTGCCACATGTTTCTATTTCTTTCACTAACATCTTGTTTTTCGATGCCTTCCTAAATAATATGTTCCATTCTATCTAGTCGATGTAGAACATCTTCTCCGTATACAATCGTTTGTGTTAGCTCTATGTTCTTATTTCATCAAATGACCTTTATCGCCACTGGCAAATTCATGATCGACGGTGAAAATCGACGATGACCCATGCAGCACTCATTTCTCACCGCTTTGTAATCGACATGACAACAATCCTTATTACAAATAGAATGCTAAAATTACCCTTTAGTACTCTAACTTAAAATTTCGTATATGCAGGAAAAATAAACTTGATAGTCCATAATATAGTCATGCATACATAAATGTTATGTTTTTGTTGAAGATCATATGTTTCAACTCCCAACCTCTCATATAACTCATTCAACTCCATCTATTAATGGATGGTTAGTATCTATCAACGTTGGCCCTGTGTAGTTTGGACTAAGAATAAGGAGTGATAAATACGAAGAATGTTTGTTTCATACACATCCAATGTGGTAAGAGTATGGAATAAGAACCATTTGAGCCACATGCTATATGAAATTGACATATTTCTAAAGGATCAACCTATCACTCGCTAAACCGAGCCTAACATTTCAAGGTTCTTTTGCAAATGAAGGGTGTACCTTATCGAAGTTTTTCCAAGCTAAAGAGTCTACTAGATGCCTCATCATCTCATCTCTCCTGCAACCATCAACATGCCATTTCATGTGAGAAGCTGTCTTTGGTGACATAACGCAATACCTTAGCAGGAATTTTCTTTTTCTTTGATGACTGATTGAACTCATCTGTAGGATGAACATCACTTGATTTCCATCTAGAGACACCACACACACACACTCATTCAGACTCAGATGCTCTTTGAATACAACATAACTTCGAGGGGTAGACATCAATCTTAATACACGGGAGCCAAGGTCACTTACACTTTGTTCTCAGAATAATCGGCTGGCAATGCATCACCCTTTAGGAAGCGCTCCTTCCAATAATTCAAGTAATATTATAAATGACTTATTACTCCATCCATTAAGATACTTCATATGAAATAGGTCTTAAGGATAAAAGACAACTGTAAATTTTTACACCCCGATATAATTACTGCTCACCTTCTTCAACAAATTATAAAATTGTTCAGACTCATCTTATCGATTCAAACCCTCATGAACATCCGGATTCTCTTCTCAGACCTCAAATGACATTAACATTCCGAATGCATCATTTAACATTTCTTCCATCTCATCATGCATATCAAACTTATTAGTGCCACTATTGCCAGTATTTGTAGGTTCATAAAACTCATATACCCCATGCATCAATCCATCGCATACATCCTCAGCCATCCCATTGTCTAACAAATGGTCATATATTTCTCGCCGCTATAGATAATTATTGAAACGTAATGCGCTGGATGAGAGCTCTTTCTTTCTCAAAGGCATTATTAAAGGCAAAGTCTAAGAACTAAGGAGACTTATCTCATATTCATTGTTTACTCTCGACTTTTTGCATCCAACTCTTATCTATTGACATTTTCTATATCTCAAATTAAATCATTCAATCACGTAACAATGAATCTTTCTATCGACTTGTAATGAATGTGATATGTTTTGTATCATCTCAAACTCCTATGTTAGATAGTGGTTTCTATCCCATTTGGAAATACATAATTCCTATGAATCAATCATCAACAATCTTAGTTTCATTTTGAAGAAAATTTCACAAAGATTTCCTACGCCTCCAAGCACACATCATCATGAAATTTATCAAAAATGATAAAGCATAAGCGGTGATTTTATAGATGTTATGTATATTTCTAAACTGTCCAAACAGATAACTAAACATCATTTGTAGATACCTCAATTAATCATATGCAAAACATTCAAGTTGAAAACTCGAGTATGACCAAAGCCAAATAATCATATCCATACTTTTTCAACTTATATGTTTTCATTATATGATTAAAGAGATAATCACATACAATGATTGTACACCCTCAAATATACTTAGCTATTTTACATGTTTAGGTATTTTTGTAAGATAATTTGACTGCTGGCTTAGTTAAATGCGTAAGGAAACAAAAGACCCGAAGTTATTAGAAACTTATGACAAATTTGTAATTATTCCAAAAAGTGCTTAAAAGTCATAGTTAATGAATTGAGGCTGTAAGTATAAATAATAGGAATTGTAGTAATTCCTAGAAGATTAGAGGCCAAAATACAATAAAAAGGAATTGAAATACAATCGCCAAGAGTTAGCGGCCAAAGCAAATAAAGAAAAAGAATCTAAAATGGGTTTTATTTGAGGTACAACATGGCCTTAACAAAGATGATTGGGTGCATCAAAGTTTGTCTCATTTTGGGGAGGAGGACAAAACGTGAAGGAGAAGGAGAAGAGAAGAGGAAGAGGAAGAAGATGGATCAAGCCAACAAGGTATGGAAACTACTTTGAGTATGGATTTTGTATGGATCACATGGAATTTTAAGGCTTTGTATCACATTATTCTGTCTCTAAAATCTGTGGTTTTGATAGAATTGCATCCTAACCTTAGGTTTTTGAAATTAAGGTTGATAAACCCCACAAGGAACAAGATAAGTATGGAATCCTCCCTTTGTTGTTGATTCATGGTTAATGGAAGGGAAATGGAGTTAGTTTAGAACAAACCCTAACAAATCTTGGTGTTTTGGTTTGTATATGGGTCATAACTCATTAGAATGGTTTTGGGGCAGATTCATAAGAATTTAAGAAAGATATCCATTGAAAGATGATTTGAGTATAATTGAGGATATAAGATGAATTTGAAATGATTTTAAAGTGTATATGAAGTATAGATTTGGTTTGGGATGGAAAAGTGCATGAAAAATGGGAGAAAATACAAGATTCATAATTTTTGGAGATTTGTACCGGTACACTTTGAACTCAGACCGGCACACTTTGTGTTCGGGTCGTTTTTGGTTGTATGTACCGGTACAATCTTAGGGGTGTACTGCATAATCTTATGCCTGCTCCCGCCCAACCAGTTTTCGTATTTTGGCCATAACTTTCTATTTCTTATCCGATTGAGGATTCATGGTCAATTAAATAGACTTCAATGAAACTAAACATAAAGAAATAGGCATCGTCAAATTCCTGATCCTATGGTCGAAAAATCCACTCAAAGGAGGTTATGCAAGCCAATTCCTGCATCGGCTTTGACTATGAGCAGTCCGAATCGTTTTTAACAGACTTGAGTTCTCATGTCTCGATTTGGGTGACTCCAATTGAGATGAACCCTAGCACTAGCCTTTAAAGCAGTACAAAGAACTAGGTGTCAACAAATATGCGGAGACAAAGTACACTGGAAAAAATTAAATATTGCAACTGTCCTCGTAAAATCAGAAATCACTAGTTGGCATGAAATGCCATAACTTGAGTTTACGATCCATCGAGTGGTTCCAATTTCTAAGTAAAGTCGGGACCATCGAGGGAATAGAATACATGATTGATGTGTGAATAAGCATAGGCATTATATCATAAGTAATCATGGAAATGTCAGATGGCTAGTAACATGAAAAATGTAGGAAATGCAAAATGCATAGATGTGTTTATGAAACAATAATAAGATATGTAATTTGAAAACGAACTGACACGTGACCATGAACGTGAATTACAATCTGTCATAAAAACATAATGTGGCTAAGAATGCCCCTATTATAGATAGTAAGCTATTGAACCTTATAATGTAAAACCGCTTCTAAGACTAGCTTATTAAAACGAGACGGCACTCCTCGATCGTGTTTCAGTACATTAGTACTTCGGTGATTTCCTCCTCGATTAAGGCATTTCAGACTCTAATCGTGCTCAATAATAGTACTTAAGATCTCGACAGGCGCACAAGATCCGATCGCGTTTCATTACTAGTACTTCTCGGCACTTCCTGACACATGACAGACTCTATCGTATTTCGCACATCACCCATCACCCATGATAAGACTTCAATAATGAATAAGAAAATGAATATAGTAAGTTCTCGTGGTACCTACGTACCCTCAGATCTGATTATTCCGTGAGACCTACTTTAGACTCTCAGATCCCGATTGTTCAGCCAGACCACGGCACTTCAGATCCCGCCTTAAGTTCCTCGCTGTACCAGTGGTACCCTTCCTCCGATTGTCCAAAGAGATCTACGCACTTCCGCATCAAAACAAGATATCCAAAGAGGTACCTAGCGTACCCCTTATCCGTAAGATAAGATGAGTCCCAAGAGGTACTCCACGTACTCGTATCTAAAATAAGTGTAAGTTCAGAATTAAGTATAAGTCCCGTCAGATCATTCGTGTCATCTTCCTGTATAATGAATCTCATGATCTGTAATTTCACGGGCGATCAATGGGTCCGGGGACCAGAAGTATGATTTGACCTTGTATGTGATATGATCCTGATCTGTTCCGACTTATCATACCTACGGGTACTTTCACACAAGAATAAGATCCGTAAGACAATAATAATAAGTTCGGCAGTACAAGTATAAGTCTGTAATACCGTGCGATAAGTCTGCATGACTGCATATAAGTTGTAAGATCAGTGATGTCTTAAGACCAAAGATAAGTCTGTAAGACAAGTATATACTCAGAAGTCATGTATAAGATCTGAAATACATGTATAAGATCTGAACTATATGTATAGTTCTCGTAATAAGTTACGTAAAAATCAAATACATATATACCCGTAATACTGTGATAAGATCCGAAATAATTAATAAATCAGAGTACAAGTAGAAGATCCAAGACAAGGATGAAGCTAGAGTACTGCACAAGATATGAAGTACTAATATAAGTTCTGTAGTACCTAAGGGGGTACTTCAGATCTCGACACTTCAGAACTCTCCATGGTGATTCCTTCCGTATAAGTCTTGGATATGGATAACCTCGTGAGTACCTACTGATACTCCCGTATGAGTATGTGGATAAGTTAACATGGGTACTCCAACAAGTAAACTGTGAGGATAGTATAAGTTCTGTAAACTCCTCCGGGAGATCTGCGATAGATATAAGTACCATTACGTGTATAAGTATTTCTGTATAAGCATAAGCCCAGAGCGCTCATAATGATCCCCAACAAGTATGAGATAGATAGGAGTATGAGTACGTGATAAGTACCTCCGCCTGCTAAAAGTATAACTTTCCATGATACGAGGAATCTGAATAATTATAAGTCCAAGATATATCAGTATAAGTTCCTGATATATATGTCATTGAGAGACCTTAAATAAGTATACGGCCCGATACAAACATAAGTATGTGTCCTATGAGATCCGATAAGAATAAGTTTGCTATAAGAAGACCGTAATGCTATACATAAGATCCGAATAAGAATTAAATGTGCTATGAGTATGAGGATCCAAATAAGAATGAGTCCCGCTATAAGTGTAGTACCCAAGCAAGCATAAGTTTGTTATAAGGATATGTGTACAAACCTGCTGGTTTGATAACAAGTATTCGTATTAGTTTGTTAGTATGAATCTAAAGATTCAATATCCGGAGCACGTCTTTACGTTATTGCATCTAAAGATAAATGCATGTGTTTCTCGATTAGATATGCTCCCCACTGCCAGAAAGCTTAGCACACGGGTTTTAATCCGTGTAGGGTATTATAAGACGCCCAAGACATCCGCATACAAACGCCAACACACTTGTAAGGGTTCACTACATGTAGGTTCCGCGGCTCGATTTAAATGTGAAAGTATAGTTTTGTGAATCAGAATGGGACTCCGCTTATATAAAGTCTAGATTACGGACACCACTCCGGCAGCTCCTTAATATGTATAAGGATATTTGATTCACAGGTAAGATGGGCCATAACCACAGTACCACTGGCTTTAAAAAAAATCAGTAAAGAGTCCTAGTATTCGTCTCATTCCGAAACCTGCCTGATCCTTAACTGGTTTGAAGTAGATTCACGTGACAAGGATGCTTGAACGAAATTTCTAGGGTTTACTAAATTGAGAATGAGTGCATGATAGAAATGAATGACAAACAATATTAGAAATAATTACATAAAAACACACCATGAGAATAACATATCGAAAAATTTATATAAAGAAATTACTAACATGTAAGGACTTATAATGCATCATATACTTAGCACAAATGCATAATACTTTTCTAGCATTTTGAAGCATAAATCACATCTCGCTTATAACCTTAAATAACAGGAAATAATTCCAAAATTCCAAAATCACATAACACCTTAAACTAAACAAGAAATCAAGTGGGGAAAACACTTAAGCAAACAAGATATTACCTAACTAAAAACAATTGGAATGGAATAAGAAGGGAAGGAGAAAACTTACCAAAATGAAGAAAAATATGCTCTTTCAATAGAGAGAGAGCAAATCGAAACCCTAATCGTGGAGAAGATGAGCTAGTGGACGCCAACACAGCCCGACAGCTGCCTAAGCAAGTAGACCCAAAAATGCATAAGGGAGGACAAAAAATCGGTCTAGCCTTATAACAAGTTGAAACATAATAATAACTCGACAAATTACCTAAGCAGGTAGTGTAATTCAAAATGCACAGGAGTGACAAAAATCAGTCTAGCCTTATAATAAGTTGAAAACAGAACACAACCCTACAACTGCTCAAGCAGGTAGTAGACCCAAAAATGCACAGGGAGGACCAAAAATCAGTCTAACCTTATAACAAGTCAAATAGAGGTCTAAAACCCAATACCAAATTTGATCTTATTATCCACTCCAAAAATAGTTTGAACCAGAGTTAAAACTAATTTAGGTAATTTCTAGTAATTTCAAATCCTTAGGTTAGGTCTCGGTCAGACTTAATCGTTTCCTAACTTAAAATAACAAACATAAAGTGGGAAAATACCAATAAGATATATCCAAATAGAGAACGAGTGGAATAGAACAAGAAGAAAGGGAGAAAACTTGCCAAAGATGTAGAAAATCAGTCCTGTAGAGAGAAAAATGAATATTGAAACCCTCGCCGTGGAGAATATGAGCTATAAAGTCTAAAAATGTGAAGATCTACGGTAAGAAATTAGGTTTCTAGGGTTTTGGATAGAGAGAGGAAGGAGAATGAGAGCAGAATGAGGAGAGGCGCGGCAGTGGAATCCATAATCGTTGGCCAAGAATTTGGCTGATATAAATCGATCGGACGCTCAACTGCCGATATAAACCAAATGACTGGCCTGGTAACCTGTGGCCGACTCATCTATTGAAATCTCCTCGCACCTCCGCTTCTAAACCTCCCCTAAGATATTCAAGTGATTTTCCTATGGTTGAGATACTTAATTTTAATCACAAAATTACAAGGTAATAACCCTAATCGCATTTGAATGTTAACAAAATGTTCCTCGTTAAGGGGTTTGGTGAGAATGTCCGCAAGTTGGTCTTCGGTTCTAACAAGGGAAATATCCATTTTTTGTGCATTATCTATAAGAAAATGATGTCTAATCTCTAAATGCTTAGTCCTAGAGTGTTGCACTAAGACTAATGGCACTTGTGTTGTCACATTTTATGGGAACATAAGAATATGTTAAGCCAAAGTCACTAAGAGTTTGTTTCTTTCAAAGTGTTTGTGCACATCCAAACCCAACGATAATATAATATTCACATGAGAATATGTACTAATCTTTTTTCTATCAATTTTGCAACCACCAAAGTCCGCATCTAAATAACATATAAATTCAGAATTATCACATTTTGGATACCAAAGACCAATTTCAATAGTGCTTCTTGGTACGTATCGTGAATATTCTTTAACTGTATTCATGAATTCCTTTAGACATGCTTAAAAGAGCACATAAGCAAACACTAAGTTCCATGGGTTATACATTTGGGGAAAATAATTATTAAGTTAGGGAAAATAATGAAACCATATATTAGTAGAAATAAAATTAACAGAAAGAAAAAACTAGATGAAGGGGGAAAGTTTAAGTTATATAATCTTAAAGCAACATCTAATATTTCATTTTTAATTAATATCTATAGAATTTGTATAAATTTTTATAATAAAAATTAAAAGGTCCATAACAAATTTCGATCCCTCCACTTATTCCACCACCACCCCCAAAAATCTCATAATTATAATCTCACTTTTACTCGATTCCTTCACTTTCTATCCAACGACCGACCTCTAAAAAATATTATACTGGCACCTACCATATATGTCATACCATAAACTTTCAAGATAAAAACTAAATAGAATTCAAGCTACTAATAATTAAATATAAATTATTAAAAATATAAATAAACATATTACTTAATTTTAAAAAATTAAAATTTTCTTATACACTTGCAATATTATTATTTTTTAAAATGTTATTTAAAATATTCCTCAATTTAATAATTATTATTTGTGAATGTACAAACAAATTGCTTGTAATTCAAATGCATATGTATATCCCAAAACCATTAATGTTAAAATCAAATTTTTTCTATAAATTATATAGTCATGTAATAAAATATTTTTATAATTATCTAAATGCAAGTACCAATATTTTCGTCATTGCAATTTTTTTTTGCATATAATATAAAAGCCTTAATTTTTATAATCTATATAGGAAAAGTGTTTTCCTTTTTAAAATTTTAATAAAAAGTCAAGGTAAATTTTTAACTAATTAGTTTAGTATATATGTATGTATGTGTCTGATTAAATTATTGGTATAAAACTTTCCCTCCATTCAATTTTACATATAGTTAAAGTAAAAAACTAACTAACTTATACCAAAAAGTTAATTATTACATCTGGTCACGATTTAAAATCGTGACTAAAACCAAATTTACTTATACATTTGAAATAAAACCGTGACTAAAGCTATTACTTATATGTTTTGGTCACGATTTACATAAAACTACAAGGATAAAAATCATTCATTATAAGCATTTGGTCACGGTTTCTGATTTAAAACCATGACCAAAACTAGCTACCTTATAGATTTGGTTACGTGATCAAAAAGTCACCATTTACATTCGTCACGCTTTGGGCCAAAACCGTGACTGTTGGCATGTTAACTTATAGAGTTGGTCAACTTTATTTGAGACTGTGTCCAAAAGTGACATTCGCGATAGTCAGAGTCACTACTTTTAGAAAAACAATGACTGTAAAACGATTCACGCCTATTGTTTTTAAGCATAGTCATGGTTTCCACAAACCGTGACTAAAATCTTAAGCAAAATATTTCAAGTGATGTACTACGATGGCCGCGATAACAATTCATATTTATTGATGATTTGTGATCGTGATTTCAAATAGTCACTAAAACCTTCTTTTTGTATATGCAACTGTGCTAGATAAGAACTTCATTGTCCTCAACATATTTCTTTGATCTCGTGGAGCCTGGCAACTAGTGGTAAGTGGTTGCAAGGTAGTTAACGATCTAACATATTAATCCAACTCAACAAATGGCCAAGTAAGGAACGCCCACTTTGCATGCAATCAAACAATTGTTCATGGCCAATAATAAATGAGAATTGGTTTTAGCTTGCCCATATCTCAATTAATATTAATACTTCCTCTTATAGGCAGGGTAGGTCGCTTGTCAGTGGCCCCACTCTCTTATGAGCGGCCTTTTGAAAATAATAAATGGCATATATTTATAATTTATAAATTAATTAAATACACAAAATTTGGTTGTTAATACCTAAAAAAACTCACGCTTAAACGTGAATAGTTCTCCAAAAGACCCCACTTTAATACACAAAGGAAGTCCTGCGCTTTCAGTCAAATTTCATTAAATTATACGCCTTTTCAAACTCCTCTTCAAATTGTCATTACTTCCACACATTTCTTTTTTATTTTTGTTAAAAAAAGGAAAAGACTCTTTCTAACATCCGAGTTTCTCTCACCAAAAGACAGCTTCTTTCCAAAAATATGTCTTCCTTTATTGAAACAAATGCATAAAATCTCAAGATCCTGAATTGTTGTGTATGTTAATTATTATTTATTTTTAACGATTTTTACCTGAATATTTTATACTTTACCAAAATAACAATTTGGGTTTTATATTAATATAAAATTAACCTCAAGAAAGAAGATATGTTCGTTTGATCAAATTTATCAAGATTCTCCTCATCAGTTCCTGCACGTTATTGATCTAACTTAGTTCAACTCGAATCATATCGAATTGAGTTATTATGTCTACTAGAAAGTAATTGGTTCAGATATGAAAAAGAAAATGCCAAAAGAAATCGAGGAGTTTGTATAAATCCCGGCTGAGCTACGACAAATCTCCCTTAGTAATACAAGTGAATGCTGATGCAGAAATATAATATATGCCTAAGATGAAAAGATATTTAATGAAAAGAGATAGAATCTTAGTAGCTGTTAAGATTTGGATTGGGACGCAAACAAGAAATGAAGAATGAAAACAGTGAACGTGTTGAAAGACGAGCACTGATGAGAATACGAAATCTAACAATGTAAGATGATTTAGATAATATTGTTCCTTCTGCCTTTATTATCATGTATCCAAGAACTTAAAATTATCGATCAAAATCTCTAATGTACATGTCATAAGAAAGGTCCTCTAAAGTAAAAGTGATAATTCTTCCTAAAGACTCGTAATATACTTCTCTACACATTACACTCACATTCATCAAAATTAAGAGTAAGACTATCAGAAAAATGGTTGGTTTACTCAATTTCATTGATAAAGTATTTTGCTTTGTCAGAAGTTATTTGGCAAGAGGAAAATACTTTCTAATTAGCTAATGAAGGAACTAATGATTGGAAAATACGCTTATAGGCCTGGCAGTCAAGTGAAATAAGAATGATACATGCAAAATATGAGAAGATGGATTGAACTAGAAGGATTACAAAAGACCTGATAATTGATAAAGATTATGCGATCAAATCAATGTTATGTAGAACATTGAGACAAGTTTTGTGAGGTCAGCTCTCGTTGTTAGCTTTCAAGAATTGCATTTCATGGAGTACTAAGAAAATTTATGAAAATAATAAAATTCAGAATTGAAATGATTTGCCGAAGCCATCTAATAATGAAAGAACACTTGCCATCAGAAAAGGAAATTCATTATCATTATCTGAATACAAAATTCAAAATGAATTTATACTTATGCCGCAGTGAAGAAAAGACTCCAGATTATTAAAAAGTTAGAGAAGAAATATTTTCAGCGAATACTTGATTGTATAACTTCAGATATGTCATGAAGAACAAATGCCGTCTTCTCCCACATTATGTGATGTCTCGCAAAGTCCAAGGTAGAAGAGTTCCTTTTAAGATTTCTCAGCAGAGATACTCAGATAAATGATTGGTTTGACGAATTAATAAATGTTACTGTTGACTTGAACTTGATCTCGTGATTTAAGAGGCTAAGGTTAAGATAAATTTCCGTCACATGAAAGGAAAGCATAAAGGCAAATAAAAGTATTAGAAGTAAACTAAGAGGTTTCAAGCACACCATGTGGTTGTTATACTTCCTTAATCTGCACTTCGCTGATACTACAAATTGCCTAAAGTGCTAAATCTTTTGAATCAGATAATGTATATATATATTGTTTTTCATCTTACAAAGCGATGAAAATTTCGTAAGATAATGTAGTAAGGTTCAATCTTTAAGCCGCATCATGACATTGAAAGTCGTTCAATGTGTTAAGGCAATGCATTTCGTTTCTCTTAAATTGGGTCATTTAACTCACTCGTGAAATAAGGATGATCCTACGATATCTGACGCAAAAGTTTATCGTCGAGACGATTTCAATTTATTTGGCATGGTTATTTGATACAATATTTTATCCGCCATTAATAAAGTGAGCAAATGTTGCAAAGTAAAGATATAGCGCTATTGATGCTGCTATTAGTCATTCAAAGTACTTCATTTCTTCTTTGAGACTGCCCAGAGAAGTCGGATTTGAATCATAAGACACACAAAGAACACGTCACTTAAAATCAATCCCATTTTTAAAAGCCGACATTTATTAGTAAAGAAGCAAATGATGAAATGCTAGTGAAGATTACATTCACCAAGAATCTTATAGAGTTGATTATTTCTTGGTATATAGTTGATCGCTTATTTCACTCAATAGTAGATTTGAATAATTTAAAAATATAAGATATTTTCGATTTTTATTCGACACATAAGCTATATCATGTATTTACTTAATTGTCAAGTCCTGTTTGACAATGAAAATTTTGAGACATACACGGACTCTATAATGATGTACTGAGCTATTTTAATGAAAGAAAAGATCGCAGAGCTACTACCAAAAGGAGTACTGGGTGGCAAATTGGGCCGCTAGATTATTTGAAAATGATGGACTCCTCGCTTTCAAAACGACTGATCATTTCATGCATCACTCATCAATATACAAATATAAATGGTCGTGAAAAAGCTTCAAATAAATTAATCAAACTACACTCCTTCATCAAATAAATGTCAAAAGAAAAGATCGAATCTGACACTATAATCGTCTATCAACATAGCAGAACAAACTTGATTTTTTATTAGTTTAATTATTGATTTTTAATCTTAAAATGCCTTAGGAATAATTATAGAATTTTTAATGTGAATGTTAAATATATTTATTCAAATAAAATTTATTTTAACTCTTATATATATATATATATATATAAGGTTTATAATATGCCCAAAAAAAAGTCAAGGTCCCTATAAAGTAAGGGCTGTCTCATCAAATCAAGGCAACCCACAGAGACCTTTGTATCATAGTGCATAACTAGGCCCAAAAATGGGGACCCAATAGAATGCCAGACTAAACTCATTTGTGTTTCAGTTCCTGAATCATTTCAAAGAATTGGCATCAATAGAGAATGGAGAAGTTTCACAGCCAACATTTTCGTCATTTTGTCCGACCAGTCATGTACACCACCAATAAGTAATTATCACCATTTGAATTTTATATATGAATCTGTGATAGATCCTTAATAGTAGTATCTTGTGTCTGAATATATTCAAGGTAATAATATAACCACCAACAAAGCAAAGGTATTATGCACACCCCCAAACAAACACTATACATGCAAGCACCTATGCTGCATCATTCCAGCGGGCAATCCAAAAAACCTCCATTCAAGAGACAAATTATTGAGACACCACACACAGCATCAAAGAGGAAGGAAAACGAAAACCACGTCAAAATTGCGCCAGCAAAGAAGATATTATATACCCTGCTGAAGTGGAACAGCTACACGATATAGGCTGGAAGACGACTGAACTCTTGTAGGTCACAATATTCAAAGCAAATTGGTACTACCTTGGTCTTCCCTTCATGTTTGGCTTCATAGAGTTCGATGGTGTTATTTTCTTTTCGTGGTATTTGATATCGCAAGAGGAAAAAGGAAAGGTGAGAGAAAAAAGAAAGAGGGAGGCCCCAAAATAGGTCATCTAAATCTAGTGACTATTAGGTATGAAAGGATAATAAATATACAACAAAGAGAGTAAAATGACTGAAAACCAACCTGTAAGATACGCCTGTTTAAGAGGTGAGAAATTTTCTCGTTTTCTATCCAAACTTTCGAAACAATGAAAATATCGTTTGGGGCCATTTGCATCAGACAAAAAGCAAAATTAAAAAACAAAAGAATCAATCATTTCTTAACATTTTATATACTTAATCGAAACTATTTTCAATAAGAAGCTCCTTTGCTTTTTCAATCAACTAAAAATAGCGATTTTATTTTCTTGAAGATTATAACTTCATTTTTGTTAGTTCATTTTTATAAATGATTTTCTTATTTTTTATTTTTAATTAAATTTAAGTATAAAATATATTTTCTAAAAATAAAAACTAAAGATTAGAATACATTTAAAATTTTAAATTCTGCTTAGTCATTTAAAATTTTCAACTCTATCCAAAATTCGTAGAATACGAAAATTTTCAAATTTATTCTAATCTTTAGTTTTCATTTCTTTAAAATACGTTTCAGATTTAATTCTATTGAAAATATCGCTTTCATTTTCAACTTGCATTCGTTGAATTTTAATTAAAATGCGAAACAACTTTACCCGCTTTCTCCGATTCATATAAAATAAAAATAAATAATCTTACTTTCTTGCTTTCAAAATTGTTGGCCCATTTTAGTAACTAAACGCGCTTCCTCGCTTTCAAAAGCTCAATAGAGAAATGCAAAATTTTCTACCTACTTCAAACAAGGTTGCGCCTAATATTCCGACCTCGATTGGGGAAATAAAATTTTCGCGAATCCAACAGCGCTTCAATCCCATCCCACTTCAACATCCTCCGCAACCACTTCAATCCCCCCATGCATCCTCATCCACTAGACGAAACTTCTCCCATGTCCTTCAACCCCTGTATAATTCCACCACTCTTGGATTCCATTTCGAACAGGATTACAAACGATCAAAAGGAAAGACCTTGTCAATTAAGCCGACAAGAGGAGAAAAAACCTGTCGTAGAAACAGGACGACATTTTAGAATATATGTGTCACCTTAATAGAGTTGTTTTAAATAAGCAAACTTTCAAAAATAATGAAACAATGAGATTATTTTATAAAATTAATTAATAGTAAAAGTAGGCTGATTGTGAGTGGGAAGAATAAAACGAAAATGAAGAGGTTGGAGGGAGAAAGAGTATTTTTTTAGATAATTCAAGGGAAACATTATTTCACTATATGTAATAAGCATTTTTTCTATTTTTATTCATAAAATAGCTATTTTAAGTAGTTCGAAATAGGTTACATGTCAAAGTGACAAATGTTAAATAAAAATAAACTGAAATAATCAAGTTATTGGACGATATAGGAAACAACGAGGCATGATAAGATCTAATAGACAAAAGAGAAAAAGAAGGCTGTTAAACCGACCAATCACCGTCCAATCTGGGAAACTGCAAAGAAAATCTGGATTAAAATGTGTCACCCGCTCTGGTCGAACCGGTGAATCCACTCACCCGCGTCGTTAACCTGGCTTCGCTTTTTCCTCATTCGACTACGCTACGCCGCTTCTAAAACTACACAATTTTTTTAACTTTTATTTTATCGATTTTTAAAATTATTAATCAATAATTCATTCATTATGATCGAGACTCTTCAATATCATTAAGTGCTAAAGGTAATTCCTTTTAAAATTTGTGTAAGTTATTTTATTTTGTTATATGTATTTATTTATTTTAAGTTAAATTATTATTTTTAAAAAAATTTTATGATACCATTTGTAAGCTCGATATATTCTGAAATAAATATATTCAGAAAGGATGTTTCAAGACTACTTAAATATTTTGTATTTAATAATATATCTAATCTAATGAAATTTGCTAACTATATAATTTTATTATTATATGGCGATGATTGACATGACGGATTTATCTCTTTAACGCCAGATTATGGGATGATCTCTCTTTAATTTTATTATTCAACGAAAAACTTAAGTTTTATATGTTAAAATTTTTTATTTTATTTTTATATAGATCGGTCTATCCCTCCGTCGAATCCCTGCCTGATCTCATTAACCTTCGATCCTTGATCCCTCCCCTTCCCTGATCAATACCTCGATCAATGTCCAAAACCTCAAAAAAGAAAAAGAAGTAGCCGAAATTTACGTGTGTTTTCCCAAAATGTTAGGTAACATCTGGAAATGTCCTCTCCAATCGGGTCAAATTTATTCCTCTGTATTCACCGAAGAAACTTAACTCGAAAGTCAAACTTTAGGTAGAAACGCCACAAACGGTGTGAGAGTGAGTGAAGAGTCGACGATCAGGACAGAGTCACAGGAGAAATCTCCCCAGATTTAGAGTCGTGTCTCCGAAATCGGTGAAGATTTCTCAGATTTTTCGGTGCGTTTCTCTTTTGATTTTAGGAAAATCTGAGAAAACTTTGAATTTTGTTGTTCTACCTTGAGTTTTTCATTTTCTGAGCAACCAAATAGTGGGGTAATGGATCTGTTCTTGTGTAGCAGTGTTTGGACTAGATGGTGAGGGGCTGTTCATTCGCGATATGTGAAGTTGACTAAAGATCAAGGGCCTATGGAGGAGATTGGGCTTCTGGGAGCTCAACTCAGCCTCATAGATGTTCCTCAGGTCTCTCTCTTGATGAAATCCTTTGCTATTAATATATCTTCATTGAGATATTTACGTTTTTCTTCATTTTGTTGTTAGAAAAAAGTGACAAAAATTGAAGTTTGAAATTTAAATTTGTGCTGATTCTGAATTAAAGTAAACCCTTAAATTTATGCTCCTTCTTGGGGCAAAACTCGTTATAGGATCGATTTTACTCGTGTAAACTCATGTGGAATAGTAATCCTGAATTTCCCAAGGAAGTATAATCATCTTAAGATTTAAGGTTGTATTCGAAAGAAACATCGGGATTGCTCAGGCTAATTTTGGATAATTTTTGTGTATACCTGAAACACTTTGCATATTTCGCCATGGTGAATGGATAACACTCATGCGAGGCACAATGTGGTGATTTCATTTCGATTTTTGTAGTTCTTCGTGGCCAATATGCTTTTACCTTTTTTTTGGAGGTTCTCTTTGCTAGTGGACCCTTACAAAACTTGATGAATAACTGTTGACCCTTAAAAGACTTGAACCGAATAAGTGGTAATGTGATACCGGGTTGTAAGTAGCGCTAAAACGAGAATAAATTTGTACTTAATTAGTTATATGGCCATCTCTCCAATTGGATTGGATTGTAGATATAGTCTAGTATGCTCTGTTTCCATTCTATTGGATAAGAAAACCATTTTGATTTCTTCTACTAAAGAAGCCTTCAAAGATTTGGACTAGAGCATGAAGAAAAGAGCACCACAAGGACAGAGCATGGTGTTCCTATTCTATCAGATACCACAAAGAGCATACTAGACCTTGTGCTACCCACTTCATTTGAAAGAACTAACGTTATTGTTAGGCTATGTTGACTATGACTATGAGTAGGACTTCAAAGCAAATGGAGAAGCTCCAATTCTTAGCAACCATTGGTGGAACTAAGTCCATGGCCTGATTCCTACCATATCTACTATATCCTTGATGCATGTCAAACCAAACGCTTACAAGATTCCAACAAGGAATATGGAAGGAAGAATCCATGGTCCATGGAGAAGATTCTCCTGCTCTTTGGTGGGTGGTGGGCTATCATGAGATAGAGTTGAAGGGATCTTCTCTCCTGTGGCTCTCACATGGTAACCAGAGGATGGCCCGTTTGGACAAATTCCTGGTCACTGACAATTGGGATGTATCCTTGGGAGGTGCAAGGCAATGTCTTCTTCCAAGACCCACATTAGACCACTGCTCTGCTAGAAAGAGGGGCCGCCAATTAGAGAAACCATCACCTTCAGTTTGAGAACATGGCAAAGGCAAAGGATTTCTAAGAATGGATAAATGGTTGGTGTACAAATACATTGAAGTGAGAGACCGCGCGCTGTGCTGATGGAAAAACTAAAGGTCCTAAAAGGTAATCTCTGAATTTGGAACATAGAGGTTTTCGGGGAAGGTGGAGGGAGAGAAAAAGCCAACTTTAGAGAAAGTGGCTTATCGATGTCGTTGAAACACAGAGACTTTGCGCTCTGATGAGCCTGAAGAGAAAGTGGTGGCTCCTGAATACTTTAAACATTGGTCTCAATAGAGGACTTATCGAGGCAAAAATCTAGGAAATTTCCATTAAAAGAAGGGATAGGAATACCGGGTACTTCCATAGAATGGAAAATTTCTCGTAAAGTGTAATTGTCTTTCTAAGCTAAGAACAATGGAGCATGGGCTATAGAGGAGGGAACGCGAATCAGATATGGTCACGCTTCAAGAGCCTCCTGACTTGATCGGGGCTATTAACCCCAAAGGCTCGCCCTCCGAGAACTACAGTGAGCTAGGGTGCCATCACACCTGAAACAACCTTTCCTAAGAAGTGTTCTCAACTTTATGTGAAATGAATGGGGATAAGGCTCCAGGGCCAGATGGATTTACAACAGCGTTTTGGCAGTTTTGTTGGGAGACAATCAAGGCGGACATTTTGAGAATGTTCAGGGATTTCATGAGATTGGAAAATTTGTGAGGAGCTTGAATACCACCTTCATAGTTATGATTTCGAAAAAAGGGGGAGCTGAGGACTTCAAGGATTTCATACCTATTAGTTTGGTGGGAAGTTTATATAAGCTACTAGCAAAAGTCCTGGCTAATAAACTAAAAAGGTTGATGGGGAAACTGGTCAACAAAGCCCAAAATGCCTTTGTTGGGGGAACACAAATTTTGGATGACCCTTTAATTGCTAATGAGATAATTGACTCAGCGCTAAAGAAAAAGGAAAAATGGGTTATGTGTAAATTGGATATTGAAAAAGCGTACGATCGTATAAATTGGAATTTCCTCACCCAGATTCTTGAAGAATGGGGTTTATTAATAAAGTGAGTCAGTTGGGTCAAAGTGGTGTATATCCACACCCTCCTTCTCTAGATCCTAATCCAATGCGGCCCGAGGATTTTTTTAGGAGCACTAGAGGAATGAGGCAAGGGGACCCCCTTTCTTCGTATTTGTTTGTTCTCGGAATGGAGGTTCTTTCTGTGCTGATTGACAAAGCTGTTTCAGAGGGTTTCTTGACTGGGTTTAGGTTTGCCAGTAGGAGTGGTGAAGAGGTGTAGATTTCTCATCTATTCTTTGCAGATGACACTCTTGTGTTTTGCAAGGATTCAAGGGACCAAATGGCATATCTAAGTTGGATTCTGGTTTGCTTTGAAGCCTTTTCAGGTCTGAAAATTAACCTGGATAAAAGTTATGTTTTGTAGGTTGGAAACGTGGAGAATATTGAGGAGCTGCCTCTTGAGCTTGGATTTACTATTGGATGTCTTCCAACAACTTATCTCAGGCTCCCTCTGGGAATGTGAAGGCAATCCACTTCGATTTGGGATGGGGTAGAGGAGAGATTTAGAAGGAAGCTTGCCATCTGGAAAAGGTGATATATTTCTAAAGGAGGTAGACTTAAAACTCATAAGAAGCACTCTTTCAAACTTGTCCATATATTTATTGTCCCTCTTTCGGTTACCAAAGGGGGTGAATTCTAGGATAGAGAAAATTCGAAGGGACTTTCTATGGGGGGGTGGCGACCTAGATAGGAAGATTCATGTTATCAATTGGGGCATCGTATGCTTAAGCAAAGTGAAAGGAGGGTTGTGAATCCGCAATCTCTTTATGTTGGACAAGGCCCTTTTGGGAAAGTGGGTTTGGAGATTTGCAGTGGAGGAAAACTCTACTTGGAGGAAAGTCATTAGGTGAAGTACGAGACAGAGAGGAAAATGGGTGGCTTGTCAAAACCCAATTGTATAGGCTGTTTTTGTGGAAAGATATAAGCAAAGAAACCAAACAGCTAAAGCAAAATTGTTGCTTTATTTTAGGTGATGGGAACATAATTCGATTTTGGGAAGACTCTTGGTGTGGAGTGGGCGTTGTGTGAGGCCTTTCCAGCTCTCTTTCTTTGCCTAGCGGTAGAAAGGAGCTTTGGTGGTTGATGTGTGGGACACCTCAAGGGGGGAGGGAGCCTAAAATTTCAGTTTTGTGACGTCCTTCAATGACTGGGAGTTGGATACTGTCTAGCATTTCATTTGCCTAATCAACAGTATGAAAGTTGGCCTTTTGGAAAGGGATAGACTCTCTTGGAAAGAAGATAAGAATGGCATGTACACTGTTAAAGAGAATTATAAGATGATTGAAGGGGGAAACCCCAGGGTAGTGCCCCTTAATTTGCTTAGGAATAGTTGCGTGCCCCCAAAAGTGAGGTTCTTTGCTTGGGAAGCTTGGTGGGGGGAAATTCTAACCATGGAGCAACTAAAGAAGAGGGGTTTTCATTTGGCAAGCAAGTGCCCCATGTGTGGTAAAGCTGAAGAGAATTTGAACAACCCTTTGGTTCATTGCCCTCTGGTTTGGGATTTGTGGGCAAGTCTTATCTCCATTCTATGCCTTCCTTGGGTTTATATACTTCGTTAAGGACACCTTTATCCGAATTTGTTGAGTTCCATATATTAGGAAGAGGGCTAAGCTTTGGATGGTAGCCACTCCTTATCCGGGCTATTTGGAAGGGAGAGGAATATAGTTATCTTTGAAGATGCACTCTTTTCCTCTCTAGATTAAACCCCTTTAGTGATGCGCTTATCTGGCTGGGTTAATTCTTGATAGGAGACATTCTTTGTGCATTCTCTAAGGGTTATTGTAATGGTGGTAGGTATTATCTGTTGCCCTCTTTTTGTATAGGCTTGGTCTTCCCCTGTATACTCCTATATACATTGGGGTTGCCTTAAGTTTTTGTTAATAATATAGCATTCAGTTTGCCTATCAAAAAAAAAAAAAAAAAAAAAAACAATGAAAGTTGAATCAATTCAAACTGCTGAATTTCTTCTAATTTATTGTATTTGTAATAAAATGTTATGTTCTCCCAAATAATATTTGATTATCAGCACCACCAATCTTAATTTTAGAATGCTTATTACTATATATAAATTTCATTCATAAGTTTTTATTATCACCTAATTTCTCAACTCGACCAAACCTCGTATCCCAGCTTTATATTTTTCTGAAATCTTGATGTGTCTGTCTGGATTTGTCTGCGCAGTTTTGCTCTGATTTTGGAAATTTGGATTGGTACATCTGGCATGACGTGAGCAGAGTAGTGTTATTCTTTTGATGGAAGTAATGCTGATCTTTATAACTGTCAATGAATTCTTATTCTGTTACCTTCCTCTTTTCTTGTTTCCAAAAGGGGACGCTTTTCCACAAAAGATGTTCTTGCCTAAAATTTCATTAATTTATCTGTAAATGGATGAACTTAAGAAAATCAAGTTTCTTCTAGATTTTAATTCAATTAATTACTCAACTAGAACAAAATTTTGCTCTATTTGGTTTACTTTATTCAACAATCTGAGTATCTCTAACGAGCAGCTTAGCCTAGAAGTTGTACATTATCTTTTTATCACTTTTTTTGATGAAAAAAGGGCTACGAATAAGAAACTTATATGCCGATTGAGCGATAAAGCGCAGCAATCTTCAAACCCGGAATTTTTTTTAACGTGCGGGAAAATCGAGCCTTAGAATATTAAGAATAGTATTATAGATACTTTTTTGGCTAAACAATCTATTGTTCTATTTGCTTCTTTATAGATATGACCACAATTATAAATATTGAGATCTCGAGAAAGTCTTCAAATATCCTCCATTAGAAGGATAATTGAACTAGGTGAACTACTTTTGCAATCTATAATTACTTTGGAATTTCCTTCAATCTCAAGTTTGTAAAACTATTGTAAATTGCAACTAGACCGCCAATCTCTCAAAGAAAGCTAAACACTCATATTAATAATCGAAGCATTGCCTAAATGTCTTCTTCCTGCTATTTAATAGTTTCATTGGAGTCTCTAATTACCCAACTAAAAGCATTTATGTTATTAATTCTTAAACTATTAAAATTTAATTTGAATCTACCATTAATTGGAGGAATCCATCGAATCCATTTTTCAACTTTACAAGGGACAAAATGCTCTTCGTTGCTAAGATAAGTGTTATTTATAAACTCATGGAGATTTTGAAACGTTGATGTAGCTTTCTCAATAGCAAGAAAGGGGATGGGTTTGATTTTCCTAAAAACCACCTGATTTCTATGGGTCCATATGCACTAAACGGCTTTGAGAGTTCAATAATGAATTCTACTTCTTTTGGCAGAATCATATGTTGTTTTGAATCTAAATATGGCAGAAAAAATTAGGATTTCTTGTTGGAAAATAAAAAATCATGAAACAAATATTAAGAAAATAAATTAATAGGAGACTGGAGAAGAAAATCAGTTTTTACTTTTGTTGCTTTGTTTTATGCCCATATTTGGGTTTTTATATGAATTTTTGCTAAGCCTTAGTCAACCAAAGGGGCTTCTGGCTCAACATGCAACTCTTCTCTGCATGTTACATGATTGAATTCTGTATTGGTCTGATACTACTTTTTGTATTGGTCATGTTCTTTGATAGTTGCAGGGATATGTTGGTGGTTATGAATTTATTTTGTCATTTCTAATATATGTCAGGGTTCATAATGGGTTATGTAACAGGATTTTGGGCGTCTGTCAGACAACCACAAGAGACTTGAATTATAAATAAACTCCAATTTGAATATATGTCCAACATGCATATGCCCTTTGGTATCTGGATGGAGAAAATGGCCCATTAATGAAGCATCATTTTACATGCGTATGACATATCTAGTTTCAGTTTTAAATGCCAGTAGATTACTTCTAACATGGGCCAGATTTGGTTGGTTCTTAAAAGGATCACTGATATATTGAATATATATAAGTGAGTTAGTTGGAACTAGTGCATGTGCTCTCACTATTTTGTACTATTTGTTCCATCTTATTTAGCCAATCTGATGCCTTGACCAGGATGTATTACCTGTCTGGAGGCACCAGATTTCAATCGTAGAGCTTCTTTTTCTTGGATTAGATCTGTTAAAGATTATCTAATCATCCTATGGGTTAATGTGCAGTTAAATGTCCATAAGTGCAATGAATGTGGACAACCTCTACCAGAAAGCTATGAACCTCCAGCAACTGAACCTTGGACTACTGGGATTTTTGGCTGTGCTGAAGATACAGAAAGTTGTAAGTTAACCGATTACTGTTGGTTCATGAGTTGACTTTTTGAATAGTAACTTGTCATTTGGAATCCATGTAATTTTTGTGGCATCTATGATAATCACCATTTAATTCTTTTAGAAATATTTGTATAAAGCAACTTGGTACACTTTATAGTAAACATATGTATTATGGAAAAGGAAGCATAAGCAAGAAGAAAGATGGTAATTTCACTAAGCACTCGAATATAAACGGAAATGAAAGAAAAATTGGACAAGAAGAAACTTCAGCATACTGATCTTTAGGGTTTCAAAATTCCCTCCAAACTCTTATGGGGTACTTGCCTACATTTCTAAATCATTCTTCTTGTTGGCTGCTGAATCACACATAGCATCTACGTCTATTCTAGACAATGAGATCAAGCGCCCTCAGGAAATCAACAATTCATCAAAGCCCAGGTTGTGGAGGTGGCTGGTAAGATACCAAGCTATTAGGGTTAGAGCAAAAGGGATTTTTATTGTTGTCGGAACAACCAAGGGAGCATTTCGAGAGGCTCCCACTCTCCTACTACAATTATATTCTCTCTGCCTCACCCTCTCTCCACTACCCAAATAAATAATCGAAAAATGGCATTCTGTCACGTGCTTGACACCCTCCCTACAATCTCAACTGCTGGATGTATTGACAGTCTTTGGAGTTGTTCTATTATTGCGTCTTGTGTAGGTGAAATGTATTGTGGGTCTATCATTACCCCCGGGCTGAAGAGGCACCTTGTTCTCAAGGTGAAAATTTGGGAACTGTTGCTGGAGCAAGGCAGAGTGTTCCCAAGAGGCATCATGTTCAGGCAAACCCTTCCATTTGACTAGAACCTCAAAGCCATGCTAGGGTGGACCAGAAGTTGGGTGGACAACTATGACAAATTCGGGCTCCACCCTCATTTCTAGATTTTGATCAAGTTGAGGAAGTAACCGCAGGAGGGCTGGGAAGGAGCTTATGGCCTGTTTGTGTTGTGATGCATGAAATACCGAGTGAATTTGTGCCTGGGTAGGTAGGGGAAGGCGATAGGCAACTTGACCAACCTTGGTCTTGACTATAAAGGATCCATAGAAGCAGGGAGAGAGTTTCTCATTAGCTCGACGAGCTAATGACTGTTGGTGGTTGGGTTGGAGTTTGAGAAATACCTGGTCACCCACTTCAAATGAGTCGTCCCTATGATTTTTATCAACCTGAGTTTTCATACGCTGCTGGGCCCTGTGTAACTGTTGACTCAACTCAGCCAGAAGAGCATCCCTTTCCAACAGTTGCTGGTCTACTGTACTGAAAACAGAAGATCCAGCCTCATAAGATAAAAGGTTGGGGGGAGGGAAGGTGGGATCGTGGCCGTATACTATGCAGAACAGTGTGGTCTGAGCTGCTGTGTGGAAGAATGTGTTGTACCAATATTCTGCCCATAGTGAAAAACGACTCCTCGGTTTATGATTTGCAAAACATCTTAAGTACGTCTCCAAGCACCTGTTGAGGATCTCTGTTTGACATCGGATTGTACTAAAGCAAAATGCAGAACCTTGCAACCGAAAAAGTTCCCCCAAAAATTTACCTAGGAAAATCTTGTCATGATCCGAAACAATGGAGTAGGGAATGTAGACAGGGCATTAGTTAAGCTGAATGGCATAACTAAAAATTCATAGTCGCCTTCATGCGTGCAGAAGGCTGTCTTGTGAACATCTGAGGGTAGTATTCTGATTTGATGGTAGCTCAATTAGAGATCCAGTTTGGAGAAAATAGTGGCTCCGTGAAGTTCATCGAGTAATTCATCGATCATTGGAATTGGAAATTTGTCCGCAACTGTCACCTTGTTTGGAACCCTGTAATCGACGCAAAATTGCCATCCTCCTTTTTTTTCTGACTAAGAGAACAAGGCTAGAAAAAGGGGTTGATACTCGGCTGAATGATCCCCACTGCTAACATCTCTTTAACAATGCATTTAATCTCAGCCTTTTGAACTTGAGGATAGCGGTATGGCCTCACATTGATGGGGGGTGTTCCCGGATGAAGTATAATAGCATGGTCATGAGACCTCCTTGGTGGTAAACCAGTAGGTGAATAAAAAATCCTTGATCAGTTTAATCATTAGAGTCATGTGCCATAGATATTAGTTTTCAAACTTTTAAAATGTAATTGACCAGAACTTGCTTTTGGCTTGTGATGACACAAGTACTTGTTGCTTTCCTTGTGTTTGTTGGTAATTGAGAATTAGCATTTCATCCGTGCATCTATATTTTCTGCCATACACACTGAGATTCCAAATTCTCTGGAGACTGCTGACAATGGTTTTGACCCTGGTTCATGAATGTGGTTATAGTATCAGCCTTCATCAACAAAAGGACCAGTTTATTAGATAAAACATTATTTAGGAAGTGAACTTAATTATCAAATCTTGCTCTTGTACTGATGTTGTCCAGCCAGTTTTCAGTCTTTATGTACCTCTTTGGGCAAATTTGGCACTGATATAGGATTCGGTTCATGCTCCTATTTTTCACTTCATTATGGAGAGGTAATGCTAGACAAACAGAAGAAAGTACAAGCTTTTCTTTGATCCATGGTCAAAATAGAGTTTTTTCTGTAGGCAATTTTTGAAACTCTTGAAGGGGGGTAGAGAGGGATATAGTAAAATCTTTTCTTCCGTGTTCTCTACTTAGAGGGAGCTAAGCTGAAAAAAGTGCATCTTTCAGCTATGCTCTCCCACAGTGTTTTAAAAAAATGTGTGAATGAGGCACGCCTTAAGGCGGCACCAACGCTCATTTGTCTCCCAAGGCGTGGGGCATGGAGCGCACGCCTTCTTACCCGAGGCTTCTCAGAGGCGTGAAGGCGTACCACTTCTTCGCCTCATAGGAAGAGGCGTACGCCTCATGCGGGAAGAGGGCTAGGGCTGAGGGAAAAAGAAGAAAAAGAAGAGAGGCTGGAAGAAAAAGAAAGAAGCAGAAAAATGGAAGAGAGGAAGGGGGGAGGGTTGCTGTACCTGGGAGTTGGGAAGCGATCACGTTGCAGGTAGAAGAAGAGAAACGGGGAAGAAAGAAGAAAGGGGGTAGGGGGTTTGTGGGAAGTTGACACACGTTTTTTTAACTTTTATATTTCACATTTTTAGTTCTGTAATATTTATTTTATTTTCTTACTAGTTTTTTTGACATTATTTTCTTACTAGTAAGACATTAGAATAAGATGTCAAAAAGAAGTGAAACATTATAATAATGTGACACTTATTTGTTTATTTTTATTTATTATGATAAAATTTACTTATTTATTTGTTTAGTATAATACATTGTTTATTGATAATTAAATAATAATAATAAATTTGTATTTGTAAATAAATTATTTTTTTATAAATAAATGATAATAAATTATCTATTTGTAAATCAATCATAATAAAATTATCTATTTATAAATAAATGAAAATGTCACGGTATTTAATGATACATAAATAATAATAAATTGTCTATTTATTGATAATAATTTTTTAATTTTGGTTATAAGATGAATAAATTATGTAACATGGGGTATGCATCACATCAATACAATTATATATAAACTAAAAATAACATAAAACTAAAAATGTGAAGTATGAAAGTAGTTTTATGCTATTTTATTTTGTTTTTAATATATTATAAAATATTTATTAAATTATATATATGATCACAATAAGCTTACGCTTCAACGCTTCGAGACTTACGCCTCGCCTCACAAACATGGCATATCGCGTTAATACTTTAGCAACTAAACATTGCTCCCACCTCACCCTATAATTCTTTGCCTCCATAGCTAAGGTGGTAAGGCTATCACAAGTGTTTCTGTCTATAATTTCCAGGTGAGTATTGCTCTAGCTAGGAGATAATGTTCAAGGAATTTAAGAGCCTGTGGTCACTGATCAGGATCTCATGCAGATATCCCCACAAAATTGGGTGGGCCTGTATTATTATTATGGATGTTGCATTGTGACCATTCTCATAGTATCCTTTGTCATTGTTTATTATTTGTCATTATTGTCTTTTTCTTCTCAGAGCAAGTCATGTGCCCAGGTCTTGAGTCAGGCGGTAGAAATCTTTGAAGGATGCTGAAACTGATACATTGAATCATGATTTTGCGGAATATTAGTGAGGGGAGAGGGGCAAAATATGGTGAAAAATTAATCAAGCAGGTGATATCCACTATCAATACAAGTTTGAAACGTGCAGCTTTAACAATGGTTAAAACTGAACGTAAATATGGCCCAACAGATAACAGAACTATACACGGAGTTGGACAGAGCTGAACTACTAGCAGGATATATGCCAATTCTGGATGTTTGGAGACGTGCCTGCAAATAACTATTGTTATTGTTGTAACTACGACTACTGTGACACATTGTTTTCCTTATCTTCCAATTTTGCATTCTTCTATAGAAAATATTAATATTAAAGTACTCTTCTTCCAGGTTGGACTGGACTGTTTTGTCCCTGTGTTCTTTTTGGGCGTAATGTTGAGAGGTTGAGAGAAGACACTCCCTGGACTACACCTTGCATTTGTCATGCCATTTGTATTGAAGGTGGCATTGCACTTGCAATAGGGACAGGAGTCTTCCATGGTATCGACCCAAGGACATCATTTCTCATCTGTGAGGGTTTGTTGTTTGCGTGGTGGATGTGTGGCATATACACTGGTCTAGTTCGGCAATCACTACAGAAGAAATATCATCTCCAGGTGATCCTGATTTCCTTGTGTTACGAGGTTCCTGAAATATAATAAATTTTCACTTTAAAGGCGCTTATCAGACAATCATATGATTTCTTATGTTATAATCACATGCAGCATATACAGAAAGGACATGTTGATTGATTGTTTTCACTGAACAAAATCATGAAAAATGTTTATTTCTAGGAAACATGTCATGCACTGAATCTCCAATTTTGCTTGCTCGAAGGAAAATGATTTTTTTTTTTTCCTAGAGACCAACACTTGTTTCTTTGTGCAGTTAAAGCTCTTTGCATTGTTTTGAATTTTAGGCAATTCTGGCATCTCCATTATTAAACCAACCATAGTTTTGTATTACATATTGAGACTGGGGAAAGTAAGGAGTCATGCTTAAGGGTGTGGCTCTTAACTGAAAACGTTTGATTGTATTTCTGCTATTGGAGTACCCTGACAATCTCCTGAAAGCATCTGGTCTTGAAGTTTGATTCTATGATTAAGTTCTTTTCAATGAATTGTGTTTTCAAAACATTCATAATCCCTAATCCTGCTAGTTTTGTAGGGAAAACCATCAAGATCTAACAGTTGCATGATTTCTGTTTCCTTTCATTACGAATGTAGAAAACAAAATTATGGAATAACCCATTCTCAAAAGGTAAAAGGACAAATGCCAATTGCTCTTTCGGAGAATTCCCAGTCTTTACGAGGATGTGAGAGGAAAAGTAATAACTACTGAAAAATAAGTGGAACAGCAAAATTTTGCTACATCTTAAATGCAGCCAGAACGACAGGAATGCAATATATCTTATCTTGGATGACAATTACCTTGTGATGTGTGTGTCCAAAACCAAAACTTGCAGCTTCTTATTTGATAGAATCAAATTGATGAACATTTATTGAATGTACTGGAACATATCGGAAGAATCATAAAGAGAGGCTACAGAATACAATTTTGCATTTGGTGTTTTGTGTTTTGAGAAAAAAGATGTGTATATCTTCATTTGTTGCTCAGGTGGTTTAATGAGGTGCTCATTTTGCTCGATCCACAGAATTCCCCATGCGACCCCTGCATGGTCCACTGCTGCATGCACTGGTGCGCGTTATGCCAGGAGCACAGGGAGGTGAAGGAACGCCTCTCAGAAGACATGGTTATGCCGATGACAATCATCAACCCTCCCCCTGTTCAAGGGATGAATTCCGAAGAAAACAACCAGCAGCAGGATGCAGCACCATCCTCTGCCAAGACCACCGATCACACCCAACTGGAAATGCGGGCGCTATAGGAGGATGGCTGCTGCTCCCCATTCAAACACATAAAACACAGAAAATCAAACAGCTGCAGAGATTTATATGCTGTGTTCAGCTACATGTTGTAATGGGGTTTTGTACCACATTTGTACAGAGCTGGACTGGACTGATGAGTGCTTGAGAGACCCAAAAACCTCAGCTCTTCTTGATACCTTCAAATTTACATTTATCAATTTAGATACCTACCTCCTTGTTAGGGACTTGTTTGGAATGATATGTTGAGTGTACTTTATTTTTTGCATTTTTGTTGCATCCTCCACCAAAGGCCACAGGAATTTGAATTCGATTTTGATAGCATATCAATCTTTGAATTGATAAACCGGTTGCACTTTTTTTTTTTTTTTTTATAACAACCGTTCGGGTCAGTTTATTTATTATTATTATTATTTTTTAATAATTATGATGTGGGAGCCAATTTACATGCACTTCCCATGAGGCATGGTCGGTAAATCTTCAGGGCCTGCCTCCTTTGTAAGAGGACTTCTAATTTGGCTTAAATCTTGGAGATTTGGACAAATGTATTTTATTTAAAAAGAGTTTACTAAAATAAGTTAAAAATCAAAATAATGCTCAAGCTAGTGTGTACTAGTCATGTCAGCATTGCATTTTTTTTTTTAAGTCAATGCTAAAGTTACTAATTTGCGATGTGTAATTTTTTGGTCGATGTCACGGTCCTAGGTCACGATGGTGATGTGTAATTTTTTTTTAGTCTCGGTCATTGGTAGACGTGAACTTTTAAAAAAATCATTGATTGCTCCTTTTGGATGATCTTCTGCAAGAGTTTGTGAGTATTCACAGCGTTGTTCGATTGTTTCTCAAGGGACTCTTTACGTTTATTAATGTGACATAAGTTTGATGTCCGCGACATAAGTTCTCGACATTGTAATTTTTTAGTCAATGTCGCGAACTTTAAAAAAATCATTGACAGCTCCTTTTGGGTGAATGTCGCGACAAGTTTGTGAGTGTCTTGACATTTTTTAATTGTTTCTCTGGGGACTCTTCACGTTTGTGTTGTGACATAAGTTTCAATGTCACGACATTGTAATTTTTTTTAAGTCAATGTTGTAGTCATTGCAAGATTGAACTTTAAAATTATAATGCATGATCGGTTAAAAAGCCAGGGCTTCTTCTTCTCTCCCCAACCACCTCGCCTCCCCCATTTGCTGTTTCTTTCTTTCTCTCCTCCTCCGCTTCTCCTCTCCTCCTCCTCTTCTCTGGCGACTGGTTTTGAGCTCCAATACACTACATTCATCTTCCATAGTAAGTAACCTACTTGAGTTCACCGGTTTTGAGCATTCTTTTTAATTCCTGCGCGTGTTTCACATTTTTCTTTGTTTGCAACTTTTTCTTAAATGTCATAATGTTCACATTTTAACTTGAATGAGTTGGAAACTACTTGGTCCTTCATCATTCCAATTAGGCCTACTATTGTTATGTAACATCTTTGAGACTATGAAATTATTGATTTTAGATGTCCTTCAGGCAGTATTTCATTATCTCAAGTTTGGGTTACTGATCAGTTTCGGGTCCACAAGATCGCTATAAGCCAAAGTTAACTTTGTTTTGGGATGTTTTAGTTTGTTCTAGTTTAGGGAGACCAATTGTGGACATCTCTATACCAACTGTCTTGCTTCTATAAGAAATATCGGGGATCTGATTAAACACAACCATACCACCATTAGTATTGGGAAAGCAGTTTGTCATCTACAAAAAAATTCAAACTTAAAACAACTAGAAAGTAATTTTAAAATATAAATTTTCCCCTTGTGGCTGGCTCAAGTTGTAAAAGGTTGGGGTGGAGTCATGGGAGGTTCAATGTGAATTAAAACAAAGAAAAAAGAAAAAAAATATATTTACTTATAAAAAAATTGAAAATATAAATTTAATATCTTAAAGAGGTTAAAGTTAAATATCAATGACTGATGTGACACCAATAATTGGTGTGACACTAATGACTTACTACAGGTGATACAACCTTTCAAATCTCTTGGTGTGTTTGTTTTTTAAATATTGGTATTCCACTTAGTGTGTTTGTTTTGTAGGTAAATAATGTGTGACTCCACTATTCCTTTCATATGTTTTTATAATGGAAAATCTAAAAGGACTGAAACATATGTGAAATATGTTATAAACAAAACTGTTATTGTGCCTTTGGATGTACAGATTGATTGCATATTTGATCAGTTATTAGCTATGATATACTCAAGAATAGATATTGATAAAGAGAGATTTAAATTAGTCCTCACATGTAAGTATTCATTGAAAAACGGAAATAGGTTCCAATCTTGTCTAATATGGGATGACAATAGTGTGTACCGAATGTTGAAATTGTAACACCTCAAATTATACCGAATAGTTTTATGGCATGTTTAAAGTAAAATGGAAGCCAAATTACGTTTTTCAAAAAATTTCGAGTTGAGTGTGAGAAAGGATATAATCGGAATTTTTAAAGAAGTATAAAGGATAAGTGGTAAATTATCAACTTAAGGACTCAAAGGACATTAAGCTAGAAGGTTGTATGCTATTCTAAGAATTTTGATAATTAGATGTGTAAATGAAATAACCATGAGGTGACTGTACGCAAAAAACATTTATAACAGAACTTAACGTTTGTCAATATGTCTTCTAATGGCAGAGTGTTAACAAACATTTGGCCCCTGGTGTCATTTTTCTCCCTCCACTTGGCTTCGTATTAAGTATCTTCGCAGGCGGTTGAGCACCAAACGTTGCCTAAACCATTTCCATGTCCATAAATGAGAGAAAGTAGAAGAAAGGAAGAAGGAAGAAGAAAGAAGAGAAAAAGAGAGAAGAGAGAAGAGAAGGTTTCAAGAAAAATTAAGGTTAGGAAACTACCATAATTTCTCGCTCTTTGTTTTGTTGTTTTTGTTGGTTTGAGTTGGGTTTAAAGTTCGTTTTGATTATTATTTGGTTGTGGTCCTCAATTGATGAATTTTAGTATAAAGGAAACGTTGGTGTTTTTGGGGAAATGCTGTCAAAAATTTCCCCAAAACCCTAAGTGAATTATTTGACCATAACTTGGTCTAGAGTGCTTTGATTTAGGAAATTCCAGTTGTTGAGGAAACCTAAGACTTGTGAATATATTTTCCAAGAGGAGCCTAAATATTAAGATGACTTTAAGACCCTCGAATTTGGGTCTAAAGACCGGTTACTGGTTATGTTTTGAAAACAGAACAGTCCCGGTTATTTAAGACATATCTGGAGTTTTGGTACTCCAAATTTGATGATTCCAATTGGAGAAGAACCCTTAACACCGTAGATTCAAATAAGTAGAAGGAACTAGTGTCAAATTATGGAGTTAAGATCTCAAATTGGGTCTCATACGGTACTGTAAACTCAGAAAAACATACCTCACTTAATAAAATGTCATAACTTGAGTTTGATAATTTAAATTGAGTGATTCTAATTTATGAGTAAAATAGATTCATAGAGGAACAAAGTGCATGAAGGAAACATGTTAAGATTTTGAACTCATTGTACCCAAAAATCAAGGGAAGTCGACTGCTGGGGAAAGGATTTTCATGTCCTCTCCTATAGGATTTCGAGACATCTAAATGTTCATTATATACACACTCAAAGTATTATTGAGATGGTTTTGTATGAAAATAAGTCAGTATAACTTAGGCTATGAGATAAAGAAATTGACCTAAAAGTTATATGATTTAATGCTAAATAATATGAGTAATAAAGGACATGAATTCTAAATATGTGAAGAAAAGAGAACAAGTATGTATAGTCGGGTATATAAAGTAAAGATAGAATACATTCCTATGATCATAAGAGATATGTGAAAGTGCTCTTTATGAATATGAGAATAATGGATAGTGAATATCTCATATGCATACATGATAACAATAATTATTTATGTTTGTGGGATATGTATTGGAAACGTAACAAAATTGATTGTCTGCTTATGACCAGGTAGATGGATAGATGGACATGCCTATTAGGGATATAGTTGCTACAACATATAGATATAGTCGGGCCCCCGCTCAGGCTTCGGCCACTCCGACCTCGTCATCATACAATACAAGACAGAGTAGAGATCACTTTTCACAGATAGCGACACATTCTAAGATATTACACCTTTCCTCGTATCCACTTATTTGGCACCGCAGCACGACACATGTAAAAGAGATGAAGAGATATGGATAAATGAGACATGAATCATAAACATAGGAAGTAATTTGTAATATATAATGGAAATATAAAATACAAGAATAGGGGCTTCATTAATACTATGACTAAAATGATATGAAATTCGATAGACAAAGTTACTGTGAAGTTAGTATATACATGAGATTAACATAATAAATTAAATTATTTAAATTGTGTAAGTTCATGGATTATTGTAACTTACAAGTTTATAAGATTATATATATATATATATATATATATGAGCAGCAGCATATATATATATATATATATATATATATATATATATATATATATATACGCATAGCAAGTCAGATGAGTATTAGAATGTGATGATCATGGTTAGTGATCATCCATGCATAAGGATCCTCATTAAGCTTTATGCTTAGCACGGGTGTTTATTCATGTAGGTATCGAGGAGGCGGCTAGAGAACAAGACATTCCACATCAACCTTAAAGTCCATCTCAGTGATAGGTGCTTACTTGCAGTGTTTCTTTTTAATGTTTTATTCTAAACCATATAATGTATATAAACTGTGCAATGAAAAGATTTGTAAATAATATGTAAATGATGCTTTGAACGCTACATAGCGGGGTATGATAGGGGAATCTAGTCATACGCTAAATTATATGATTATATTTAAGGAATGTTTTAGAACCGCTTCAATTACTCAGTTTAAAGTCTGTTAGCTATGGACACCCTTTCCTAACACGTAGGTGCCAGTCAGTGTCATAGAAATTGGTTGACATAGCTAGAATGGAGGAAATTGAATTTTATGTTCAGCTAGTGTGTGTTAAGCCACAAGTGAATCAATCAGCTGGTACTTACACAAATTTATTACTTGGAGGAAATTTTAATGTTGAGGAATTGAACTATGGGTGTGGGCCTAGTAGCTCTCCAGTTGCTGTAACTGATAGATGTGAAGTAAACGAAGATGATCAAGATTGTGAAGATGAAGCATGTGATGAAGATGGTGACGATGAAAGTGATGGAGATGGAGATGTCCAAGCTGATGGACATGTTTCATCTTTCTTAACTATTAACTAACTTATGGAGAATGAGCAAGAGAGATATCTCTGTGTGGATATGCCAAGTTGTGATGTCTCAAATAACCCAAATGTTGAGGACCTTGATCCCAAGGACCCAGACGAGATGGGAACAATTAATTATTACTTAGCACCATGACCTTAGTTTGAAAATGTGGAAAACTTTGGTAATGTTGTTTTAAGTGACTGGATCTACTGGTGAACTATAATACTACAAATTCAAATGGAGAATTTGTTGTTGGCCATGTTTTTAGTTTCAAAGTTGCCTTGCAAGATGCTATTAAGTTGTACTCTATTAAAGCATACCAATAGTATATGGTTGTTGCATCTTCAAAAAAATTGCTAGTGTTAAATGTAAGAAGGTCGAGGAGTGTCAATGTATATGGTAATCCAAATGCTACAGGAGCCAGAAAGATACATACTTTGCAATCAATAAGTATAAATGTCCACATACTTTTGTCAATGCTTGCTTGAATTGGGACCATCAACAATTAGACTCCAACTTGGTTGCTGATCATATCAATGCAAAGATTAAGGTACGCTCACTTTATCAAGAGTCATATCCAAGCAACCATTATGGAGAAATTTGGATATGAAATATCATACAAGAAGGCATTAGTTGGAAAAATATAAATCATTTACAATCTTATTTGAGGACTTCCATAAGTCATATGTAGAATTGCCACGTTTCTTTATGGCATTGGAGCGGGCAAATCCTAGATGTGTTGTAACTTGAAAAACATTTGATAGTCATATGCATAACACCGAGGTATTTCAACGCGTTTTCTGGGCGTTTCATCCATCTATTGAAGGATTCAATCATTGTTGACCCATCTTGAGTATTGATGGTACACATTTGTATGGGAAGTATAAAGGCACATTAATGATTGTTATGGACTATGATGGAAATAATCAGTTGTTTCCACTAACATTTTCTATTATAAAAGGAGAGAATATTGATAGTTGAGGATGGTTCTTGGCATGTATTAGAAACAAGGTAACTCAACGGATGAGACTTTGTGTTATAGCTGACAAACATCTAGGCATTATGGCAAAGAATGACTAAATGTTCATCTTGGTTGGATCGAACTGCATGGCCATCATAGATTTCTACGCGTCATCCCGCAAGCAACTTTATGAATCAAGCTTCAAAGCATAAACCTTAAAGAATTCGTGTGCGTAATGCTTTAGCAAATCCAAAGTTGGAAAATTCAATAAGCATATGGACACAATTGGGGAATTAATTTAAAAGCACAACTATGGTTGGAGGCAATCCCTTTTGAGAAATGTGCACTTTCACATGATAAAGGTTGAAGATATGGGATAATGACTACAAGCATGTCTGAGGTTTTCAATGGTGTTCTTAAAGGAGCTCGGAGCTTACCTATAACTGCATTGGTTCAATTGACCTTTTTTAAGCTCAATAGGTACTTTGTTGCAAGAAAGGAACAAGGTTATAACATATTGGCATCAGATGAACAATATATATGTTGATGCTAAGATTAAGGCACATGTGGTTAAAGCTAGATCATTTGAGATTGTTCTTTAAGATTACAACTAGGGATAATTTCATGTCAATCAAAGAGAGGTCCAACACATCGCCTCAACTTACATGACCATAAATGCACTTGTGGTAAGACACTTATATATGGATTTCCCTATAGTCATATTATAGCAGTATGTTAGTTTCACTCTATATATTTTCGATCATTTGTTCAAGGCTACTACAGTACTCAATCGTACTATGATACATGAGCAACCTTGTTCTTTCCCATCTTCGATGAATATAATGGCCTCCTTATGAAGGTCCAACCATTGTGCCTTCTGAGTTGATTGAAACGCACATTACGTGGACGTCCTAGATTAACCCGTCTGCATAATAAAATGGATGTTAGAGAGGGGAAGACTACTATCACATATGGGTTATGCAAACAACCTGGTCATGATCGCCTATCTTGTTGAAATAGGAATCAAGTTGATTGAAACATGTATGTTTTTTGTTGTTACATTGCCTTAATAATTGCATTGTATCTATATACTAATACTTTCTCATTTGTTTATTGTTATTGATTGTTATATGTTACGTATAAGGTATCTCGTGAGGGCTCAAGTGATGCCGATTCGTTAGGATAGATCTCGTCTTGGTTTTACGTGATGCATCAACTTAGCCGAGTGGACACTACTCAGGTATGCATTTTCCATATCATAAAATGTTGTTTTCGATTATTGTGTAATGGAAGGGCATGAATTTATTTATTGATATTTTTTAGTTTTTGTCGGTACTCACATGTCGAGAGCAGATGTCGAAGTTCATGCGAGAGTGGCATATGGATCCTCATATTCGCCCTTATGTGATCCGATTTGGATTTTATGGTCTGTACGTACCGCATCGGATACATCACACTCGATTGGACCCTCGTCACGAGTCTGGGTTAAGAGATGGCGTCCTGAGACACACATTTCATTTACCAACTGGGGAGATGACATTCACATTATAAGATGTCACCATCATCCTAGGCCTTCGGATTCATGGACCACCAATCGCCGGCACATGTGACTTCGATGTGTCGTTGTTGTGTCAGGAGCTGGTAGGTGTGATCCCACCGCTGATTGAGCTTTGAGGATCTGTTGTCTTGACTCGGTGGTTGTCTTAGCATTTATCAACTCCACTTACTAATGTAGATGAGGTGATATTAGAGCGCAGTGCATGTGGTTTCATCTTAGCATTGTTAGGATCCTTTCTATTTGCAGACAAGAAGGGTCTGCATATCCACCTCTGTTTCCTCCCCTTACTACGAGATTTGGCGCAGATCTCTATTTACAGTTGGGGTAGTGCAGTTCTAGCATACTTATACCGAGAGTTATGCAGAGCTTGAAATGAGAATGGTGCTACTCGAGATTTCCAGCTAGGTTACATTGTTAAGGTGTATGTTACACATTTATAACCATACATTATTATAAAAGTCAATCACTAAGATGTTGCTAATATTGAATTGTTTTTTTTATCCAGCTCTAGTCTTGGGAGAGACTACACGTGGGTTGACTTGATTTTGGGAGACCAACGGCACCTCCAGTCCCTCACCACTTACACGATGATGGCGATGCAATTGAGGGTGCATACAAAACATGGACGGCCACTGAGCTTCGAGGTTCAGCCGAGCCTGGCCAAGGATGACCGACCGATCCATTAGGTTTCGTTATTAGGTACTTTTATCATGCGGTGCATAACCCATTTGTGCTTGCCTATATCGAGATTAGTCGGGATGCATAGTGTAACACTCCAAAAATACCCTGTGAATTTTTATAATACCGATTATATATTCTAGTATGAATTGAGCCAAACTTGGGTTTTTCCGGGAAAACTGATAAATTGTGAAAAGTAAAATGAATATGTGAGTATATGATTAAATATTATATGCTAAAATGAGAAATTGATTGAACCCGGAAATAAACCCAAGTGAAAAAGGGCAAATTTGAAAATTTGTAAAATGAGGACCTAAGGGTCAAGAATAGAATAAGCTTAAATGCTAAAGTGAATTAAATGGTAAATGAAAGTGAAATGAAGGCCAAAAAGGAGAAAAATGGGAAATGGAATTTGGGTGTAAGCTAAACATGGCCTTACACTTAAAATGAAGAATAAGACCAAATGTGGTCTTAGAAGAGCACATTTGTGCATTTATGCAAAAAAAGTTTTTGAGAGCAATTGTGGGAGAAAAGCTAAGGTTTTGCAAGAAGAAGTGATTTTGGTGGGAGGTCATCCCCATTTCTGGTTTCCAAGTGATCAAGCATCTTGGGTGAAGAAGATTTAAAGGGATTTAAGGTAAGAACCTAAACTCTAGAAATTTGTATTTGATGTTTGGGTTAGAAAAACCCTAATCCATTCATGGGTTTTGCTCATGGTTGGTTTAGGATTATATTAGGATGTTATTAGGAGTGATTCCCATGATTTGTTTGGATTTTGAGATTTTCTTGAGAAAAAAATCGTAAAAGAGCAAAACTGGAAATTTGGGCATATCGGGTTTCTATGTTCAAACAGAGGAACCCACGCCACGAACCTACGGCAAAGGGTGGGATGCCCTCGCCACTGGGAGGCCGAGGTGCCAAAAATGGCACCTTTCTTTGGGTACGCCACGAGAAGTACTTCGCTGCAGGTATTGTTCACAGAGGGCAAAATTTTGGATTTTTGTTCCGAAAGTCTAGTTTTTGTACACCAATAGTTGAAGGACCCTAATGAATGATTAAAAGGGGTTCAAATAAGGATAAAAATAAATGAAAAATGTACCGTACCTTGCCGCCTCGGCGATATTCGTTAAGTGTGAGTAGTACTAGTTTACTAAATGTGATGTGCGTGATTTGCTAGGGGCCGGTGAGGATCACCTAACCTAGGACCGAGATTGAAGCCAAGGCAAAAAGAAAGAGATAGATTGGTTTGTTTTATCTTCTCCTATTCTCGTTTCAAGATTTGAAATGTTTGTTCTAAATGTATAAGAAAAACATATTAATTTGTTTTAATTGATTTGAGGCAATTGATTGTGAAATTTTTGCATATGAAAATCAGACGAGTATTGAAAATGAACGGCTTATACAATGTACATATTAAATGTATTTTACATATAAAGGATTTGAATGCCCTTAATAGAATGTTAATCGCTTAATTTATTAAGGTAGATCATACCAATATGTCAATTAGCGTATTACGAACAAACATATTGATGTCACCCGATCGCCAGAACCCACTGACAATACTCCAGTGAGTGTTCACGAATTGATTTTAATAACTACCGCAGTACCCAAATAGGACCAACTATAGTGTTATAAAAACAAATGTTTTTATATCACTCGCAGCCTCTGATTTCCGGACCGTGTTGTCGATGATTACGATATCCCGTATACCGAAACATAGGTTAAATTCACATGGGCAGAATCGAATTGGATTTTTGAGATTGTTGACATATTGGTATTGAAAAGAATGATTGCAAATTGAAATGAAAAGAGCATTGTGAAATGCATGATTTGGTTATAAATGATTTATTGCATATGAAAGTGTATATTTGGAATGATCAATGAACCATAAATGATTGTATATGTATTGTATTGACATTGATCATCCAAAAGATTTTAAAGTATTGTTTAGTAAAATTGCATGATTTGACTTAAATCAAATCGAAGAATGGAATAATTGGGGGAGTAGAACCACTAAGCATGAAAATGCTTAAAGCGTATTGTTTTTATCAATGAGCAGGTACCTGGTGATAGGCAAAGGATTGAAAGCTTTAATCTTAAGGTCGAAGAGCTCATAGTCATTCAGAAAGTTCACAGAGTATGCTCCGTCACATGCATCTTCACCATTTTTTAGCATGACATTGTTTTGTAAACAAAAGGAGTTCAACTCCGAAATCATTTTTATGTACCTACATCTGAATACGATTTTGGATATTATGTTGTAAACGACATAAAATTCCATTTTTGGTTAAATTCATATTTTGTAAAAGAATTGCATTGAATTTATAAATGTTTATAGGCTTACCCCAAATTGAAATTGCTTCCGCAAAGATTTGAGAAAAAAGGCTTTTATGCCAACTGAAATGTAACGCTTCAGCATGTTTTTGATAAAGTGATTTAGTGGTATTAGAGCATCTTGGATCCAGTTCGGACCCGCCAATCGGGTCGGACCGAATAAAGGGGTGCTACACATAGACTCATGATAAGGTAATTATATATTAATATAAATTATTTTTAGTCATATTCACAATAATGATAATTTTTGTCATATTGACATTGAGGTAAATTGTAGGTCTTATGGGAGCCATACATCGGAGAGTCAGTTGCTTATCTACCTGATATATGTCTTGCTAATAAGGAGATTTGGCGGACGATATCACCACTCATCTGCTTTAAGACTATAGAGTGGCATTGTCCAGAATGAGTCTTGCATCAATTCGGCCTTCATCAGGGGATATCTCCATCTTGCTCATTAGAGCAAGAGTTACGAGGACTCCACAAGTACGATTGGGAAACATATCATGCACCATACATTGCCTTATGGGCTACATGTGTAGAGAGGATCGTCACATCACCTCTTATGGCTAGTATTAAGGACTTCCATGATCCATATATGGAGTGGTATCGACATATTACACGAAGTTTGATCACACCAACACTCCATAGGGATCAAATGAGGTACCATAATACAGCTGCAACATCACACTTGTTGGTAAGTAAGCGTCTTTAAATTCTAAATTATTTCCAATATTTAATGCATAAAGTTGACATTTACTTTTCTTTGGTTTGTTTTTTTAGATATCTGGGATGGTAGAGATCGCTACTATATCTCATGGGGCTTCCTCAGGCTTGCTGTATGACATTCATCACATTGCTATAAGATGAGAAGGCCTCTACGTCACATGGACCATCCATCAGACCTCTTGTGTCATCCACTACAGTTAGGATGCAGCTGATCTGAGGTCGAGGGAGAGGTGGTAGGAGAGGTCGTGGTCAACTTGGTAGAGTTAGTGAATGAGGTGGTCGTCGACTGGGTGGTCGTGTTGCTAGTCGTTCCACTGATGAGACTTCCATGCCACCTAAGTATTCCACATCACCTCCCGAGACTTTCATACCACACAGTTCTTCACCACCTCCCATACTTCATACCAATTCGTATTCCACACCACCCATAGAGACTTCCTCTCCACATGTCATCCCACCATTATCACCTACATCTCTAGTCTTAGAGGCCACATTACCATCTACGACATCACCTACAACATTGTCTCCCTGAGACCATGATTGACCTTGTTCTAAACTTAGGTGCATGCCCACCTAGGTGACCTCGCTCCACGTACACACCGAGTCGTTTCGCCATCAGCTCCCTTGGCTCTTTTAGCTCCATCAAATCCATTTGAGATTGCACATGCCCTTACATATCATCTGGTTGTGTATTATAGGAAACCTAAGAGAAAGACAAAGCCTTCTTGTGAGACTCATTAATGTCTATTTATATTTGTATATATTATTATTTGTATTACATTGTGTATATATTTATATGATTTGGTTTATATATGAAATGATCAATTGTCATGGTATCGTTGTCATTTCAATGCACTTAGGATGAAAGTTGATTAATTCGATGAAATGTTTGTAATGCGCTTATATGTATCGGGTTGTTATTTTGATGCAATTAGGTTGGTTTGCATAAAGCACGACCTTGATAAATTGTTTGTAATGTAGGTGGTGTGAATTGGTTGTATTTTTTTACAGATGTAATAGGTTGTAATTTAGACAATTATTTGTAACTTAAAATTCTCATTCTAACAAAAAAGGCAATGCCCCAGTCACTGATGAGTCTAAAACTCATATATTTTTAGGCCCATTTTTCAAGTATATTTTAGGCTTAAAAGTTCAGTTTAATATAAAATTATGGAGCTTTCACCCAGATTTATGTTTTGCAGGAAATTAAGGAAAAGAAGCAAAATTTAGCAGAAAATGGGCAGAAATCAGCATTGCGCAAAAAAAGGGCCAATGTCGCGACATCATATTTCCAATGTCGCAACACTATGTGGAGAAGATCTTCACACCAATTTAATGTCGCGACATATCTGCGACATTTGCGACATCAAATGAAGAGGGGAAGGCAAAGATATGTCAATGTCACGACATCATCACGACATTGTTGCGACACCAAACCAATGTCGCGACATCACAATTCAATGTCGTGACATCAGAATCAGCCTCAGTAGTCAAATAAAATCAGACATCCAATGTTGCAACATTGCCACGACACGGCTACGACATTGGTTGTAGTGAGAAGAATTGAAAACCAATGTTGCGACATCACAACTCAATGTCCCAACATCATCAAGGATTGTCAAGTGGTATTATAAGTTGATTAATGTCGTGACATCATCACAATGTCGTGGCGACATCAGAACAAAGCCTCAACCAGTGAAGACATTAGTTGAACAATGTCGCGACATCAAAGCAATGTCGTGACATCAGATCAAATCAGCATGGAGGTGAAATTTAATATAGCAATGTCGTGACATAGCCACGACATTGACGGAGGGCCTCAGAACATCAGGTGTTCAATGTCGCGACATCAACTTAAACGCTCAGAACATCAAAATGCAATGTCGCGACATCGGATCAGCAATGTCGCGACATCAGCTTAAGGTAGTCAAGATGGAACTAAAATGACCAATGTCACAACACCAGCTGAAATGATTAGAATCAGACCTAATGTAGCTTATTATCGCCATTTATTACTGTTTCGGGTATGAAGAAATCAAAAATTCGACATCTAAAGGCAAACGCCGCGGACACTGTAATTTCAACCACGACATAGTAGGTGCGATATGTCGCAAATACGTTCTGCCAAATATTAGCGTGCTTAGGGGCAAAATATTTTTCTTTAGGGCTTTTGAACATCGTGAATTGTCGCCGCTTTGAGGTTTGCCAAAGACATGAGCCTATAAATAGAAGCCAATGGGAGTAGTTACACTTTCTACCTCTCTTAGCGCTTGAATCGGAAAAGCTGAACTCTCATTGTATATATTTTTCTTTTCTTTTTCTTTTTCTTTTCTTTACATTTTAGTTTGTTTTTAGATTTATTTTTCTTTTCTTAGATTAGAGCAAAGGATCCTAATCAGACTCCTGAGCCGAATGAATGTAAATCAAGCTTCTATTTATGTTTGAACTTCAATGGAATCTGGGAATTTTCCTGGAATTCATTCTTCTTCAATTTTGATCCAAATTTCAATTGAATTTGTTTGATCAACTAGTCATTGTCATTTGTGATCCAAATTTGAAAGGCTAAACTCTCTCTTGGAAGAATTTGTTGTTGGGATTATAGTTTGTAAGAATTTAATGTTGTTTGCAGTGAAAACTGAAAGGATTTAACCTGGTATTACGCCATATTTGAAATGTTGGTGAATATTAGCGTTAAGTACCTAGAAAGAGAAATGTGATTAGCCACTCTGATTTTAAGAGTCCCTCCGAGTGATTACGTAGCTGCTAAGTACTACTTGAGAGCAATGAGTAGTCACTTGGGGGTAAATTACACTAATATTAGTTGAACTAATGCACTTTTAGGATTAATTTGATACATTATTGGTGAAGATCTAACCTTTGACTTCAAGGTTCCTTCCCGATGATAGTAGAGTGTTCTCGAGGGTACATGATCCACCTTCTCGTATCTATGTAACTGACTATGAGAGGTTCACCCTCAATTGAGAGGAACAATCTCAACCCTGTCACGAGATTCCAATCAAGTAAGAGAGAATTCTTGTCTAATCGATGGTCAGGTACCAATTATTTTGGAGAGGGCTTGCACTTATCCCTGTCGCATAGCAAGCAATTTCAAATCCCAGGAGAGATGGTCGTGAAGTAATTGCAAAGGAAAAAATAGACAAATCTTAAAAGAGGGTCAATTCTTACAAGTAGCTATTCAGGCCCATTGTCTAGAGATAGAAGTGTGGTAAGCTAAAGAGTGAAATGTGTGGAGTTAGGAGAAATTCATTTGCTACACTACTTTACTTTTGGACAATTCCAGAGTTCATATCCAACATTTTATATTTTCTTGGGAAATATACAAATTGGATCTTATTCAAATTAATTAATTTCTTTCCTAAAGGTTATTTCAATTAAAGTGGAACTCTCTTTAATCATGTATTATAGAATTTTTTTATTTATTTGATTCAATTTACTTTAGAAAGTTAAATCTATCTTGAAATTTAGAAGTTCAAATAGTAAGGATCTTAAGTAGTAGGGGTAGTTGATTCTTTAAATTTTCCAATCAATCATGGTGAGAATGATATCTGGACTTAAAAATCCACTTTATTACTTATATGACCTGTGCACTTGCAGTGATTTAGAAAAACCAAATTTTAATTGCAAATTATTAATTATACACCAAAAAAACATTATATATACATTGAGTCAAACAAGTTTTTGGCATAACTGCTAAGATTGAATAGTCTTTGGTGGCAGTACTAGAAGTTTTTGGCACACACTGATCTAATCAATATTTTGGTCACAAACAGTCACTGATTGATGAGTATGAAACTCATACAACTTTAAGTCCATTTTTGCATACATATTTGAGGCCTTAATGCTTAATTTAATGCAAATTATGGAATATTCACCAAAATTACTATTTTTCATGAATCAATATCAAAAGAAGCAAAAAGAGCATGAAAAAAAAAACTTAATTAACTAAGGCATGAAGCAAGGAAGGTCACGACACCTTAACATATGTTGCGACATAACAGAAGACCATATGACATAAGTTGTGTCGCGACATTGAAACATATGTCGCGAAATAACAAAAGGCCGGATGGCATAAGTTGTGTCGCAACACCTCAACATATGTCGTGACATAACAGAAGGCCAGATGACATAAGTTGTGTCGCGATATTGCAACTTATGTTGCGACATAATAGAAAGCCAAATGCCTCAACTTATATCGCGACACAAACGTGAAGAGTCCCTAGAGAAACAATTGAATAATGTCGCAACACTCACAAACTTGTCGTAACATTCATCCAAAAAGAGCTTCGAGCAAGAATATCACGACACCCCTGAAGATCAACCAGCAACTCATAGTGTTGTGACAAACGTATTGGTGTCGTGACAATCAAAATAATGTCGCGACAGTGACTGCGACATTGTAATTTTTTTAAAGTTCAACTGACTACGACATTGACTTAAAAAAAATTACAATGCCTCAACTTATGTCATGACATTGAAACTTATGTCGAGACACAAACGTGAAGTTAGTGTTTTTTTTTTAAAGTTCAATGTCGTAGTCACTAACTGCGACATTGACTAAAACAAATTACAATGTCGTAGTCAGTGATTGCGGCATTGACTTAAAAAAAAATTACAATGTCAAGGTCAATGACTATTGCATTGTTGATGTGTATGCCGGCGTAGGTAGGACGCACTAGTTTGGACATTATTTTGATTTTCGACTTATTTTAGTAAATTTTTTTAAATAACTTATATTTGTCCAAAAATCTAAATCTTGCTACCTATCGAAGAGCTCTAAAAGAAAGTTTGTGTAACTTGACACAAATCCCAAGATTTAGTCAAACTCTTGACCAAAATTTAGAAAAAAGGGAATTGTTTAAAGGCAAGGGATCATAATAGGGAAAATAGAAACTTGGTATCTTGTATTTGTCCAACATGTAATAAAAGTATAAAAATAAGGTAAATATGCCTTTAATGTTAGGGTCATATGCTTATCTCTTCTTTATCATCTCTCATCTCTTGGATCACCCTCCCTTTCTCATCTCTCTTGGATCACTTCTGACTTTCTCCTCTCTCTTGGATCACTCCTCTCTCTCTTATCTCTCATGTCTCATCTCCTCTCCTCTTTGTCATCTCACCCCAACCCCCGATGGGATTACAACACTAATGTAATATTTTTAAAGTACTAATGTAACATCCTTAAAATTATTATAAATAACATATTTATATATTTTAAAAATAAATATATTTTATAATAAAATTTATTATAAATTTCAAATTTTATTTAAAAATTAAGAAATAATTTTTGATTTTTGATTTAGTAAATTTAAAAAATTAAATTAAAAATTTAATAATGTTTATTTTATTTTTATATTTTTATTACATGTTTGATTAATATTAATAAAATCTTAGAATTTACTTATTTATTGGCAGATACATATTAAAAATATAATAAATAAGTAAATTCTAAGATTTTACTAATATTGCATACATAATTTATTTATTTTTATATTTATAATTTTGATATTTTGAATCTACTTTTATATTTTTAAAATTTTCATAGTATATTAAACATAATTTTTATAAAAATAAAAGTATCATTATTTTTAAATATAAATAATTTTATTCGTTATCTTAATTTTTTTATTAAAATTATATTTTAATTTTAAATCTACAAATGAAAATAAAAATTTATTAAATTTTTAAATAAACTTAGATATTTATAATGAATTTTAGTTTAAGTAAATATATTTATTTATAATAATTTTAAGAGTATTATATTAGTGTTTTAAGGGTATTACTTTAGTACAAGATGTTATATTAATGCTTTAAGGGTGTGTTTGGTACATTGGAATGAGGAATGGGAATGAAAAATCTCTTTACATTTTTATTTCTCAAGGAATGGAATCAATAATTTGATTTCATTCGTAGTGTTTTGTTTAATGATGTAGTAACCCTATAAAATTTCTAATTTTCAACGATAAAACGGTAATTTTGGCCAAAATTCAAATTTTCTGTGATATCGAATGACGAAACTGACGTCATCAAGCTGAATCATCTCGCGAAATCTGGGGATACTACGTCAATTCATTGACCCAAGACAAATTTAATTTCACGTTTTTCGAGGCAACTGAGAGTGACGCGACACGTGGCAGGTGTCGAGTACTCATATTGAGCCACGTCAAATCGCGAGCAAACCAAACACCGAGAGCTCAGACTGGGACCTATGTGGACATGTGGAGAACCTACGAAACGGGAAAGTTAAACTAATTATTAAGGATAAGGTGATAAGGGGGAAATCCAAGGAGACACTAAGAGGTTTTTACGCATGAGTGAGAGACAATTCTCACCCAACCGGTTTTGGGAGAAAAAGTGCAAAGAGAGAAAAGAGTGGGTGGAAGCAGTTATAGCTTGTGGCAGAGAGCCTACCTTTATCTCTAGATTGCGACCTGGGTCCGTCGAACTCGACGGCAAGAAAGAGGGCAAAGTCGACCTCAATCGTAGCAGCTACGCCATGGCATCTCACTATTTGCGGTGCTCGACAAGTTCCTGGATAAGAGAGCGCTCTCTTCTACTAATATTATTCATTTCGTAAGTAAGCCATGAAAATGGTTTTATATGTCAGAGGCCTGAATGATCATCACCGCTGATCTCGATTCCAAGAAGTGGAACCGATGCTTGATGAGGGGGCCATCCTCGACAGCCCATTAAATCGATTTGGGACCCGTTAAAAACAAATCCGCATTGCTTGTTGGACCGAAATTGTCCATGTAAATTTGTTTTTAATTAGATAGCATGTGAACTTTAAAATGAATGACTTGAAATGTGTGTGGAAAATGATAAGTTAATGCATGCTATATTGATGTGTTAACATGATTGGTTGAATTATATGAAATATAATCTATAGATGAGCCATCGAATTGGATATATGAATTCAGATCATTATATTCATGTGTACGGTGACAATGCCAGAGTCTAGTAAGTGCAAAATTTGCATGGTTGTTCACCACTCTGCGAATGTGGAGTCGAAGCTTGTTCAGACTACGTCCAATAAAAAGCACATACTCAAATCATAAAAATGAAAAGAAATTAATGTGTGGGCGTAAACAAGCATGGGGTCATAATCCCCCCAGAAAGCCCCTAAACATGGGTGTAAGAAACCCGCTTGCATGAGCCAAACCACTAAGCCGGGCCAGTTCCTCGCTTGCCCAAAAGAAAACACCTGGCCATGTTTATCACTCTAGACCTGTAGTCGAGTGATAGAGCTCCAGGATTGGGACCCCGTGATTGGTTATCCATTGGCAAATTGCATTGCGTTGTTTGAAAGGTCGATATACCTAGTGTCATTGGTATTACCAGCGACTTGATCGTGGCCACACTCTGGGTACAGACATATGTGAGGGAGTCCCGGTAGAGCACTAAGGTATGTGGGCATGGAAAGTCATTTCTCATACATGATATAAATCATTCCATGTATGAATTATAAATTGTATGGAATGTGGATGTTGTGTGCATTTTAGGTGAGGAGTAGCCCTCGTAGGAGAATTAAACTATTGGGCATTCCTCACCCTGTCGTGGGATCCCCTTTCGCGCATTACGAGTATTCTGCGTAAGAAGACACTCACTAGAGGCCGCTGGTAGCTGCAGTGCCTATACGCCAAGCCGATTATATTTTTGTAAACATGTATTTAAAACATTCCTGATTGATATATTGTTTGTGCGTAAGAGTGTAGTTAACTCTAAAACTATCAGTGAATATAGTTTGGTTATATTTTTGTGAGTATGAATATATGGTCCGACGTGGCATTGGTAGTTACTTCTATATTTGAGTCTCGTGCAGAGACACCCATTTGTGGTATTGAGACACTTAACAGACTATAATAGATGCCTCATGGCCACTTTCGGATATCAACTAATCTCCCTGCTCAATGCGTTTAGGTGGAATCTTACATGGAAAAGATTGTTTATTTTCATTTCACTTTTTGATAGCACTAGGAATTTGAATGAAAAAATAAATAAATTAACAATAATACCCTAAAACTTTTAGAGCTTTTTTAAAAAACATCATTAATTGATAAAATATTTTAATTATTCTCCACTGTATTCATTTTTAAAAAATAATTATAGTCATATGATTAAAAATAAAATATTAGAAATTAAAATTATTTTTACTATATAAATAATTTTCGAAGTATTTTCGATTTTTATAACCGTTATTAAGTATCTTCTTAGTTTTTATGTAACAAATTTGTAAAAGTGTTTTATCAAGATTATAAATTTAATGATAAAATAAAATGTTAACGTACTTTCTCATAAAAAAAGGTAAATAAAAAAAATTCAAAACCCGTCAAAGACAATTTTTTGGATTTTCAAATACATAGCTTTCATAAACTATTTTAAATTACTAATTGGAATTGTGGGACCTGATGAATGAAAGGTTAAAGGTAAAATAGTAATGTGACACCCCAAATCCTGAGGGTCCGTTGACAACCCGTCAACTTGCAGAGAATTTGTGGATGTCATACCTTGGTATCAGAGCATAGGTATATGACTACCTAGAGCTTGAGGGACATGGGCTTAGGCCATGGCTATTGTGGTGAAATTGATACCAACGTCATAGCTTGGTGTCTGCTTAGGTTCATGATTACTGGGGTGCCGGTGTATTTGATATCGGGCGCTACAACGCGGGTATCAAGTGCATAAAGTATGTGATTACCTAGAAACTGATGGCATTAGGTTTAGACCATTGCATGTATCAGGTGTTTTCATGTGTTTGGTGTTAGATGATGTGTTTTACATGTTGTGTGGATTATATACATGGTAGGATGTATATAGGAAAATATATGAACACTAAGGTTAGAGAACATAACCTTAGGGGTTCGAAAAATGAATGAACAGAGTAGTTCATGATGTGATGTCTATTAGTGGTTGGATTATGCATTACTAGGTAGACTAGCAAAAGGAATCTCAATTTGCTATTTGACACATGTGTAGATGGCAAGTTTGGAAAAATCCGTAAAGTGTAAGTTCTCCCCTAGGAACTAGGGCGAGGGTTGGTTAGACAGGTTGGGATGGTGAGGTAGAGATCTCACGGATTCTCTTCACTGTGGACCTAAGGGTCATGAAGATGTCGGGATTAGATGATATCCTAGAGATGGACTGGATGGCGGCACACCGGGTCATCATTGGTCGTGATTGCAGGAGAGTCACCGCCTACGCACAGGACGGTGTTTATGTGATGTTTCAGGGGGATAAGCATGATGCTTTACCCCAGACCGTGCGCAACTCTAGATGTTACAGAAGATTTGACGGTCGGTCAAGTGCTCACTCTGGGAGACGAGGCGAGACTGAGTCGGGTCTACCTCGTAGTCAGGAGTAAGGGGATGTCTCGATGATCTATTGGGATTACCTCTAAAGAAGGATGTAGACTTCATGAGTAAGTCACACCCCGATGCGTCGCCCATTCTATAACTTCGCATAGATTACGCCACTTCGAAGTTGGAAGAAACTCAGAGTCCATGATGTGAATCGTAGGACGAGGGTTATATCGATCGAGCACTTCACCATGAGTTTTCCTGCCTCATTTCTGACAGGAGAGACAAACTCTTCAATTGTGTATAAACTATCGCTAGCTGAACAAGTCACAATCACGAATATGTATTCCTTGCCAAGGATAAATGGTCTATCCGATGTTATGAGGGGTACAGGAGTATTCTTAAGATAGATCTCGCACCGCTTATCCTTCGATGAGAGTCGGGAGTGCACACTCTTAACACGATGTTAGAGACGGTACAGCACTTCATCACGCGGATGCCCTCTTCGGATTTAACGAACGCGGCCACACATTCAGGATCTAGTATTAGCTCTGCTGAACCCTATCTAAATCCTGTCAGAAGTACCTTTCTGTGGAAAGATATTTGACCCACTCAAACAGAGGAGGATCAGAGGAATCGTTGACAATTGTTCGCACCTTGCGAGGAACATCGCTTGAATGTCAAATCAAGAAAGGGAGTTTCGCTAACTAAGGTGAGATTTAAGACATGTAGTATCGGCTTCAGGTATAGACGTGACATAGTGGAAAAAGAAAAAAAAAAAGGAAGTAGTCGTGACATATGACAGTAAAGTGTTGACTCTGTGAGAGGCCAAGGCTGAGTAAGGACCCCATGCGAGCATTCCAAAAAATATGGTTTATTTCACTATTGAGTCCCTGAAGGGGACAGGGTATGATAATGTGTTGTGATGCCTTAATGATCTGATTAAGATGTGTTTCGATGCGTCTTAGGCAGCAGCTTATGGTTCTCACGCTAGAAGAATCATTATTTTGAATTACCCCATACATGACATGGAGTTGACAATTATAGCCAAGTTCCTAAGGATTTGGTGCCACTAATTATATGGAGAACAATTTAAGCGCATTTCGCACCTCATGAGTTTGAAGTGTATTTTTTATTTATTTCACATCTTAATCAAACTGTTTGCAGGTGGCTGGTTTTACCACCAAAAGTCATCGAGAGCATGAGATGAATGTAGACTCGCAGGTATGTATAGCCAGCTTAGTAGGAAGACAAATGGACTCTGGATCATCTGCCACCCACATCATAAGAACACGGCTGCCGCGTAATAAGTGAATCTTGGCCACTAAGCCCAAGACATTTACCATCAACGCAAATTAACTTTTTGAACGAGGAATTCCTGTTGGTCATACACATATATATATATATATGAGAGTCACGACGCCATATCGGAATCGGGACCGTGCAAGCTCCATGGTCTTCACTATCGGGAGGAACTTCCAGAGAGCTATGGAATGTCAATGAGGATGACCACCACGTTTTGATCTACACGCGCACGGGCCAAATGCAGAGGCCATATTAAGTGTTGGGAGGACGGTATGCTATGAGTTATCATCCTTAAATTAAGGGAAGGATAGTGGGCAAGAAATTAGCTCGCGGGCCCGCCTCGTTAAACAATGTCGTTAGGGCACTATATTATGCCTGCAGATCATGCAGGATTCCTTGTTCGGTTTGACGGAGTGGCGGCAGAGATCCACACCATCAATGGTCCGCACTGGGATAGCAACTTGGTGATAAAGGATTCGAATAAGAGGGCTTCACTGCCAGACGAGAAGAGTTCTGGCAAAGGTGATCACGCTTCTCTCGCTGCGATCTGAAGAGAGATGGCTCAGTCAGGCGCGCTGAGCCGCCGGGCCGAGAGAGACTCCGCCCCCGAGACAATTTCAAGAGGGTGGGCAAGACCGTGTCCCATTGGCCTGGCTTCCAAGCTATCAACCCGTCCAAGAAGTATTCCATGCTCATGCCTGAGATAACCCGCGATCCCACCAGCGTCGATCACATTTATCGCTGATGCGCAGTATCCTCTGAGAGGACCGGTGGTATGCCTGAAATAGTTTTGACCGCCTGCGACGCAAATCCATGAGGGCTAGGAATGTGCCAAAGCAACACCTGGCAGTGGAGTAGGAAACTCGATGCAAGGACACGATGCGCATCTAGTTATCCCTCATTGCCAAGGGAATGAAAATGATTCAGATTCATTTAAATAAGATGATCATCATATATGCATCAGTGATCTGCTGGGTGTAGGAAAGTAAATTTTTAGACGAAATTTTTAAGTGTAGAATGAACCCGAAAATTTAAAATTTTCTAAAAGTATAAAATTAAACAACAATTATTAAACAGTCTGAGTAAGCCCAGAAAATTCTGAGAGTCAAAACTTACTAGTATGACCAGGTCAAGGAGTCCGCTCACTTAAAACGAAGGGACCTGAGAAAAGTTTGGCATCAATTCCTGTGGTAAGGGAACCCTTATAACTTTAGTTAGTATCTATAGGTTTTAGGAATGATTTTCAAAATCCTCAGAGTTATGAAACAGACTTGTTAAGTTCTCATTTAAAATAAATTGAACCTGGCACTTAAATAAAATTTGTTTTTATGATAGAAACTAATCTGACTCAAAGTCGTGGACTGTGAATGTAAAGTGGGTCCTCAAGTCCAACTTAAACTAAAAGGAAAGAGAAAACCGTGATTTTTTTCTCCCATTTTAAAGTAATTATGATTGGCTTTAAAGAGAGAGCAGAGGTGGGAAGTTCTTCTTCCTTCTCTCTACGATCTACCAAGATCGGTGGTTGGGAACCGTCGAGCCAAGATTTAAAATTCATCTATTCGACGAGATTTACATTGGTATCATAACATGCAGCCACCAAGATTTTAGGCCAGAGAAGAAAGGCCATTGAGAGGAAGCTCACTTCTGCGATTATGGCGATCGACCGCCGCTTCGTCGGGCTAAGACTTAAAAAGTCGAGTAATTTCGCCGAGGGCAACGCCGCGGATAGACCAAACACACTCACCCAAGATCTGAGCGGAAGTTCGAAGGTCGTGGGTCTCGGTCTTCTGACCTCAAAAGTTTGTCTCGCCAAAGAGGTAGGGAATCCTTCCCACTGTGCTCTATACTTCATCTAAATGCTTTGTCTCGTCAGCCCTGGGCTGCCTGCTGTGTTCCCCACACCAAAAACCCATTTTTTTTTTTTTTTCCCGCTTCAAGCCATGATGTCTGAAGCCAAAGAGCTCAAGCCTACTCGCTTGAGTTCGAGACTGGCTCTTCAGGCCATGGTTATGGCCGATTTGTGGTCCCAATTGGGATGGGCTGTTTTCAGTGAGTGAGCTCTGTTCTAGATGAGTTCGGGTAGGCATTTAGTATGTACGGAGCCCTGCAGCCCTAACGCAATTGCTTGGTTCCACGCAATAAAGGCCACCAATGTCATACTGAGGTTTCTAACTTCTGGACGACCATAACTTTCTATCCGAGCTCGGGTGTTCTTAGACTCCAAGCAAAAAGCCCTTTGAGTCTAGAATCCATCCATATATAATTTAATGTGAATGGAATCGTGACAGTCCAAAATGACGTGAAAACGTATGCCCCTACCGGTGCCGCAGTTGTTTAACTGCATGAGGCCTCCAACTTTCGACGGCCACAACTCTTCGTCCGAACCGCGATTCGTGTTCTCGGACTACAAAGTTCATTGAGTATGAATACAACCACATGCTTGTGGAATGGCATTTAGTGCCTATATAATTTCTGAAAAAATTTAATTGTAGCACCAAGCATGCAAATCGCTTGAAGGACACTGTGGTCTAATACATCAATTTTTGTGTATGTCGTCATGATTATGCATGTATTATTATACTGATCAAAGTTTTAAAATGCATGAGCTTTGTATGATTTATACATTTATATTATTTTATTGTATTACTCAGATTTGATAGGTCAATAAATTTAGCTCAGAGGTTAAATTATGTCGTTACTCAAGTGGTAATGACTTATGATGTCAATGTATGCGTGTATTGATATGTCATATGAATCGTGATTACTTGGAATTTCAGTGTGTCTATTGATATAAATTTCCAATTGATGGTGGAGTTGAAATGCATGATAGGTTTGCAAATACAGAATCACATATATGTAAAGATACACAGCAATGGCATATTGTACGGCATTTATGCCACGCTTCGAGATGAAATGAAGTATGCATGGGAAACTGAAGCATTGTGTTTGGTGTTGATGTTGGTTTTGGTCTAGGGACAAATAACTAAAAGGTCGCATGAATGATCGGAGGTTGCGTAACATGGCTTTTGAATAAAGCGGTTTTATCGGAGTATGTCCAACCTATTTTATATCGAAGGGTTGTCCACACAATAAATTATCGGAGTATGTCCACTATTATATATCGGAGGGTTGTCCATAAAGTAAATTATTAGAGTATGGCCTCACCAATTAATGCCAGGGGTTGTCCACAAAATAAAACAAAATATCTTGTTTTCAAGATTGTTTTTCATACATGGCATTGTATGCTTATAGAAGCTCGCATGACTGATACATGGGACATGATGAGTCGCTCATTCCGCGATAAGTAGATTCCCTGCGGCTGTGTGATCGCATGTCCCAAAGCTAGTGTGCCGGCTGTTTGACCATTCATGTTCACATCAGCGGAATAAATTCTCAGAGGGGATCTTATCTCTACTAGGCGTTAACATCCGCTCGTGGGACCCCTTTCTCGTGCAATGTGTCATGTGCGCATCTTTGCTCCCTTTGAGGTTAGACGGCGAAGGCGCCTGATTGTGGCCTTGATTCATGTTTTGTATATTATAATAGAACATGTTACTAATATAATTTTTTGTATTAAGAGTGATGTAATAAATCTTGTATTTGGTGATATACTTGTATTTATATGGATAAATGTCTCCACGTGCCATTATCTGCATGGACCCGGTGTGATCGTTGTATAATATCAGACAAGCTAGGTTTCATAGCTCCCGTACAAATAAATCCGCCTCCGATTTTCTGCTTAAATCTCGAGTCCCGGGTACCACTAATGGGAGGTGTTTCCAGCCATCCTGGCTGATCCACAAATTCTCCGCAGTTGATTCGTTGTCAATGGACCCCGAGATTTGGGGTGTCAGCTGCTTAACTCCCCCAAGTTTGTATATTTTTATGAAGTGTGAATAGTTATCAAAGAAAAGGATAATGGTGAATTAGAATACCACATATATCTAAGAAATCTAAATCCTACTTAGAAGTATAATTTGATTTCCCTTTCAATTACTTTCCATTTTCATTCATTCTTGCTTAAATTTCATCCAAACATGTGAATGAATTGAAAAGGTAATGACATTTCCATTCCAACTCTCAATTCTCATGATCCAAACACACCCTAAGGGTGTTATATCAGTGTTGTAACTCTAATGGGGATAGGTGTGGAGAGAGAAGAGAGGAGAGGAGAGGAGAGGAGAGGAGAGAGAGAATAGAGGATAGAGGAGAGAAGAGAGAAAAGAGAGGGAGGGGTGATCTAAAAGAGATAAGAGATGAGCATGTGGATCCCACATGAGAAGTATTTTTGGCACAAAAGTAAGTTTACTATTTAAGCATATGTTTAATTTATTTTTATGCTTTTGTTACATATTTGACAAATATGAGAAACCAAGTTCATATTTTCCTTATTATGGTCCCTTTACTGCAATTAAACACAATTTCCCCTTTAGAAAAATATGGTGTCACGTTGATGGTAACAACTTTGTTTGTAATAAGGACACAGTAAATATCTATTATGTTTAACTCTTGTGGTAGAACGCTTAACGTTTCAAGAGACAAGAATTAGGAAGGAAAGGGGTCTCGAGTTTGAGTTCAAAGGAAACACCACGAAGTATTGTAAATTCAAAGTGTAGCTAAAAAAAAAGAGCCGCAATCAGTTCTCAAAAGGGCTAAAAGCAAGAAAACAATAAAACTATTCTTTTGTCTCTTATTTGAAGAAAGGTGGACTTAATGTAGAATTTAATTGTAATAACTAATAGGCCTATATGGTTTATTCTGATTTTTTTAAAAATAACATTTTTAAAGAAAATAATTTTATTGACTCAAACTATAGAAACACAAATACAAATTCATTAAAAACCATTGAAGATGAAACAATACACATGCTAATAGCATAATAAATTGGTTCAAGACTACAAATTTGATAATACTATAGTGACTGAAATACTTATGATCTAGTTCTGCAATTTACTAATGGCCATAATCTGATTTGTTGTCTCTGTCTGATAAAAAATATTTTGGTTGTTTAAATCGTCCACACATAAATAAAAAGTTATAACAAGACAATGAAAAACAAACAATGTAACAAGACGACACAAAACCAAAGGCTGCAATAAGATGATGAAATTATGAAAAACAAGATACAACACAAATCTATGTGAAATAACCATTTTTTAAAGAATAAATTAATAGAAAGATGTGTAGATTGATGATTTCAGATAAAAAATGACCAAAATCACCCATTCTTACTTAAAGAAGATTTTTAAAAATAACTTAAAGAGGATCATTTCAAGTAATTGTTAAACGATCATTTATTAAAATTTTCTAAAATCGTTTTTTGTGGTTAAAATATAAAAATACAATAAACATATTTTTTATTTACAAATTACAATCCGATATGGTTTGGAAACGGCCCCGCAGCCCACTCAGCCAAACCTAAAGAAGATACGCGTTTATCAAACATCTTAATCTTTGACGCAAATTCTAGAATGAAGGTCAAATTCATTTACCAAAGGCCGGCATGGGTAATCGAAAGCCCACATCTACAAAATCAACTAAATCCATCGATATGAAATAGAATAATCCCAATAACATATTATCCTGCAAATCCAACTAAATCTCACCAGTTAAGAAAATAAGGATACCCACGATATAACACCTCATCCGCAGATCGTCGAATCCCACCAATGAGGAAGAAAGATAATTATAAATAAACCGGCTTCTTCAATATCCCTAATCGAACTGGAGCACCGATAAAAGCAGGAAATATCTCGCCTGAAACGGAAAGAATCCTAATCACCATTAAACTGGGAAAACATATACTATAAATACCAGCCACCCCATCAGCGGCACGTTAAAAACATTCGCCTCTGGGCGCCATCTTTTCTCTCGGGCCGAGGGAACTATTTGGGTGACGGAGCGCCACACGGCCTAAGCCCCCACCGACCCTTCTTTTTCTTGTCTTTGCAAAGGAGTGCTTACATCCAGAGCCCGCATCAAACCCTGGGCAACAAAGAGTGAAGGTCCTATCTCCCACCCAACGACCCCAAAACGCCCAAATTTCGGGGCCGGCTGAAAAAAGGCATCATCACTGGCGCCGTCTCGCTGAACGCATGGGCCTTTACAAATAAAGACCACCCTTAGTTAGCCGATGGACAACCTGCAATACAAGGTGAGTGCAAACGCCTAATCCACCAAGGATGCAGATCCACCAAAGCATTACTGCATGCTGCACCTCCCGATAGAAGCCGATGCAGGCCAACACGAACGAGGTGGAGGCGCTCCGCCTCACCAACCAATGCCTGATAGAGAGTTAGGGGAAAGAACCTTCACCGTGCGTAACGCCCACGAGGCACCACGTCAGAAGGTCATAACGCTCCTCCTCATGAAGGGCAACACACCCGACATTCCTCGAGGTGTCAAACAGGCAGAAACCAGCCTGCCGTGGCATGGACCGCAATCGCCCCGGAGAAGAGGGCAACGGCATCACTGAGGGCGTTAGGAACGAAGAACTACATCACCCTCAAGAAGGAGTTGTGGAGCAATCATGGAGCAGGTTCAAGAGCCTCCACAAGAGCTCACCGTGGCTGAGGCATAAGAGCATCGGCTTCCCGACACTACGGACACCTCGGGGTATCAATCGAAATACCCTTCACTTGGCCGAGGTGCTTCACTTCCCTTCCAGCCAAAATCCAAGATGCCACTGGGTGAAGATCGATGAAAAACAAAGATCCACTTGATCATCTCAATCATTCTACAAAACCAACAGGTAGTTTGACGGTATCATGATCCTTATGATGGTGGAGCTTTCACAACACATTAAGGCTCCGCCTGTCCCGTTTTAATAAAGCTCGCCTCCATCACTCCATTCCGCGAGAATATCCACGTTTCGTTCATCCCCCATCAGAGTCACGACTTTATAGAAAGCCGTTATCGATCATTCGATCATCGCCGTGGTCGGCGAGAGCTCGAACCATGTTCGTGAGATCCAACCAGTCCCCACGCGCAAGACAGGTCCGATCGCAGTCGGTAATCTCGATCCGACAGTTGAATAGGGCAAACGCGATCCGGATTGTTTTCCATCTCCGGTGTCCTCGGCGGTTAACGTCACGCCCGGGGCGTGGTGGAGCATATCATCGCCGGTTAAGTCCTCACGAACCACGAGCGAGCTCCATCCATAAAGTGGAAGATGACGACGCCAACGAGGACGAGAAAGCCCGGTCAATGCTTGACCGGCAAGTCTCCGGTAGCCAAAGACAGAACTTATCCGCAGCGCGCGGTACTTCTGCAGATTCGCTCGAGCCCACCCGAACCCGAGAGATTACAACGTTATTCACCCCATGCTCACCCCCTACCAACCTCAATATCTCGTACCTCATGAAGGCGAATGAAATGTAGCTCTTGAGGTGGCCAACTCAAATGAAGTTAGACCCCGCCACAAGAGGACACACCGCTATTTGCGAGGTTCATATGACCACGGGCACCACAATGCACGATCGGTGATACAAATTTCAAGTAGGTATGAAATAGTACTTAATACTCCGCTGCAGGATTCTGACGCCATGCTTCGAAAATCACCCGAATCAGCTCATAACTGTGCTCCCAGCCTCAACGCCCACCACCACCACCTCGACGTACAAAATCAACTCAAGACTAACAACCTTGGGGGAAATCCACTTGATCTCGGGAGGATCTATGTGAGGAGGGAATTCGTCACTGAAGGCCCATCCGCAACATCGTGTCAAGAGGTAGTGAAGCACAAGCTTGTCCAAACCGCCCTCGGCTCGACACACATCCATAACGTCGACTCGCATCCTGAGGATGCCAACACCTACGACACCCCTTTGCAATTGAAAGTAGTCACAAATGCAACGCACCATCGGGTCCTGCTTGACAATCTAGGAGTTCAAATGACATCACCTTCGCTCGACCTTCGATAAGATGGCATCGGAAGGGGAGTAGACTGAACCCGTCAGCACTCACTGCGAGGATCTTCGAGAAAAAGTATTACCCTCGGGGCTCAATACAAACTACACGCCTTCACTCGAGATCCCCATGCCGTGCAACGACGATACGAGATTCCTCGTCAGGACGACCGCTATAATATGTTGGTGATAGGCGCACTCTCTCAATGCAATAAAAGTCATTCCCTCTCCGCTACCACATGATGACTGCTTCCTACCATAAGCGAGTAGAATGGTTCGAGGAGACCAACGAAAGGGCCGTGTGGAATGCTACTCAGCATCCATGAAGCAAAAGCGGGCCGATAACACATACTTCTGGATCTATTGATATACACAGGTGTTTGACCCGACCGAGCCCTTAGAAGAGCTTTGAACCTCAGATCGTTGACGACGCACCCCGAACACCTTGCTCACACTGCCTGCCAGCAGGACCTCAAAAGCCATCTCACCCATTTCGAGACGCACAAAGATGTCTTCGTGAGCAGTGCACATTCGGGAGTGGATCGACCCCACACATCACATGAGCGCCGAATCGGCCACCCCCATCCTTCAAGCCGCCAAACAAAGCGAGGAGCTTCGCACTAGAAAGGCAAAAAGCGATCAACGAGGAGGTCGCAAACTCCCCAAAGGTGAGCAAATCTTATAGGTGGAATATCCTCGAATTGTTAGCCAATGTCGCACTTGCCGTGCCGAACGACAAGTGGCGACTCGATCGACCACCGACGCCACCGCAGCATGCCCAGTGCTGATAGTTTCCTTGCCAATGAATCGACCTCATCGCATGCCACCGCCGGCCACGGAACTCCTCAATTTTATGGATGCCTTCTCCGCTACAACCGTGACATCAAAGATGGACCTAGACGATCAAGAAAAGACTCCTGTCACACGCTAGGAACCTATTGTTACCCTGGTGATGCCATTCAGTTCAGAACGTAGAGCACCTATCAAAGGTCACAACAAGATGTTCCATAAGGCATAGAACAACCATGGAGGTGTACATAGATGACATGTTGGTAAAATCCCCTACTGCCAAGCTCCACATAGCTCATCTGTCCGAGGCGTTCCAGATCCCCGGGAGAGTACAATGATGAAGTCGACCCCAGCCCAAGTGCGCCTCGAGAGTCGTACCGGAAAATTCCCAGTTTCATAGTCAAAATGTCAACCGAGGAATTGAGGCAAACTGCATTAAAATAAAGGTCAAGCTCGACATGCCATCGCTCTCAAGCATAAAGGAGGTCCGCCCGACAGAAGGATTGTCGCTTGGGTTTCCATTCAGACAGGCTAGTGATAAATGTTAAATTTTTCCAAGTTTTAAAGAAGGTTTTTCAACGTGGATACGGCGCGAAGAAGCATTCTCAGCATTTGTGCAAACATATTTGAGCTCCCATTCCGGTAAGCCTCCCATTGAAGGAGCTCTCATCATACTACCGTTTTGCACTTCGATCAAATAGCCCTCGGCTGGGGTGGACAAAGACCGAAAGGCGAAGACCCAAATTAATGGTCAAACAGCTCGAGAGGAGCTGAGGAGAGGTATCCAAGGATGGAAAACTACCCGCATTAGTAAACCGCAGAAATGGAGCCCGCCATTTCTGTGCTTATACCATAGAAGTTCCAACAGAATATCCGACGGCTGCGGTTACATAAGCCGAGACCTTGAAGGCCGACGAGGGGCCATAGAGCTAAGCGAGTTCGACATCGACATAAACCGAAAACTACAATGTGCAGAGGTTTTAGCAGACTTCTCGCTGGAATTCTCATCTCAATGTAGCCTCGCCGAGAACGCCAAACGCCGACCGACCTCCCATCTGGGGAACTCTCCTCAGACGGGGCCACAAACACATAAGGGTGCGCAGCCGGTCTAATCCTCGACTCCCTGTAAGGAATAGATATTGAGTACGTCGCATTCAAATCTAAGCCTCCCAACAATGAGAGACAACAGAGCCGTCATAGCAGCTCTCAACCCTCACCCATTCATTAGAAATTGACCAAACAGGTCTACGACCCCTTAAATGGGTAAGAAGACAAATAGGAAGATACCTATGAGGAAAAAGTGAAAGAATGATCCTATACCTCAAAAGGGTAATGGATTTAATGAAAAAGTTCGTGGTCGGGTCCAAGCCTTATTGATATCCCCGTGGATAGAGAACTCCTCGAGCCGATGCCTTGGCAAACTAATGACAAATTTCTCACAAGAAGACTCCTCAGCAGTCAACGCCCGTCGAATACCTTGCGAGCCTTCAGAGATCTCTCAGGCGGAAGTTGCCCCACCTGGGTCGTGAAATGTAGCTGGATGGATCCATTTGGGACATAGACTGACGCCTACCCGATTGCACCCAAAAGAGGCATTCTAAAATTAGACAAGGCCTGGCCGTGATTCACTAATCAAAGTGGCGGCCTTTACAAGTTTAGGTTTCTTCACACCCATCCTTAAGTGCATCGCGGGAAAAGACACTGATTACATGCTAAGGGAAGTACATGAAGGTGTATGCAGAAATCATATCTGAGCTCTGCCTACAGGAAGGTCTTATGCGTGTGGATACTATCGCCCACAATACTGCGAGACGCGACCGACCTAGTCAGAGACGTAAGAGACCGCCAGCATGCCAAGATCTCGCCTCCATCTCGAGCCCTTGACATTAATCACAAGCCCCGCCTTTCCAACAAAGGGGTTTAGACATTCTCGGGACCTCCGCCCATCGGGAAGGGCCAATGCACCATCATCGTCAGCAAAGAGATTACTTCACCAAGCGAGCCGAGGCCGAACCTTCGCCACAATCACGTACAAAAGATACATAATTTGTGTATAGCCATAATATGTGTTTGGTATCCCAAGAGCCCCGCATCAAACAATGGAAAGCAATTTGATAACGCCAAGTTCATAGATTTTTGCGCTTAAGCCTTAATTAAATTATTACTCGCCCCCAGCGACATCCGCGTAGCCTAATGGTCGTGCGTAAGTCACCATCGAACCCTAAGGCCGCATTGAAGACCAAATTGGAAGATCTTAAAGGCAAATGGGTAGAACACCTCCCGAGGTGTTACGGGCCTACAGACCACGCAAGTCAAGAACCCAGAAACCCATTCGCCCTAAATTGGGTAATCGGTTATAGTAGCCCTGTCGAGGTCTGCCAGTCCCCAAGGGTCAGCTGGCAACCTGTGGAACATAATGACGGTGGCTCTCGCTCTAAATTTGGATCTCTTATATGAAAAAGCGTGAGCGTCCTAAGGCGCACCTAAGGAGCACAGCCAAAGCACTCCGCTGGCAGATACAACCAAAAAGTCAAACCCGTGAGCTACATGCCGTGATCTAGTCTGAAGAAGCCCCGCCAACAAGGAAGAATCCAAATGCATGGAAAACTAGGCCCCAAACCCGGAAGGCCCCTACATCATATCCGCCATCGACCGACACGAGCTCCGCACAGCTGAGGAAAAAATTCTACATCATGCTCGAATGCGAACAATCTTTGCCGCTTTTATCGCTAGGACTTCTGGCTTGTAATCTTAAATGAAGCATTATCAATTTCTGATGACGACTGAGCGCTTATTGGTTATTTTATTAACGCCTCAAACAATGCATAGAATGCTCGAAAACATATATACAAATGCGAAATGTGGAAAGTTCATGATCAAAAGTAGCAAGTCTCTCTTTATCTAATCAAATTACATTCACTATAATTGCAGAGGTGTGTCATCTATTACACTCTGAAGTACATGCATAAGCGGTTCCTCGAAAAATCCTCAAGAAGAAAGAGGAAAAGGAAAACAGATGAAAATAAAGAGAAGAAGAACAGAGAGGTGGAAAGAGATATTGAATATATGACTTGAAAGAGCTCATGCTGAAGAAAAAGGCAAGGGTGAGAATTGAGATGAAGGAAAAATAATATACAAGAACAGGAGAATTGTTATAGCTAGCTAAGAAAGAGGTAAATATATAGAATGGAAAATAAGAGTTTTTTGATACAAGAAATGCAAACTCCGCCTTCTCCAGACGATTTGAACACTGGCGTCATGAACACAATCCACGCGAGATTTAGGAAAACACAATCACGGCGAGTCATCAATCATCCACAGATCCCCAGCGATCCCAAGATGAACTGCTTCATCGTCATTTCACGATCTCGCTGACACCGTGGAGGTACGCACGATCCGGCATGGGCAATTCAGAAGCAACGGTCACACGTCAGGCGAAGGTCAAAGCAATCGGAAACGTTAATCGCTTCGAATTCCATGAACCAAAGATTAAAGACACTTCATCTTCCAAAATCGGTCATGGTCGCACGCAACGACTTAAATGACTGTTTCATCACTCTTTACGCGCCACGCAGCCTGGGCAGTCGATCACCAAAGATGAAATTTCACAAGGCCTGTAATACCGGAGCCCAAGATCTCCACTTGACGAGCTCGACTACTCCGCACTGTGCCATGCCCAAGAGGTCGATCACCAGTTATTATTCAGCCCATATACCCTCGGGCCACCGAGCCCAAAGAACTCGGGCTGACGAGCTCGACCATCGCAGACAGCCACGCAGCCAAGAGTCGATTAGCTCAGCTATTCAAATCCCACAAGGCCTCAACCTGAGCCCGCAGCCGCTCTCAATGCAGAGCTCGGCACTCGCACAGCCATGCAAACTTATATGAGCTCAGATCACTTCAGTTATTCAACTGACAAGGCCTCACGAGCTCCAGCCTCAGCCTGATGAGCTCGACTAATTCGCTTTAGGCCACGCAAACCCTAAGAGTCATCAACTCAGCTGATTCTACCCCATTAAGGCCTCAAAGACCGGAGCCCATTGAACTTATTTCACGAGTCACTACTCTACCAAGCCATGTACCCTTAAGAGCCGGATCACCAAAGATGCTCTCACAAGGCCTGCGCACGGTTTCAAAGAAATTTCGCCTTGACGAGCTCAACTACTCCGCTCGTGCCATGCGTACCTTAAGTGTCATATCACCAAGCCATTCAAAGACATAAAGCAGCCTGGAACTGGGGAGCCCGACAAACACTTCGAGAGCTCAATCGCTTCAACTCAAACCATACAGCACAAGAGTTGCTCAACTCAAACACTCAACTCAGGCTATGCAGCCAAGAAATTAATTCAGTTCATGCATAACAGCGCGAAATGAAGACAAAAGTGGTAAAAAAAGAACATTTATTAAGGAAAATGCTACATACGCCTGGTCCTGTGCCCAAAGAACAAATAAATAAAACAAAAATCGACGCCGTGCAAGCTAAGATAGCGCTACGGCCATCGTGCATCGAAGGAGATATGAGGTGAAGAAGGAGTAGTTCAACGAGGGTGTCCGGGTTCTCCGTAATATCGCCAGAGAGGGACTTCTCAGCCTCCTCGTCGCTAGGGATGTCAAAGTTGAAGTCCAGGCCGAGGTAGGCATTAACAGCTTTCCTCTGAAAGGCAAGCCACCTAGAAGCCCATTGAGTATAGGCCTCATCCCTCAATTTCCTATAACTTCGTCCCGCTGAGTAACTAGAGTTACTTGTTGATGAAGGTCCCCACGCAGCCCCACTAAGACTCCTCGCCAGCGCCCGAAGCCACAAATTTCTCGAAACCTCACGACGAGCCCCGCTCATTAGCCACTTCTTATCGCAAGAAATCTCATCTTACCGCATCGCAGCCTCTCTTACCTCCCGCAGCCGCCCCGGGATGTAAGAAGCTCATCCCTAACCATCCTAAGCCTATATCGCGCAGATCGCAGCCCCGTCCCCGGCCTCTAGCAAGTCATTCAGGCAAATTTCGCAGCCTCATCCCGAACCTCCTGGCCTCTTCTACGTCTCAAGCTATTTCTGGGCCTCATCTTCTCTCTACCCTCTACCCGAAAGCACGTGTCGACGTGGTATGCTTCAATCGATTTTGCTTCACCGCTCCCACATATCACGCACCCGACCTCGTAGCTCACCTCGTCAGATGTAAGGGAAGCCACCCTCGCTTGTAAACTCCGGGCAATATCACGACCTTCATGATTATTTTTTCACAAACTCTTCAAAATGAGAGCCACCCGCCACACCTAACGCAAGATCAATATCTAACACAGATCAACACCTAACTCGGGGCCGAAATCGTGAACACCCACAAGATGGGCTGGAACTTACGCAGGCAAACCCCGGGAGGATGGGAGCCAAGCCTCTCACTGTGCAGCGAGCCCAACCCTTGAGGTCATAATCTTTAAGGACGATCTGAGACAAATACTTCGCCGCAGCTCACGCTGAGGAGCAAGGAGTCGCTTCATCCCGCTGCTAACCCTTCCTCTTCAACTCTTCCGACCTCGAGGAAGGTGGCTTAACGCTTTGCGCAGGAGGATTCCAAACTGTGATGGGCATGACCGCTAGCGGCTGCTCGATAGCCCTCCTAGAGGAGCCTTTTGCCTTTGCAGCGGACCCATAACGGGATTGCGAACTCGAAGCTTTAAGGACCTCAGTCGGAGACGACAACATCTGCCCAGATGTTCGAACGTGGGTAGAAGGGGAAGAGGAAGACGCCCCACTTTGAACTCGCCCTAAGCCAGCCAAGGTCTTTCTCAACCAGAGTCCGTTCGCTCACACTCCGGATCTCTCGAGACGGGCCTCCACCAACCAACTAAGCTCTCCCTTGGTAGGCTCGCACTAAGCGTCCGGCCGGGAGACTTCATAAAGGGAAGGAGGCTGGCTACCAAAACAGCGTAAGAGCTGCCGACTCAACCTCGAAGGGCCTGAATATCCGACTCGATTAGCTCGCGGACGCTGGGACATCACCAACGCTGCGCTATGACGTTATCTTCGTATCAGGACGGTCGAGCACCCGAGAGGCGAGACAATGCAATTGTAGATATCCAATGACCTCATAAAGATTATACCAAAACTAAAGCGACACTCACGTAGATTCTCAGGGGTGGTCCAAGAACCGGAACGCCCAGTGGCGCCGCCCTCGGCTGCCGGTCATACTCCCACCGCGTCACGACAAAGAAGTAACGTTCCTTCCAAAGCCTGTGAGAGGAGGGAAGATTGAAATCACTGCAGGAGCGCCGCACGCCTGAAAAATAGAGGGAAGCCCTCGACGGCTTCCCTTCATTAGTGGGCAAGATAGCTGAGCAGCTAGGCGACTGGAACACCGAGCCTCGGGTCCCTAAAGAAACCAATAAACCAACCAAAAATACCCCGTACCATCGGGCGAAAGCTGAGAAGCGACTAGACATTGTGCGTCAAAACCCTCTTTGCTGGACGGCAGAGGAAGCGGGCACTATTATCGAAAGCTACTTTCAAAGAAGCATACCATCTTAGGTATGGAAACTACATGTGAGGTCAAAACATTGGGGTGACCGTAATTAGGAAGCCAAAGAGGCCTAGAACGCTCTAGCGAAGTGGCCCCATACAAGGGACCGACCTTACTAGGCCCCACAGCCAAAGCATTCTGAACGGCGGATTTTAGGTATTCCGACCCCTCGGGATACTTAATCTGGTCTATCCCTTACCTCATTCATGGAAAGGCGCCGAGCATTCTCAAGATCGACCCCTGCCGAACGGTTCTGAGGCGCCGCGGCCGCCTGCAACCAAAGAACAAATTCGAAGAGTCACCCAACACGCTGGGTAAAAGAAGAGCGACCGGACCCAGCGGTGATAAGAAAATGAGAACGAAACTTGGCCGACTTAACCCTAACGCCTCGACGTATCGCCCGAACATACACCAAAGAGAGAAAGATGCAAATGGCCCTGTGGAATAACACGTACAGCTATCTTAGGAAAGACGCTTTAAACCGACTCGCACAAAAAGGTTTAGATGGAAATTAAGGAAGAGGGAAGTCCGAGAACTCGTTAAAAGCGAAGAAAAAGCCAAGATCGGGGGCACACAAGACGCAGGATGTCCGCAAAAGAACGGTAGGAAACTAAAAGAAGTGGTGAAATGGTCAAAACCAAGAATATCATTATCGCAAGACGTATGACGCACCAAGCCCTAACTAACCCAAACAGCGTACACGCGGAAATTGCACCGTACAAGAAACGCATGTACCCCTCGCCACGCACACCAACACAAGGGGGCTGGGGCAACCGATGTATTCAAAAATGGGCTCGTAGGCCTACTCGCCAAACCTAAAGAAGAGGCGCGCCCATCAAAACACCTCGTGCCTTTCGACGCCACCCTGCATCGAAGACCATCCATCGCCCAAAGGCTTCTGCTATGGGTAATCGAGAAAGCCCACATTCTGCAAATCAAACTAAATCCCATCGATAAGGGAAATAATAATCCCAATAACATATTATCCCGCAAATCCAATCCAAATCTCTCACCGCGAAGGAAAATAAGATAATTCACGATATAACACTCATCCCGCAGATCGCCCAAGATCCCACCAATGATAAGAAAGATAATTTTAAATAAACCATTTTCAATATCCCTAATTGAACTGAGTACCAATAAAAAGGTGAAATATCCAAATTCAATGAAAGAATCCTAATCACCATCCAACCTGGTAACATATACTATAAATATCGTCACCCCATCTGAAAGGTACGCAAAACATTCCGCCTCTGGGCGCTTCATCTTTTCTCTCAACGAGGAACTCGACTTGTGGCATCGGAGTTTACCATGACGTGCCCCCGCCGAATCTCTTCTTTCTTTCTTGTCTTTGCAGAGAGTACCATATTCGTAGCCTCGCACTGCACAAAGAAGAAAGCTCTGAATTCTCCGACCTAACGACCCCCAAATGCTTCCAAATTTCATCCGAATAAAAGGCATCATCACAATCAAATATTAATTTAATTTTCAAAATTTTAACTTCGGCATTTTTTTCATCTTGTGCAATTACTCAACATCATATAAATAAAGAAAATATTTTGTTAAAAGAATTCAAATAACTTAAATTTTGTAAAGCTAACCCTCTCCAGATTTTTTTTTGAATTTTATTTTTAAGAATGATTTATTGGGGATAAAATACTTTTTAACATTTCATGTATTTATATATACCTTTGAGAAGGAGTTTTTATTCTTACAATAAAATATTAACGATTAAAAATTGATGAAAGATTAAATTTTCAAAATTAAGTTTTTAAATTTAATCAAATCATCATAAATTTAATCTTAGTGCAACTCCAACCATTCTTCATTTTTAACTCAATCTCTATTTTTTGAGATTTGCACCCAAAAATGTACTACAACCACATCAATTTTCATCTCCATATTTGGAGATATGAATAGTGCATCCAACACATTTTCAAATAACTAAAATTCCCTTATTATTTTAATATTACACTATTATTCGATTATTATTTTATTCTTATAATAATAAAATAATTATTTTAATAATATTTTTATAACATCTTTCATTTTTTAAAGATATTTTTTTATTATCTATTATTTTATTAATTTTAAATTATTTTCCAAATACAATATATCAAAATGATTTGAATATATTCATTTTACAGTATTTATTTATTTTTATTTCTTGAAATAAAAAATTTTAAAAATTTAAATTTTTATTAAAAATATTTTTTGATAATGATATAATACATTTTTTATTTATATTGTAAGCAATAAAGCATTAAGATTTTAATCAATCAATTCAATAATTAGCATTAAAATTTAAATAATTAATAATTTTTACCACCGTATTATTTTTTATAATTTGGTTAATGTAATTTTATTATGTAGCTTTTATTAATATTGTTTTATTTTCTAATATAATATAATGCCCTATAATATAATATTTATCAGTTTAAAATGTATTTTAGGTTTTTAATATATTTATATTTAAATAAAAATAAAAGTATCTCATATATCATATCCTAAAATATTATAATTTGACAACAAAGATTAATGTTCTAATACCATTACATTACGATTCAATTATTAAAAACTTAAAAAATACGATAGCCAAGATTAAAACTAAGGTCTAGATTCAGCCTTTAACTAATATATTATCTCGAACTAGAAACACATTAAAAAAAACAAAAAATAAAAGAATAGCAATTTAGAATTAGAAAATGGAGATTATTGGTTAGAGTCGGAACTAAAAAAAAATGGACCCATAATCTCTAAATGCACAAAATTTCAATTTGTAATTAGAAATGTTGATTTGTGGTTGGACCTGATCTCAATAATGATTTAATAAAAGTTTAAAAGGAGCATTTCGCTGGTAGGGTCGGTGTGCACAAGATCAACGGTGGTAAAAACACTCGGACAGTTGAGATGGGCAATGGGCAATGGGCAGCTGTGCCCTAATTATTATTATTATTTTCTACCAAAACGTCGCTTTCAAAATTATAAATTTTGGCACACTCAACGTATGCCGCCGGTCAAAGTTTCAAACTTCTGCATTTCAAACATTGCTGCTCTCTCTCTACATTTCTTTCTTCAGTTTTTCTTTCTCTCACTTATTCATTCCTCTCTCTCTCTCTCTCCATTTCTTCAGGTTTTCTTTTCTTTTCTTTCTCTCTCATGGAGAGACAAGGGTCAGAGGGCTTCGGAGGAAGAAGAAGGAGACTAGTGAAGAACGAAGTCCCTATCGCGCCGCCGCGTCCCCTCCGGCGAACCTCATCCTTGCCTGCGGCGGCGAAGCCTCCGCCTCCGGAGGTGAAGCTAGCGGCGGTGGCCGTTGATTTGAACGTGCGGCTGAGATCCGCCGACATGTCCCCGGCAATGCAAGAGCGCGCGTTCCGATTCGCGAGATTCCTCCTCGATGCTCACTCCGATAACGTGCCGCCTCCCACGCAACTAGCTATGCGTCTCAAGAAGGTACGTTTGTTTGTTTGAAACCTCCACCGTTCGATTAGCATAGATGTAATCATGACCGCTTGTTTCATTGGCTACACTACTTCTCTTACCAATTGCTTTGCTTCTGCTCGCTTGTTTATGCCTAGTATCGTGAGCCGGCCAGATTTTTAATTAGAATTTTTCATGCTTTTATTTGTTTATTATCTTCCAATATTTTCATATTTAGGTTGGATTAGGAAGAACTTATTTATAGTTTATTTTTTTATATAAATACTTTTTATAAAATTATAGATGTAATTTTTATGAAAACCTAAAAATCGAACATCTTAAGCGACAAATAGGTCCTTATGATAAATTGTGTAAACATAGGAAAAAATAGAATTTTTTTGAAAAAAAAATTATGTGTAAAATAGGTAAATTTTTTTATAAAAGATGGGAAAAAATTCTGAAAAATAATAAAAAAATATAAATCAAATTTCGAAAAATTATGTAAAAATAGGTAATTTAAAAAAATTGTAAAAAAAGGGAAAAATAATGAAAATATAGAAAATATATTCCAAAAAAATTATGTAAAAAATAGGCATAATTTTTGAAAAAAATTTATTTAAAATATAGTCAAAAAAATTAGCATATAATTAAAAATAGAAAAAAATTTATTGATGATGAGAAGAATGATATTAATGATGATTTTCTTGATTTAAAATTTGATGCTGATCCATAAGTGTTTATTTTGTTTTGGAATTTACAATTTTGTGGAAGATGAGCAATATTAACGATGTTTCGTTATTTTGTTTTTAAATGTTTAAGTATGATAAATAGCTGATGTTTGTTTATTGATTTTCTTTTATATTAGATAAAAACTATGATAATATTTAAAGGTAGATATATAATTTTTATTTATATTGGTGAGGCTAAGAAAACTTAAAATAACTCATGCCTCAAATGCAACTTATGCCTCAAGGCCGTAAGAGGCTATTGTACTTCTCACAGACTTTAAATAACTATAGCTTCAGCCAGATATAATATTCCACTTATGTAAAAGTCACAAAGATTTTACCTAATAAAAACCCTAAAATATTAGCTATAATCTCTTCGATTTATTATAAAAATAAAAGCCGGGAGATGAGAATGATTCATTGGCTATTTTTTTAATTTTTGATCATGGTTTTATATATATATATATGACAAGTGTTTATTTATTCAAACATTTTAATTTTATAAGTGTTTATGATGATTTTTTTAATAATTTCAGTTGTTAAATCTATACACCTTAAAATAATGCATAAACATGTGAAATCATGTTTGATCTAAAATAATGAATAACTTAGTTATTTTGCATTCAAATTGAATATTAAAGACGCTGTTTCATCATTTAACACTAAAATCGTATTTTAAACATGCGACTTTGTCATTTTATATAAAAATCATGTTTGATCTCTGGATTTCATTATTTTATGTCTCATTTTTAAATTGAAATCATGAATTTCATTATTCTACAATGAAATGGTTTTTTTTTTTTTATGAGACATGACATCTACTTGACACTAAGTGGTGTAGATTTGAAAATATTATTTCTTATGCAATATTTGTAAAAATATTATTCGCACCGTAATAAATAAATAAATAAATATTATTTGTGATCACATGATTGATGTGGCTATGGCTGTGTTTGTTGCAGGAATTTGATGGATTGTATGGGCCGGCATGGCATTGCATAGTTGGGAAGAGTTTTGGATCGTTTGTGACTCACTCATCCGGTGGATTTGTGTATTTCTCAATTGACAAACTCTCTTTCCTTCTTTTCAAGACAGAGGTTCGACCTATCATCAACAACAAGATGCCTTCATAACTTTAATCCAATTACACGACATACCCATTTAAACTTGACTCTCTCATTGTTGAATTTTTCGTGGTGATGTATAGAATCGTTTGTTCTATATGGTTTAAGTCTTGAGATTTTTGGGTGTTCACAGAAGGGATACTTTTATTTATTTATTTTTATTCACTTTTTAGGGGGAAGGTGCATAAATGCCCTCCGGCTTTTGCTCTATCTTTAATTTTGTTTTTGAACTTTTTTTTTTGTCCAAAGATATCCTTGAATCTACTTTCTTAGTCATCCATGCAATGCCCATCATGTTAAAAAAAAGTCACAATCTGGTTGGAAACTTTTACACTTGTGAGGGTTTTAATAGATTGTTTAACGATTTATGTAATTTTTTAACAGCAGGAACATGATTGAGCTATAGAAGAAGTAAATATCGGATATCTTAAAACTGAAAAAAAAATTTAGATGCAAAGTGGGATATATGGGCAAAAATTAAGGGCATATATGCACCTTATACTTCTCTATTTACATGGTTTCAAGTGTGGAATTTCTTATATACCCATTCATATCTTTATAACATATATGGATTCGAGCCTGAGAGCTCTCGTATACCCATTTCTACTTTTACCACTTGATACCATTTTGAAAAATAACGACTATCGTTGTCTTACAATATTTTCAAGAATCCAAAGTACATTATTTCCTGAGACGTACTGAGATGTTGATAGGATATGTGTTTCCTGGATTCATTTAAAAATAATAATATTTAAAAAAAATTATTTTTAAAATACTATAGTTGAAAGAATATTGACGGCACTATGGTAAATTTTTTCCATATAAGCATCATGTGCGTGCCACGTAAAAATAAAAAAGGAGTCATGATATCGCTAAAACCTCGTCACTACATCTGGATACTTAAACTTTCTAAGACTATAGCAAGTATTTAGCTTCAATCTAAGATGACAATAAAGCCGTGAGGGCCCCTTAGGTCCTAAACCCGAAGGCCAATATCTATAACGGCCGGTTCTGGGTCGTTACAAATGGTATCAGAGTCGGCCCGACTCGATGGTTCTGCTCTATTCTGGGCTCCACAATCCCATGGAATACAACAAGGGCATTGTGTTTACATAGGGGCGCTTATTATATCACACATTAAATAAGTAATGTAAACTTCGACACTATATAAATACTATACGCTCCTTCAACCCATTAGATTTGCTTTAAACCGCGGGGCGCCCCTTAAACCTAAAAGTCGATAATATCTATATTGGGCTGAACCGGACACAGTAAATTCAGATCGCAGGCCGATCCCGACTTACGCGGGTCTATTTTGTTTGGCCTCGTATGAGGTGTTAGTTCGTTTTGCCTCACAATTTTATGGGACACAATGATGACGTTGTGTTTGCATAAAGGGGTGTTTGTCACATCCCACATCGGATAAGAAATAAACTTTTTGACACTATATTAGTATGAGTTCCTCTTAACCTATAATAATGCATTTAAAAACCGTAAAGCCCCTATCGGGCTCAAGCGACAATATCTACTGCTGAGCTTATGTCATTGCAGTGGACAATGATCCACATGGCTATTAGTTGTTACAACGGGTATCGTAGCTTAATCTCGACCCCGATGCGGTCTCTCTGTCGATTTGGCTTGTAGGGGTGTTCTAACGTTTGATCGTAATCCCATGGGACACAACGAGGACGTTGTCTCTGCATGGGGGGTGTTTGTCATACAAGGTTGGAAATATCGGTTTCGATGGATATATCTAAGATTCTGCATTTTATGGATATATCTATATACTCCGAGATATATTTGCGGATATTTTTTTATGAATACCGATATATCGAAAATTAACAAAAATACTGAATTTACAAAATAAAGTGTAAATGATATTAATAATCAAATATATACATATTTGCAATGAGTTTTTAAAATCAAAATGGCATTGATGGGACTCAATTGCAAATATTTGACGGATAGATCAAATTTCTGGTGAAAGACAATACCATACCAAGACACGGTGTTCCGATAATATCATTACTATTATAAGACGAACATGTCACTTAATAAATGTCTTGACTTGTATCTACAACTTCTCCATGGATAGAAATTCAGTTCATCCACATACTGCTTCAGTTTATTAACTAATATTTAAAAATTAATTTATTAATATATTACTACTAAATTAAACTAATTTAAAATATAAAAACTCATATAATACTATAAATTTATAATATGCATTTATATTAACTAATATATAACTTGATTTTAAAAATTAACGAATATGAAATGTTAATTTATTAATATATTATTGGCTTAAATTAACTAATTTAAAATATTAAACTAATATATAGTTATTTAAGAGATATCAAAGAAAATTTTTGGAGTGAAATGAAGATTGATATTGGTAGAGAGAATTTGTGATCAAATCAATGATTTGGTATGTATTTATGTATTTTTTTGGGCCTAAATAACCTGGATGGTCAAAATATATTTGTAATTTAATTATAACCGTTGAATTTAATTTTGGTGCAAATATGGTCATTTTGATATATTTCCGATATATCTCGATATATCACCGATATATCCCGATATATCACCGATATATCTCCGATATTTCCGATATATCTCCGATATTTTACCTATATTTTCGAAGAGATTCCCGATATTGCGCTAAAATCAAGCCACGCTGCTGCAGGTAATGCCACCACCCGGAATTTCACAAATTTCGTCCGCTATCGATATATCGGCGAAATATCGCCGATATTTCCCGATTTTTGCGATTTTTCCTCTAAACGATTTTTGGTAGCAAAAATCGCTTCGCTATAGGCCGATATCCGATATATCACCGATAGATCCGAAATTTCAATCCTCATGGTCACATCCTACATCGGTCTGTAGTGGAGAAACTCATACGAGAGGCAGCAAACTCCTCTCAACTTAGTAGATACATTTTAAAGTCGTAAGGGTCCTTGGATCCAAAAAGGACAATATCTTATACACGAGTCAAGTGGAATAAAACCTGCAACCCCCTTGTCGTTCCCTCTCTCTCCCTCATACCTTCCCTTCACCGCATCACACATGTAAGCTCCAGCACTACACATCAGAGCTCTTGCATCATTATGAAGGAGTGTTACAACCATTTAGGTAGAACTCCCATTAAAAGCTAGTTATCAAGATGAGGGAACCCAATTTGTTATAAACCCACAAGGCCAAATCGTAATTAGGTGATGTGGGACTAGAAAGGGTCATTACAAGGAGGTTATGAGAAAGAAGGAAAGAAGGGCCGTTTGAATATGTAGAAAAAAAAAGTATTGAGAAGAAACATTTTTAATGATAGGATTTGTCAACAATTCAGGAAATTGGAATTGATATAAATAAGTATTGAGAACATTATTTTCATTATCCTGAAAACTAAAAAAAAAAATTGAACTTATCAATTAATCTATAGAAATCCCACATGCTCTTTCTTTCAATCTTTCATTTTTTTTCTCTTTTAACTTGAAAATTTGCTTTTGGTTGGATGGTTATCAAGTTTTCCTAGTCTAAACATATGCGCTATGTTTAGCAATAAAATAGATAATAAATCAAGAGGTTAGTATACAACCAAGAGTGCAACTGTATACTCAATAAAAGAGGTCTTTGGCTGATATTTCTTGTAATCTTCTCATTAAAGTTTGTTACTCTTTTTATCAATGAATGCAGGGGTTTCGGGATAGCTATCAATTTGCAGGTAACATTCAACACAAGCACAAGCAGATTGGAAATGTGGTTCCTCCTCTAGCGTGTTTGTGCTGGGAAGGAAACTCAAAGAAGCAGCAAACAACAAGAGTTCCGCCTTGTGAGGTTGTTGTCTTTTGATGTGTAGTGTTCAGCTTCTTACTTACAGTAGGGAATCAATGATATAGGTTGTGTATCAGTAGATGCTACTGTTGAGGAACGGAAGATATTTTGGAATTCTTTGGTTCACTTGGTTTTCTGAAAAAGGGAAAAGTTTAACATTGTAGACTTTACAAGGCTTCATTAAGATGTTCTATTCCCCCCAACATAATAATTATGTTGGAAATGAAGTTGTGTTGTTAAACATGATTAGCATGTTGGGCTTTTGATGAAACTTTGCTGTTATTACTAACTGGGTTGAATGCGTTAAGAGGTTGTACTGGAGTTCTATCATTTTGTGCTACCTAGAAATCGGGTTCCAAACAAAATTTTTTTTTATCATTTCATCATGTCAAAAGGATGTTGTTTCCCTTAAATTGAAGTTAAAGTACAGTTGAAAAATATTTAATTAATGCATATAAGAGATGCTATTGTCAAATATACAAGAATATGTTGTTTTTGTTGGGATAGGATCATGTTTTAAAAATTGAACATTTTGAGAATTTTTTTTCTTTTACATTAAATTTGTTGGTATTGCATGCTCTCAAACCGTCCATATTCTCAATGGGATAGCACTCATCTCTCTCCTTCAGCTAGCACTTGAGACTTACAATCATTTTATGACATGAATTTGATCATAATGTAGAAAGGTAAAGTTAATAGCTTGCGATGTTGCAGACACTTGTCCAGATTTGTTTCATTAATTCTCTATTACAAATTGATGAGTGCTTAATAATCAAATTTTTGTTCATAAGTGGCATCTGATTTTGGCGTTGTTCTTCTCTCTTACAACCCTTGATAGGGATAGCGATTGGTGTAAGAACCAATTTGTTTGTTTGATCTTCAGGCATCACTACGAGAATGTAACCAGAAAGGCGTATTCCTGGAGACTTGCAGCCTGGGCCGCCTCCGATGATTAAGTGAACAATATGGAGAGGAAGAAGGAGGTTGAGATAGTTGAAATTGCATACCTCCACTATGTGGGGATTTGTCAATTTATGCGGCCTTGCCCCAAATCTCCCTTCATTTTAGAATAAGATATGTTTTTCTTATTAATGATATCCTTTTAGAAATAAGAGATAAAAACTGCTTTTTCCTTATTAAGACATCCTTCTTTAAAAATAAGGGATAAAATTTGTTTTTCCTTATCAAGGATTATCCTTTTGAGAAATAAGGGATAAAATCTATTTTCCTTATCAAAGATTATCCTTTTGAGAAATAAGGAATAAAATATGTTTTTTCTTATCAAGGATTATCCTTCCAAATAAAGGATTTAGAAATCAGAAATTTGGGGATAAATATCTACTTTACGTATTTTCCCATAACAAATTTCTGTTATGCAAGACAACGTCAGGAGACCGATCCCGTACGGTGCTCTTGAGGACCACCTCTAAAGGGGGTTTCAGGCTAATATAATGGTTGGCCGAGGTGGGCGTATGCTGGTCAAGGCAGCACCGGACCTATTGAATAATAGGTCTAGGCCTAAAAAGCCATGATACTCACAATTGGGATTGGAATATTTAATGTTTATGACGAAAACCAACCACACTCATAATTGAAGGGATTTTCAATGCTGCATAGGCCAGAATCTTGATATATATATATATATATATATATATATATATATATATATATATATATATATATATTATGGCACTTGTGAATCTTCTAGTAGAGTAATGAAAAGCTTTAATTTTGGGCTAATATTTTACTTGGCCAAATGAACTTAAACCTTCCCTCAACAATAGGAAATGTAAAATTTCAATAGTTCAAATATGTCTTTGTTAGATATTAGTTTTGAGTCACATAATATTTTTTGAATTAATTTCTAGGGAACTTAAGTGTCTGCCTATAATGAGAATGGATTTTTCTTAGACCCACGGTTGCTTTAAAATTTATTTTTTCTTATTGGTGTTGTTTGTTTTATAGTTGAGAATAATTTGTATCTAGACATTAGCATCCTAGTTGGAGACTCTCAGAATGTATATACATCTTCAAGTTACCATCTAATATTGAGGAGCTAGTTTATCAATATTGTGTTTATGGTATATAAATTGATGTTTGGAAGACATTTTGGTTTTGGTATTTATGAAATGTTGAATCAAAATAGGTTATCGATATATTTTTAAGGTCATTTCAATTTTTAAGCTATGATTTGTGCATTTTACATTGAAATTGTGTATTCAAAACAATATTTTATAATTTTACACTGAAATCGTATCTTCAACACACGGTTTTAGAAATTTACACTGAAATTATGTCTTCAAAACATAACTTTCAAATTTTATATTAAAATTATGTCTTTAAAATACGACTTTAGAATTTTCTATTGAAATTATGTTTTTAAAATACGACTTAAGAATTTATATTGAACTTGTGTCTTTAAAGCATAATTTCATAATTTTTCACTCAAATCATGTCTTAAAAACGTGACATCACTATCATAGATTTTTTAATATTTATTTTTGTATAATATTTTAAAAATATTTTTTCAAATTATGATATTACTTAAAAAAGCCTGTGTTTGCTTGTTGGTTAGAAGATTTTGGCGTGATTGAAGGGGCAAGTCCTTGATAGGACAGGACTCTCTCTCTGCAGGCCCTTCAAATCCTGCACAACAACCGCATCTGGTCTTGACCAAATCAAATAGAACAGGGAATTTCGGCTCACTCATCAGGGTATAATTAATTGCAAACAAGGAATGGTTCAATGCAATGCCCATTTTACCAAGTCAACTCAGCCCTTTTTGTTATTATAGTACTTAGAACTATTAAGAGCAACTCTAATAGGAGTTGTTAAAAATGGATGTCACGTTATTTTACAATTTTGAAGGTGATTTTGACACCTCGAATAGTGTTTTACTCCACTTATGAGCGCCAAAACGCGCTATTTAATAATTCAATGTTTCTTATTAAAAATATAATTAAACTCCGGGCCAAATACTTTATTTAAATATACTCGCTGAGAGTAATAAGACACCAGAACCGCTATTTTACAACCTCTCCATTTCTCCAAAGCTAAGCAACATGCCACCCCAAAAACCCCCTGAATACATTCGACACCTCGACGCCACCCATCGGAGCTTAATTTTTTGGTCTTTTGCAGGTCATTTTAATGGCACACGGTATTTCGATAAAGAACTCCCATCGAGTCGCTTCTAAGATACTATCTACTTATTAAGGTACTACCTCAATTTGGAAATTTTTTAAGATGAGTATTACCTTAACATATTTGAAATTCTATTTTAACAACTTGGAGGTACTATCTTAATAGCTCTTAGTATTAACATAATGAATGCTATCATAAGGTTGAGTTGGCTTGGTCAAATGAATATTTTTCATATATTATGTCCAATCATCATTTTTATATCTTAAATACAATTATTTTTAATTAATTAGTATTGAATAATGTATTTTGCTCATTCTATATGCCTTATTTGTAATTATTTACAAATTAATGCATGGAAACACAAGTTTTCCCTTTTTATGATGAATAGTTAGGGTTTATTTTAAGAGTGATTTGATTTTTTTTTTTTTTTTGAAATAGAAAGTGATTTGATTAAAAATACTTTGGAAAACCAAAGTTGGGAAATTTGACACTCCAGTATTTTTACCCGATTTTGATAAAAATATCCTTATTTTGTTGCAAAAATAGTAATTTTGACCATTTATTTTAAAAGATAACGTTTAAATATATGAAATAGAAAACGATTTTTTTGTCCAATGAGTTATTTTTCAAGAAACAAACATGAAAATATTAAATTTATAAATTTTGGACAATTTGAGGTTTTTTTATCCAAATATTTCTTATTTTAAATGTTTGTTTAGAATAACTTCTTCTTTGTTTTCATGCATTTTGCAGTTTTGATTTTTTTTTTATTTTTGAAGCAAAATCGATTTGAAATTATAATTTGATTCAAAGTTGAAAATTATTAGCCCAAACTTGAATTTGGCTCAAATAGATATCATGTTTAGCAACATTTTTTAGTTGTATAAATTTCAAGACAGAGGTGTAAAAATTGGGCTATTCTTCAATTCGTTAATAGAAAATTTAAAATATGAAAACTCACATCTCATGAAAAAATATGAATTTTTTTTTTCTATTTGTTATCATGAAATGCATTTTTATTTTTAATTAAAGTACTAGAATTATTTTAAAAAAATTTAAAGATCATTTAAAGTAATTCATTTATATATATATATTGAAAATAAACTTTTATACAAAATATATTTTTTTAGAAACATTATCAACAAAAGTAGTACAAATTTGAAGGAGTTCTAATAATAGCATGAACATGCCCAAAAAATAAAATAAAAAAATAAAATTGAGAGATGGATGTTTTAGAATTCGAACATGTCCAAGAACCCTAGCCTTGTGTTTCATAACCTCATTCGTTCCACCATCATACAAATCTTAGAAAAAGTGCATCATAAAAATGGTGCTTTAAAATGATTCACCACATATATACTACCAAATGATCACTATCTTATTAATTAACAGTTGTCATTGTTGTATTACTGAACCATTATCCTAAGCCTGTGTTCTTTTTTCCTTGTAAGTATTTTAGCAACCATAGATTATGCATATGTTTCACATAAATACTAATCCTAAGCATGTAGTTACTGTGATACTCCAAAAACCCGATGGTCCGTTGACCAATCGTCAACCCGTGGAAATATCCGTGGATAGCATATATCCTGGTACCCACGTTGTCTAATCTCATTAATTGAGATCCATTCGAGTCCTTAATAATCACATACATGCCTTGTATTTATCTTGAAGCGAGGTGAGTGCAATAGTTTCGTGTGTCTCAATACTCTTGTCAAATCTCATTCACCGGGATCCGTTTATCCACATTCACTAAACTTTTTATTTTATTTTCAAAACATATTACTATGAGTTTAATTACAAACTCCATTACATACACAGACATACGCAAAAACTAGTTCTTTCCAAAGTTTTACAAAGAGAACTATACCAGCCACATGTAAACTCTTCAACCTCAACCACGAATGAGAGCGTCATGAGTCTCTCAACTTTTTGAATGTTTTCCCATAAAGGGTGAGCCACGCCCGGTAGAGAGACTCCTACAGAGGCTATTACCTCCCTAAATGTACATGCAATGTTCACTTGGACACATTCACACATATATATATATATCAACATTCCAATAGAATGATGCAATTATAATGGAATACTACATGACATGCCATGAAATAAGATGAGACTAACCCAATGCATGAAAAATACGAGTCATCATAGACTCCCATCACACAATGCGTAGCCAATGTGTGATAACATCCATCGTCAATGAATTTCATCCAATGATTACTTTGAAACAAAATCAAGTTTATAGAAATCAAAACTTATTAAATGTTTCACTTCCAATGATCATTTATTGTAAAACGCGTGTCTTTTGGTAGGCAATTTTAGGGTCTTAAAAAGCAATTCACACGCCTTCCTACACTTTCATGGCCTTTCACCATTGGACATATATATATATATATATATAACCAAAAATATCGGGGCTTTCACCCGAGGGGGTATCTATCTCTACTTGCTACTACCCGACACAAGTTTTCATACTTTGCGACAGTGGAACTCTCACCCGAACTTTGTTGGCCTTCCTCTGACCCACTCATGACCACCAAGGATGGTGTTTGATAGCACCATGCACTTACACTCATGAGTGTGAAGTCTCAGTGCATATGCAATGCATTATGCTACTACATATCAATTCCATGTCTCATATGTAACGAATGACATATGGACAATAAATCATGTATCATGGACAATTATATCAAAATCATATGATTTCCAACATTTCATCTCAATATCAATATATTAGAATTCATTTATCAACATTAAATAAATAACTATCACCAAGTAACTCAATCAAAAGCAAGCACAAACAACTTGGTTCTCAAGACCAATTGTGGCATAGAGATACCTGAAATAGTCACACATACGGCTATCCACCAGGCCACTGGAAACATGCCACCTTTGGGCATAGAAAAACCCAGTCAGCCCCAAAGTACATCGAATCAAGCGAAACCAAACCCTGAGCTTATGCCATTCTCGATTCACTCATCAGGCCCCTTTGACCATGGGACAGTCTTAAACCTCAGTCCAGAATTTCAGTCCCAAAATTAGTACGAAATCAGAATCGACAACCAGTTCTGAAATTTGGACACAAAGCCCCGATAAAAACTTGACACAGGCTGCGAGTCCTAGAAAATGGACCATAACTCGACTTGTAGAGGTCCAATTCGGGTGATTCAAAGCTAACATCAAGTCCACAGATGCAGCTACAATTTCTATGAGGGACCCGAGTCCAAATTCCCTATGTTTCCCAATCGAAAACAGGTGCTAAAATCCGGCTAGTGTGCAGGATCAAAACAGGGCAGCATTCCCATATTTTAAAAATAGTACCTTATGGTGGAAAATAAACTAAAGTAGGAAAAATATCTACCTCTTGGTGCATAGCCCTTTTCGAATATACGGACTTTACTTCTTAGTCCGACAAGTTCCGACCGTCGGAACGCCGACTTCCTTTTCTCCCTTTTTCTCTCTCCCTTTCTTCTCCTTCTCTCTCTTTTGTTTTTCCTTTATCTCATTTTTCTTTTTCCTTCTCATTTCCTTTCTGTTTCTCCCTTACTCTTCGAACTGGTCTCCTCCCATTTTATAGACATTTCCACTTGCATGCATGTTGACACATGGCTTGCCATGTGTCTAAATGAACATAACACGTGTGTCAACCGACCTCTTGCCTCAAAAGCGTGAAATTCCGACTATCTTTGGATTCCAGCGAAAATTCACCTAGGTAAGCCCAGATTTGCATGAGAATCAGTGGTGAGGTCCGTTTCGTCATTTGAGATCTAGAAGATTTCTAGGTTTTCAACCTATACTGTAGCGTTAAATTACTGTTTCGCCTTTCTTTAGAAAAATTCGATTTTCCCCGGGTTTTACATTCTTCCCCCCCTTAACAGAATTTCATCCCGAAATTCTCACACACATATGCACACTATTGCATGCATATGAAACAATCATTTCATTATTAATTGACTAAACAACGTACCTTCATCCTCAAATAAGAAAGGATAAGTGGCACGCATCGTGTCCTCACGTTCCCATGTTGACTTCTCCACTCCTTGGTGCTGCCACAACACCTTCATAAGCCTCACGGTCTTATGTCACAAAACCTGATCTCGACTATCCATGATACGTGTTGGTCCCTCCTTGAAGGTTCCATCCGTATCAACAACAAGCTCACCTCAGTCCACTATGTGAGTATGATATGGAGAATACTTCTGGAGCATGGAGATATGGAATACCGCTTAACCACCCGATAAGCTTGGAGGTAATGCCAATTGGTAAGCAATTGTATCCACCCTCTCAAGTATCTCGAAGGGCCCAATGTATCTCGGTGATAGCTTTCCCTACTTGCCGAACCTAACAACTCATCTTTTAAGCATCACCTTTATGATCACCCACCTCAAATTCTAGAGGTCGTCGCTGTCTGTCGGCGTAGCTCTTCTATCGGCTCTGAGCTGTGAGAAGACGCTTCCGTATCAAGTCCACCTTCTCACAAGTGTTCCTCACCAATTCCGAACCTGTAAAGCATTTCTCTCCCACCTCCGTCCAACAGATCGGAGATCGACATGATTTCCCATAAAGTACCTCATAAGGTGTCATATGTACATTCGCCTGGTAACTATTGTTATAAGCGAATTCCACTAAGGGTTTCTCTTCCCAACTACCCTTAAGATCCATAATGTACGCTCGTAGCATGTCCTCTAACGTCTGGATGGTCCTTTATGGTAAGCGTTATTATGGATGAAAGGTTGTATCAATATCAGCATTGTCCCAGAGCAGTGAAACTCTCGAAAATGAGTTGTAAACACAGGATCCCGATGCGATACAATAGAAATGACACTCTATCTATAATCGGACAATCTCTCGCGTATGTATAACTGCGGAGATTCCTCCAGTGAAGGTCATCGCATAGCTAAAAAGTAATGCTGGAGCTTTGTGGTGGTCCGTGATCAATCTACATTGTGTGTCATGCCCTCGCGATGTACGTGGCAAGAGTGAGTCACAAATCCATCGTGACGTGCTCCTTCCACTCCAGCTACCTCCAACTATTTGGAGTAACCACTTAGGCCTTTGATGTTACGCACACCCTCTTGACACGTGAGGCATAGACAAACAAAATCTGACGTGTTGGCAATCCTACTGCAGTAATAAACACTTGAGAGATCATGGTATATCTTTGTGCCACCTGGATGTACATCAAAACGAGAGTAGTGGAACTCCTTGAGAATCTCCTTTCTCAAATCTATTGATTGAGGAACCACAACTCTTCCCCCATACCAAAGATTACCATCGGTGTGAATGACCCAGTCTTCGTCACTTGTACCCGAATGTACCCGGTCCCCAATGGACAATATCTTTGTGTCATGTCCTAGGACTCAATCACCTTGCTCAATAGGGAAGGCATAGCCACTAAACTCCCTAAAATACCCTGAGCCTGATCATTGTATTGTAGGCTGAACTTTCATATAGCCTGGGAGTAGTCACTCCTGGGAAGGGTATCTGTGATACTCCCAGTGACTTCCAATGGCGCATCAACCACCATATTTAGCCCTTGAGATGAGCACTTGTGAGTGAAGTCATAGTCCTCAAATCTCCATCCACACACGTGCCTCGTATTGATGTCCTAGTTGGGTAAAGATGTATTCAAACTTTGTGGTCAGAAAACATTTCGGTGCTCTCTGTATATAGGTAGTGGCGCCATATCTTCAAGGCAGAGACAATGGTCACCAACTCCATCATCGTAGGGTGTAGTGCGCTCGTGATTCTTTGGTATCGAACCATAAGCCCGCGACCCTTCGGACTGCATCAAAAACATCCTAGTTTGTCCTTGGGGCATCTGATACCTTTGTGTACCTCGTCTACCTCCTTGGGACTATCAGAATAGGAGCTGAAGTAAGCCTCATTTTCAATTCCTGGAATGCCCTCTCAAACAAGTCATTCCACTCAAACTTGACCTCCTTCCGGGTCAATTTCATCACAGGCGCAACTAGTCGGGAGAAGTCCTTAATAAACCTCCTATAATATCATGCCAATCCCAAGAAACTTCGTATCTCGAAGACTTACTTTGGTCTCTCTCAACTCATAACTACATCAACCTTCTTTGGGTCCATTGAGACACCTGAAGCCGATACCACATGACCCAAGAATCTCACCTTAGTAAGTCAAAATTCACATTTGCTGAATTTAGCATAGAATTGATGGTCTCTCCAAACTTCCGGGGAGCAATCCTCAAATAGTCATATTATCCTCCTGGAGTTTGGGGTGGTGGATGTCTTCAACGAAGACCACAACAAATCGATCCTAAATAGGGTTAGGAATACCTATGCTTAGGAGATCCGTGAATCTGTTGGAGCATTCGTCAGCAGATAGCATCCTTGTGAACTTGAGTACATATGCGTTCTAAATGCCGTCCTAGGGATGTTTGCCTCCCTAACTCTCAACTCATGATAACCGGTATGAAGATCTATCTTCGAGTAGACCCATACTTCTCGATTGATCCAAACAAATCATACATCACTAAAAAAAATTTTCTTCTTGATGGTAACCCTATTCAATGCAAATAATCTATTACAAAGTTGAAGTTTGTCATTTTCTTGGCAAACAACACTAGAGAGAGCCCCAGTGAGAGTGTGGCCTTGTCTGACAAGTCTTATCAAGTCAGACAGGTTGGCACCAACTCAACAAGCTCCATTCTATGTGGAGTCATAGAAATAGGTGATGTACGAGTGCGGCCTCAATAACAAAGTCTACATCTGTGTAGAGTAATCCGTGATTCTCAGGAAAAACATCCTCATACTATGACTATCCAGAGGTAGACCCGATACAAATATAGCCTCGTCCTTTAGGGTAAGACTTACTAGCTAACCTGTTGTCGGGTGCCATCCTAGGGTGTACGTGCGAGGTAAAAACATCATGCTTATCCTTGAGAAATATAAAGTGACTACCACTTGGTGTGTAGGCGGTAACCCTTTTACTATCACAATCAATGACGACTCGATGTGCCGTCAACCAATCCATCCCAAGGATGACATCAAACTCCGACATGTTTATGACCTTAGGGTTCACGGTGAGTAGAATCCCTGAGATCTTTAACTCATAGTCCCGACATATCTGATCAATTCTTACCCCGAGTTCTAAGGGGAGAACTCATATGTAACGACTCTTCCAAGGTTTCGACCTTTAAGCCCAATTCTTTCACCCATGATGCAACAACAAAGGAATGAGATGTACTAGAATCAAACAATACTCTTGCCCATAGGCGCGAGAGTAGAAACACACCCTGAATAACCAACTGATCTATAATCTTGATGCATGAGTATAATGCGTAGACACGCCCACTGGAGTCCACTGAAGTCACGACTTGTGAACCCATGGCCTTGGCCTCGACCACTTGCCTGGCCATCGCTGACTGCGAAGTAGTGGGACCATGTACGCCTGCGTGATCTTGTCTCTCCTAGCCCATGGTGGGTTAAGAGGGTTTCATGCATGTGTACGTCACGATGGCAGGGCGAGGTGTCCCGCAACTCTAGGATTCTACCTCCCGGGACAATCCCACATCGGGTGTCAAGCCTAATGCAATGAGCTTATGTCCCACCTTACTGGTGGTATAAGCCGTGAAATACTCGCCACACAGGGGTGTTCGACCGACCTTGGCGCCTTGATAATACGGCCTTGTCCTTGAAACCCTTGCGGAGTAGAAGTCTTATGCTTCTTCCCCGAGCTAGAAGAAGAAAGTTGACTCTCCTTCCTCTTATATTTAACACCCGCATCCCGGATGTTCTATGCATCATTCACTTCTCTCTCAATGACCATAGTTGTCTTGACCGCCAGTCGAGTCCTAGAGGTGAAGTGAGTGCAGGACCCAGGCAGATTTGAGCCATCATGAACTTTCTCACTTTGGCCATATCTATGGCCACATAGTCATCAGTGAAATGGGCTAATTCAATAAACTTAGCCATGTATTCAAGCACTATCATCGTCCGTTGTTTCAGTTCTAAAAACTCCCAAGATTTTGCATGTCGAGCAGATGCTGGGAAAAACTTGCCCATGAAGAGCTCACAAAACTTTTCCCATGTCATTGCCTCCAACTCCCTTGAGGCTTTGACTGATCCACCACACTTGGGATTCACCCTACAGTGAATCACGTTTAGCTTTATGTAATAGCATTAGGTGATGCTTCATAGCTTCATAATCTTTCGACTTGGTGGACGATGATCGACTACCATTGAGTCCCTCCGCTACGAATGTTGGAGGATGGTGTGTGAACCTCACGGAGGTGCCAGACCTCACGGGTTGTGAACCTCTGGAGGTTACTTAAACCTCCACGGCTCCCGGTTCTTCTTTTATTATGTGTGGTGGCGGCCCGTGATCCACATCACCAATAGCCTCTATAAAGGGTTGTTGGTTAAAGGTCGGTGGTCAAAGGTTGTTGCTCCGCCCACCGCCTCGACGTCCTCTTCATCGAATAGCCATCTACATATGTCAGATAGAAATGAAGTATTCATGGTATCCAAGAATGGTACTCAAGTTTAAACTTTGAGATTTCTCTTTTTATCTAACGAGTAGTGCTTAGACCCCTCAAGATCCCAAACTATCTCGTTCGTTCATTTCCCAAACCCCTAAGGTTATGTGTTCTCACCCTAGTGTTCCTCTTTACCCGTATCTGCGTTACCATGTATCATTCTAACATTAGCATATTGTATATCTACATATCACCATGTATATAATTCACACAACATCTGACCATGCGGTCTGACATGACACACCGCGATGCATCGCGATATGATTACCAAACCCATCCCATCGTACTAGGTGTCGGCGTCGCATCTGCGTCTGTTGTGGCATTTTGAAACCGAGTGCGTTGACAATTGTCGGCGGGTGAAATATCCATGGATGGCGAATACTTTCTCTGTTGCGTTAATCCATGGTGGGATCAATTCATGAGTCTTAGGTAATCACATACCTCGCCACGACACCATATTGTGGAAGCGGGGGTCGAGTGCACGTGGATATCGTATGTCTCGATACCACATTGTCCAATCCCATTCACCAGGATCCGTTTAGCCACATTCAAAAAACTTTTTATGTTATTTTTAAAACATATTACTATGAGTTTAATTACAAACTCCATTACATACACAGACATATGCAAAAACTAGTTCTTTCCAAAGTTTTACACAAAGAACTATATTAGCCACATGTCGGCTTTCTTCAACCTCTCGGCCTTGAATGAGAGTCGTCCACCGGTGTATACCCTACACCTGCAATGTTTTCCCATAAAGGGTGAGCCACACCCAATAGAGAGACTCATGGGATTTATTACCCCCCACTAAATGCACATACGATGTTCATGGACACATTCACACACACACACACACACACACACACACACACACACACATATATATATATATATATATATATATATATATATCAACATTCAAATAGGCCAGATGCAATTCTAATGGAATACTATATATATATATATATATATATATATATATATATATATATATATATCAACATTCAAATAAATGATGCAATTCTAATGGAATCACATGTTATGCCATGGAAATGAGATAAGACTCACTTGATGCATGAAAAATCCAAGTCATCATAGACTCCCGTCACACAAGCATAGCGATGTGTATTAACATCCCATCGTCGATGAATTTCATCCAATGATCACTTTGAGCAAATCGAGTTTTAGAAATCAAAACTTCTTTGAATGTTTCTACTTCGAGGATCATTTATTAACAAAACATGTGCCTTTTTGGGTAGGCGAATTTTTGGGGTCTCACCGTAGTCTTCGCATGCCTTCCTACACTTTCACGACCTTTCACTGTTGGACACATATGTATAACCAAAAATACCGAGGCTTTCACCCGAAGGTATCCATCGATTAGCACTCTTTACTCGGCTGATTTTCTTTCTGCGGTGGAACTCCGTTGAACTATGTTCAACGATACTTAGCCCACTCATCAACCACCAAGGATGGTGTTTGATGGCACCATGCACTTACACCCATGAATCACGATATCTCGGTGCATATACGTGCGTATGCCATTGCATATCAATTCCATCTTCTCGCATATGTAATAGATATCGTATAGATGACGAGGCTCATGTATCATGGACGATTATATCAAAAGTATATGGTTTCAAGCATTTCATCTCAATGTCAATATATTAGAATTCGCATATATCAACATTCGATAAATAACTATCACCAAGTCAATCAAAAAGCGAAAGCAAGATAACTGGTTCTCGAAGACCAGTGTGGCATAAGAGATGCACACAAGCGGTCCACACATCTGACCATCTGAGTCACACAAACATGCACCACACGGGCATATCGCGATAAATATCCGGCCACAAAGATTTGTCAGATCAAGCCGAACCAGGGCCATAAACGCCATACTCGGGCCACACACATTCGGCCCCACACGGCCTGGGGCTGATCTTGAACTTCAGTCGAAATTTCAGTCCCAAATCGGTATTAAACACACTTGCCAAACTGACTAGTCGAAATCAGGACACAAGGCGATAAACAACCTAAATTGCGGCAGTCCTAGGAAATGGACAATAACTTGACTTGTAAAGGTCCAATTCGGGTGATTCAAAAGCCTAACATCAAGTTCATAGATGCAACTACAATTTCTATGATGGACTCGAGTCCAAATTTAATCCGTTTCCCAACTGAAAACTGGTGCTAAAATCAGACCAATGCTCAGGATCAAAATAAGGCAGTATTCCCATATTTTAAAAACAGCCCCTTATAGTGGAAAATAAACCAAAGTAGGAAGAATCTCTACCTCTTGGAGTGGAGCCCTCGTTGAATATATGGACTTTACTTCTTGGTCCGACGAGTTCCAACCGTCGGAACGCCGACTTCCTTTTCTCCCCCTTTCTCTCTCCCTTTCTTCTCCTTCTCTCTCTCTTTCTTTCTTTCCTTTCTCTCCATTTTCTTTTTCCTTCTCCTTTCCTTTCTATTTCTCCCTTCTTCTATGAACTGGTCTCCTCCCATTTTATAGACATTTTCACTTGCATGCATGTTGACACATGGCTTGCCATGTGTCAACCGACACTAACTATCTCGAAAAATGTGAAATTCCGACTATCTCGTAATTCAACGAAATTCGTTTGGGTAACAAGATTTCGCATGACGAATCTAGTGGTGATGTTCGTTTCGTCATTTGAGATCTAGAAGATTTTTAGGTTTTCAAGTTGTATTGTAGCGGTAAATTACAGTTTCACCTTTCTTTAGAAAAATTCAATTTTTTTTTCGGGTTTTACATTTACTCTAACTAATAAAAATGAAAGAGAAAGTTATGCTTTGTAGTCATTTAGAGAATTTCTTCAAGAATTAACTAATAAAATTCGTTGGTACTAGGCTAATATGATTTTCTCCTAAATAGTATTTTGAAAAGGTCAATTTAACTATACGAGAAGTCAATGTATGGCCTTAAAGCAAGGTTTTCGATGATGATGGTATCTTAGATTCAATGACATCATCACCTCTTTTGGATTTGAAGAGAATATTGTTGATCCATGTATATGCCTGAAGGTCACCCTTCAAAGCAAGTTTATAATTTCCATTTTGTATATATGTAGATGTTTTTTTGCTTGTTACTGATGATTTTGGCTTATTACAAGAGACCAAGAAATTCCTCTCTAAAAATTTTGAGATGAAGGATATGAGTGAGGCATCTTGTGTAATTGAAATTGAAATATTCCGTGAAAAATCACAAGAATTGTTAGGGTTTGTCTCAGAAAACATATATTAATAGAATCTTTGAGAGATTTAAGATGGAAAATTATTGTCCAAGTATTGTTCAAATTCAGAAAGGAGATAAATTAAGTCCCATGCGATTCCCAAATAATGATATAGAGATATAAGATATTAAAGAAATAAATTACTAACACTTCTTTCAAGAGAATTGAGAATACTAGGGAATGTTGATTCTTGATTCTTGGTTTTAAAATTATTTTTGAGAATAATTTTTAAAAACATAAAAATAAAAAAAGAACTACTCGCATTCTTCAGCGTTTCCTTGGTCTCCTCTCCTTGCTTTCAAGAACAAAAAACAATATTCAAAACCGTAAACAAACAGCCCTTAGCTTCGGAGAGAATGCTTCGTGAATGCAATTCGGAAGGAATGCGAAGAAAATTGGGATGCCAATGGGTTATAAAATTAAAATCTAGAAAAGACATTTTGACGACCAAATGATATACAAAAAAAAATTTTCCATACGAAATAAACAACAAAAAGTTCACCATAAATTCAGCAGGTAGTGAGATGTGGTGGTGGGGGGTGTGCCGTTCTGTAAGTGCCAGCCAACTGCCAGAATGCTGCTCCCTTGTCCGGCACCATGTGGCTAAGTAACTGCCTAATATGCTCCTCACCATCCATTTATTTCCTTTTTTATCTTCATATCCTCCAGAAAAGATTTTCCATCCAGCTTCCGGGAAAAGAAATCTTTGTAGTACTTCTCCATCCTTACTCGTTTGAAAATTGGGGGGTTTTCAGGAGTTATCAAGCCAGCAGCTGGTCCAATCTCAGCTGAAAGCTTGGGGCTGAAAGACATGGCAACAGAAATCCTCTCTTTTGTTCTATTTACAGTTGCTCTATGCTCAATGCTAGGATACATCCCATTGCTCACAATCTGCAGATTAAACGGCAAGAATCACTAATGTATATATATATATATATAGAGGGTTAAAAATGTCGCGAAATATCGACGATATATCGTCGATATTTTGGGTGTCGGGTCATCCAGACACGATTTTTGTAAATGAAAGTCGTTTCTTGGAAAAATCAGAAAAAATCACTCAGTATCGGCGATGATATATCGCTGATATATTGGCAAATTACTGGTATATCCGACACAAAAATGCAGACTTATGAAAAAATTAAAAAAAAAAAAAAACTAGCCGATATATAGGAGTATATCGCCGATATATCGGCCAGTTTGTTTGTTTTTTTAATTTTTTCACAAGCCTGCATTTTTTATGTTGGATTTCAAACGTTAACATCATTTGATTAATTTCTCTTCTAATAATTAATATCATTTATTGTATGTTTTCCTTAATAATTACTATAATTAATTATTTGTAGAAAAGAGAAGAAAATCAAGAGACGATTGGAATTATCAAGAGACTCTTCATTAATAATTGTTATCATTAATTATTGTAAAAAATTGGAGAAAACCAAGATTGTAGGAGAGAAAATAAAAGGTCTTAATTTCATATACCTTCAAACTAATTTTGATATATAAATTGAATATATATTTAAATTTTAAATAATTATTGTGTGTGTGTATCCAAAAAGGAGAGCAAATTATACTAAGGTTATGTTTGGTTCTCAAAAAGTATTAAAGAAAAAAGGTGATTTGAATAAAACAACTTTTAAAAACCCAATTTTGTATGTTTGACCCTTTTATCAATTTTTATCTTATTTTTATAAAAATGTCATTCCATTTTTTTTTTTTTACAAAAATAACTCATTATTTTAAAAGACAATATAAATACATTAATTGAAAAATGACATTTTTGTCCAAAATTGGTTATTTTTCAAAAAAAAAAAAAAACATGAGAAATGTTAGATTCATAAATTTAGGGTTATTTGATGTCTTTTAACCAAATATTCCTAAGGAAAATGCAAGTGAAAAGAAATATAAAGGAAAATTACTTTAACTCACCAATATAAAAATTAAATAAGTTTATAAGTAATTTTTGTTTATATGTAATTTTTTCATTTGAAAATTCAATATACTAAAATCATTTTGAAACCAAACACAGACTAAAAAGAATAAAAATTAGGGATCAATTAACCTCTAGAATGTCTCCAACATTGACTACAATTGCATCTGGGAGGACGTTTACAGGAAACCAAACTCCATCTTTCCTGATTTGGAGACCATCTACTTCATTAACTTGGAGGAGCATGGTGATGCCGGTAGGATCTGAGTGAGGCGAAAGGCCCATAACCATGTCTGATTGTGGACATGGTGGGTAGTAATTCAACCTCACTGCCTGCCTTCCATTGTCAAACAACTCTTCCATCTCTCTTGGGTCTAACTTTATAGCTCTAGCCATCAAATCTAGAATTCTCTTGGCAAGTTTCTGTGACTCTGATATGTATAATTCCAAGTTGTTCCTGCAGTAGTGATAAGAGAAAACAATATATTTATACATAGTTGAAGGCATGAGAACAAGAAATATCAAGGTTCAACCCCGAAAGTACTAAGGAAAGAAAATAGAGGAGAAGCGAGAAGGAAAGAAAATTTGGACAAAAATAAAAAATAGATTTAAATTTAATTAATTATATATATTTACTTAAACTCATTTTATTTGTTTCTCTTTATTGTATAAGGGCTAAGAAATTTTAAAACATATAAAATTTTGAAGAATTTTGATTATTTTATATTTTTCGTTGTGAAACCAAACATAAAAAAATCAATTTTCCTAGTATTTTCTTTTCTTTGTCTTGTACTTTTCAGGTTCCAATAGCCTATGGCCTAGTTGTTTACAGTTTTTGAAAACTGTTTTTTTGTTTAAAAAAACAAAGGCAATAAGGAAAACAAAGTAAACATGTTTGGTTCCAGTTTTTTTGTTTTGAAAAGCATAGAAAATTCGAAAAACAGTAAATTCAGATAATAAAATCAGAGAACACAAAAAAAAACAAATGTGTTTTTTGTGTTCTCCATGTTTTAAAAAATCATTTTCAAAAGCAGATTTTAAAAACATAAACCAAACATGTCTGAAGAAGAAGATCTAGAGAACCTGAGAGATGGAGGGAGCTGTGGCAATAGATGTGGCTTCCTATTATGAATAGGGTTTGTTATCATGTAAAACCTATCACCCCAGTCAAGCTTTTGATCTTCTGATCGGATTATAGACGGCCCATATCCTTCAACATCACCTGGCGTCTTGTATTTCATCTTCTGTTCCAAGGGAAGCTTGTAAAATTCTGCAATCTCATGTTTCAGATTCCCCAAAACCGAAGAACTAACTCCATGGTTCACCAACTGTGCATCAACCCAAGTGTTAGTTTCTACTATCTCATTCGAAAAACATGACAAATTAAGAGCATGAAATAAGGGTAATTATTAATGAAACTGCGGTTCATGATCATCCAAACAGGCCCTAAATTGAAATAGCCAAGAGAAGATTGTCGAGAAATACCTGAAAGAATCCCCATTCTTTGCAAACGGAGTGGAACTTGTCTAGTACAAGATCTGTGGTTTGATTCACAATCAAACGTTTCATGTCGATGATGGGGATACTTGGCGGGGCAGCATTCTTCAAGACAGTGCAGGGATGCTTCTGATCCTCCAAAAGAAAGATTTGTGGGACTTTAGCCAGGGGCTGTTTGGCCAGCTCCTGAACAGTTAGTATAAAAGGAGAAGAACCAAAGCTTGAAGATGGGAACATTGACGATGCCATTGCTGATTAATTGGCCTAATCGAATGCCTTCATTCAACCCATTAAGGTGGTATATTTATAGAACAACAAAACATTTAAGCCTTGAGGCCACTCTTTTTTTTTTTTTTCTCAGACCATGAGTTGTCCTGAATGGATTCGTACATACATGAAAACGTCTTATTAAGTAATACCACACAGAGACTAATCTCCATACAAGTCGGGATGGATCATAAGAACAATAAAACCCTACCACAAAACATAAACTATATTCCAAGGCTTAAACTCGAGATCAGTGGTTAAGCCAAAAAAGACCTCAACCATCTTACCTAAATGTTTGCATGCAAGAAAATTAGATTGACTTGTAAATAGATTGACTTGTAAATTAAGCCAAAAAAGACCTCAACCATCTCACATAAATGTTTGTATGCAAGATAATTACATTGACTTGTAAATAGATTGACTTGTAAAATAAAAATAAAATACCAAGTCAGATTGAGTATATTGTATGGAATTGTTTGTTTATAGTGAAACCCATCTGGTGTGACCAACATATAGATTACATCCGCATCATACTAAACTTATCCTGAAATTTTAAATTAATCGTCATGTGCAACTTTAAATTAATCCTTACGTGCAATTGAAGTAACATGGTCAAACAAATGATAAATTAAAAAAACGAGTTGTAATTTTCTGTCCTACAGCTATTTATAAATTGAAAATCGCTGAAGTCATTTGTGGAAAAATGATTTTTTATTCTTTAACTTAGAATACCAAATTACTATTAAGAAAAAGACTTAATTATTATTAAGAGAGTTGAAACATATAAATATAGCAATGCAAAGGCAAAAAGGTAAAAGCATAGAGACAATAAAAGGAATCCTGAATATACTCTCAGACGCCCCCTTAAGATGGTGTGACAGAAATAACACCAATCTTGTTACATAGGGAAAGGAAGCGAGACCGAGATAGAGATTTAATAAGGGCACCAGCAAGCTAGTCACTAGCGGAGACGCAGACAACCTGTGACTTAGAAATGAACCGGGTCACGAAACAAAATGGTAATCAATCCCTTGATGTGTTTCATCACGAGTGAAGAGCAAGGATTAACGAGAGATGGTGGCACGAGTTGTCCAACGGGGTAGCGGGGATTGCACTAGGACAAGAAGTTTTGGCGCGCAATATACGATCTCAACCTTAGTAGAAGAGCGAGCAGTGCATTACTTTGTAGAGACACTAGAGTTAGATTAGCACAGGAATATAAGAAGAAGCACTTATTGGGTACAATCATGAGATTCTGAAGCCTAATCTGCATCGGGAGAAACCATGCAGTAATAGAGGTGTCTGCAAAGCGGGTATCTTGAGGGATCTCGTGCCATTAAGATAACGAAGCAAACGTTTGACCGCTCCCCAATGGTGTTCAAATGGCACGTGCATAAACTGGGAGATTTTTTCACGACAAAGGAAATATGAGTCATCCGGAGATGTTGGAGGCCACCAATCACTTGACAATACATGGTGGCATTGACCGGCATAGTACCATCATTAGCAATCAGGGAAGTACCCACAACGAGCGATGTGGAGACAGGTTTGGAGCTGAACATGTTATGTTTTCTCAAAAGATCAATGACATACTTTTGTTGAGATAGGAGAAGACCCGAGGAGGTAGCCAGAACCTTAACTCCATAGAAGTAAGACAATGGCCCAAGATCCTTGGTAGAGAATTTAGAGTCAAGTTATAGAATAATAGTGTCAACAAGTGGGGGGTCACTACCGGTAATAATCAAATCATCAACATAGACCAAGAAGTAGATAAGTGTAGTGTCGCGGGAATATACAAAGAGAGACGAGTCTGCACGGGATGTAACAAGTAGAAGCGAGAAAGTGTGTAGCTCCTGGTACTCAACATTGTTTGAGCCCATAAATAGCCTTGTATAAACGACAGGCATGATGTGGATACTCAACGTTGCGCATACCCTACAAGTGCACCATATAGACCTCCTCGGTGAGATGCCTGTTGAGAAAGGCATTATTAACATCAAGTTGGCAAAGGCCCCACTGGCGATGGAGTGCAATGTTGAGCATAGTATGGACGGTGATGGGATTGATCACGGGACTGAAAGTCTCGTGAAAATCAATGCACAGTTTGTTAGTGAAAACATGCGCCCAAAATACCACCCCAAATTTTTATAATAAAATTATTATATATTAAAGATATAGTGGGCCTTGACATAGGTGTTATTATATTTTTTATATTTTGGAGTTTTTAGATGAATATTAAGTTAAATGATTATTGAATCGGAGGAGGAGGGGAGATAACCCAAGTGAAAAGAAAATATGGAAATTGTAAAATGGGGACCCCGGGTCATAATTTAATAAGTTCATGCTTGAGAAGTAGGATTTTGATAAATTGAATAGAGAATAAAAATGAAAGTGAGGACCCAAGGGTAATAAAAGAAAGATATTATAATAAAATAAGGAAGAAAAAAATTATGGAAGAGACATGTGGCATGTAGGAAAGAGGGAGGAAGCTTCCTCCTTTTTAAAATACGATTAAGAGTGATCCAGAAAAAAGAAGGAAAGAAAGAAGAGAGTTAGAGAGAAATCCACCTTCTCTGCATATTTTTCAGCGATCGGATAATGGAGTCTCCGTGACGAAGAAGAGAGTCTTTCACAGTAAATGAGAACAGTAGAGAGGCCACAGGAGCAGGGACTTTCGACCGAAACTCCGGGTAGGTCTTCTCCTACTTGGTCTTCTGCCTACTGGGTTGTTGGGTAGTTAATACGGCCTTAGGGAATGTTTGGTTGCGTTTTTAAGCCCGAAACAGGAAGGCTGTAGCGTGTGGTAGTCTTGTAGTGCGCAAGACATGGGGCGATTTTTGGGGTATTAAGTGGAAGGAATTTTTGTAGTCGCGTCCTTCTAGTAAATTGTAGCCACATCGATTAACTTGATGTTAGGTTTTCAATTTCTCGATTGGGCTCACGTGAAGTAGGGTGCCAATGGCATAACAATTGGTATTAAATGCGGTGAATTAGTTATCGATTCGGGTCATTAGCCGTACCTTAAAGACAGTTTTAGATTCGAAATAAAGAGAATTTGGCTTGATGATCCTTCTGTGAAATTGTAGCCACATCAATGAACTTGATGTTAGGCTTTTGAATTTCTTAATTCAGTTTCTGTAGACCCAAGTTATGGTCTTTTTACTCACGAGTGATCAAAATGGGTGAGTGGTCGTCAAGCCCAGGTCGTCAAGCCGGAGGTGATGACGATTGTCGTCAGCGGTGGTCGTCAAGCGGTGTGATCGGCGGAGTGGTCGTCAAGCGGTGTTGTCAAGCAGGTGGTCGATCAAACAGGTATGCGTCCAACGATTGGTCGTCAAGCGTTGTTGATCAAGCGGGGTGGTAAGCGGTGTGTCAGCGTTGGTGTCAACCGATGATCTCGTGGCGGTGAGTGTCGGTGCGAGATCCGGTACCGTGAAGTTGACCTCTCGCGCGACCTCGACTTGGAAAGTCTTATTTCCAGCCGTTTGAACTCCGATTTGGGTGTTCTTGGACTCTATGGAAAGCCATGGAGTCAGAATACGTCATATGCTGAGGAGGATGTTAGATGTCGAGGCCGGTGTTTGTTTGTTTCGTCATGGTGCGACTCGTCGATTCAGTCGGCTCGTCAAAGTTGACTCGCATGACCTCAACTTAGGAAGGTGTATCTCCTTCGTTTGAGCCGATTTAGGTAGTTGTTCTTGAACACATGGAAAGCGGGTGAGTCAAGAATACATTAATATTCCTGAGGAGGATAGAAGATGTTTGACCGAGGTGATAGACGAGCTCGTCCAGTTCAGGTATGCTCGTCAGTTCAGGATTTGACTGTGTATGACCTCAAACTTCAAAAGGTCCTAACTCCTACGTCCGAACTCTGATTCGAGTGTTCTTGCACTCTATAGAAATCCCATTGAGTCAAGAATCCATCCCCATATATAGCTTGTTTAGAAATTGGAACTCATAATTACCCCTCCGAAAAATCAATCCTACCCAAACTACTATTACACACGAATAATATTGTTCTTTAATGGTTTTAGAATAAGGTAGAGGAGGAAAATAGCTGAGATTGAGATTCAAGGATTGGAATAAAAATTTGAGATTTTGGGTTTGTTCTACTGAATCCTATTCTTGATTAGTTTTTTATGTTTGTTCACCACAGGCTCATTCTAATGTCAAGTATTTTGGGTAGTTTACCCAAACATATGAAATGAGTGCATATGAATGAGTATATATGAAATGAGTATGTGAATGTGTATATGAAATGATTACATAGATTGAGTATATCAGCAAAAAAGGCTTGAGAATCTGAAAGTGAATGGAATTGAGCGCGATATTTAATAGAATGAATGTGATTGTCATCGAAATGTAAATGAATCGGACAATTCTTGACATCTTGAATTGAATCGATATACCAAATGAACCGCCTGGCGGGATGCACCAATCGGCATCCGTCACGAAGGCACCCGAAAATTGTCAATATTACTTGGCGGGATGCACCGAGTGACATCCGAATCATGATGGCGGTATGGCATTGAAGAAATCACCGCTGGCGGGGTGCACCAATGATATCCGTCGTGATGGCGTATGGCATTTAAGTGATACAGTAGCCGGGGTGCGCAAAGCGGCATCCGTCGTGATGGGAACCGGAATTGTTAAATGTGTAAGCACATTCTTAGAATAATAATAAGGGCGTGATTAATCAAGCGGAATTAAATCGGAAGTGTGAATTAATTGATCAAGTGAAATAACATAACGATGAGAATTAGCAAATGAGATTTTTATGTATATGCTTAAATCTCATAAATTAGAATATTATGAAATGGTGTTGCGTTGAAATTGCATGATGTGATTTGGTAAATTATTTAGAAATTGGCTTATGTGAAAAATAAATAGCATGAAGGATTTGTGTGAACAATAGAGGCATGGTTTTAATGTTAAATTGTTCATGCTGATTACATTGAATATTGGAGATAGGCGTATAGAACCACTAAGCATGAAAATGCTTGTATGAATTTTATCTATGCGCGAGGTTTCGAGAAGTAGACAGAAGGGAGACAAGATCATGCTGAGTCATAGAGGAAGTCTGGCGTATAAGTGTATACTCCGTCATTTGCATATCATCTCTTGTGAACAATTGGTATTTATTTTTTTTTAAAACAAAGTTTAAACAGACCTTGATTTTGAATATCTTTTGAAAAGCGTGAATGCCTTCTTTGTAATCTGTTGACCTTAAATATTTAAGGAGCCTCTAAAATTGCTTAGAGAAATTTATGCGTGAGTTGTGGAAGCTTGCCCAAACTGAAACCTTCATAACTAAACAAATTAATTAAGCGTTTTAATAAGATAAATAAACGTTGGAATGTGAGAACAGGTTCGGATCATATTTAGATTACGGGCAGTTCGAGTCGCGACACTTTTGAAAAATAAAACTTAATAAATGTAAAATGAAAGAATTAAACGGGCGTCAAGGGCTTGGTTCGGACTCACCTCTAAGGTCGAGGTGGGCTTGGGGGTGTCTGCAGGGGCTTTAGCAATCAGCCAGGCTTTATAAAACGATAGAGCCATCGGGATTTTTTTTTATGCGAAAAAACCCATTTGTTACCCACTATGTTCTACCCTAAGCTCGAGGGAACAAGAGACCAAGTGTCGTTCTAGATGAGAACATCATACTCGTCTTGCATGGCCTGAACCCACTTCGGATCTTGGAGAGCTCGAGCAATGAGTCACGGGTTGAAGTGGGTAGAAAAGGCGGCTGTGAGATACGCATATCTGGGTTAGGTTTGATGGTGGCGCATCGTCGGGTTGCATGGGATGATGGTTGAATGGGGAGGGATGTATGGCCTTGGCTTAGAATTAGTTGACTACAGTCAACCGCGGAAAATCTATATGTCTCGTATCGAGATCCATACTGAATAAAAATAACAGCCTCTTGGGCCACACGAAACCAATCATAAATCAAATATACACCCAGTATTTTCCGATGATTCATGAGTTATAACATTTCTCATCAAAATATCCGACCAACTATCTCACATGGTTCAAAGAGTTATACGTACTCTTAATACAAATACATATTAAAATTTACAATTCTAATACATATTATCCCAAAACATCAAAGCCACGACCGACTTTCTTGAATCGGCATCTAAGATAGGCGGAGTCTTCTCGAGCACTCACATTGCACGAATGATATTCCCTCGTAGGGAGTGAGCTACTTCGCTGTAATTAGGAATCACTAAATGGACCCTCCTCACTAAAGTGCATATACGTGCTCCAATTTAACACACACTCAGAAAAGGGTGTCATTGATCTACTTGAATGTCTAAATGCAGTTCCGTGTCTCTGAGTCCTCATGACTCCCTCACACTTGCCTAAACGGCCATGCCATGAGAAAAACACCATTTCAAAACAAAACTTGTTGTTCTTGAAATACAACTACAAGATTCGGTAAAATGGGATTCCTAGTGATATTGTTTGGAGAACTTTCCGAAACAGTCATGGTCCTCATTCGAAATGATTTGTTGGGTATATACGATCCAATTTCTAGGAAAATCATCCACCGCATGAAATTAACACCGTAATATGTTAATTTTAGGAAAATTCGTGTCATTGCCTCCTTGTTTCTAGGTTACCGTGCATATGAAGATGCATTATGCCATTTCATGTCATTCATGCCTAATATATTCACATATATATATATATATATATATATATATATATATATATATATATATATATATATATATATATATATATATATATAACCATAATATGTAATTTCATCACAGAAGTTACACCAATATATACCAATTTTGGTCAGCCATCACCCAAATTAACTCACTTGAGCTAATCTGAGCTCATCTCAGCCTACACCCCGATTACATTCCATATAATTGTGACCTCATGTTAATACACAAAGTTCATTACGTGTAACCTGCGATTTCCACACAAATCAAACCAAAATTCTTTAAACAATTTCCTCTTGCCCAACTTTATGGACCTTTTGGTCCATTTTCATAAGCAGGACTATTTTACGAGTCCCAAATAGAAGTATATGGGCTATCCATGGGCTGACCCACTCATCATTTATTTGTTCCACTTTTTGAAATCGATTTCCATAGTCATTTTAAAGCCTCAATACACACTACACACAATTTAATGCATAATCCCAACCTGACGTGACAGTCCACCTGCTGTCTGAATTGTCAACGTCTCGAAAAAATTTCCCTTGATTCGAGATTTGGAACCGATCAGTGCATTTCTTTCGTCATTCAGCGTCAATGAAAACATGGCTTGAAATAAAACAAGTAGGATGAAACCCCTACCTCACGAAGTTTGTCAAAAACTCGGCTTAGGTGCCTCGTGTAGTCTCGATGTGTAGAAACGGCTTTCATGTAGAAAAATAAGTCCGGTCGATCTCAGGAAATCTAGAGAGAATAAGCGACTTCTCTGCAGAATCTCAAAAACCTAACTACGCACATCTCTCCCTTCCCTATGCACGTTTTGATCTTCAATTTGGAAGGAAGAATGATATTTGGGTTTGTCTCATTCTCATTTACAATTTAAAAATTCCCATATTGTCCCTTTGTCATATTTGACACATGGCCCAATCTAAGCCATGATTTCATACCTCTACAATCTTGTAGCGTGTGTCAACGAGAGTACGTGTAATTAGGTATTTGTATCACGTATCTCTCAAACTCATTTCTGACATCCAATACACATGCCTCGAAAACGTCCAAATTGTTGTCTGGAATTAAACCGAAATTCAACGTGGTGGCTAGATTTCGTGAGACAATTCCAACGGTGAAGTCTGTTTCATCATCCGAGGTCTAGAAAAATTTCATATTTGTACCGAAATTACGATTTTGCTATTTTTCATAAAATTGAAATTTTCTGGGATCTCACAGGATGGGTAAGGGGTCGGGAGTATGGCTAGGTGAGGAGGGGGAGGGTGCTTGACCCAACAAGCCGGTAGAGGGAGACAACTGATGGAAAGGTGTGATAAGGTCGAGACATCTGAGTCGACGGGAGGTCGAGGCGGGAGATCAGATTACTTAGGAGGTCTAAGTAGACTCGTGATCTGAGTTTGGGGATCTTGGTCGGGAGGTCGGGTTAGTGATAGGGATGTGCCAGGAGGTGTTGAGGCTCTATAGTGCTGGAGGTCGCCTACAAGGTGAAGACGAGGAAGCAAGGGAGGAGCGATCAGGTGTCTCTTCTTTTGATGACGGGGTGGGAAGAGAATGTTTGCTTTCCACAAACTTGACGTGACGGAGACCGCAGATTTTTAAGAGTGAGGTTAAAATAGAGGAAGGCACTCTGAGTAAGGGAGTAGCCAAGAAAGACACACGGACTAGATTTGGGGTCGAGTTTGTGGGAAGAGTAGGGACACAACCAAAGAAAACATAAACAACTGAAGACACGGAGTTTGGATGGGTCAGGAACTTTGTGGAATACCTTTTCAAACGAGGAACCAAGAGATAGACCAACTTTGGGCATTTGATTGATTAAATAAACAGATGAGAAAGCATACAGTCGGCGTTAGAGGAAATTGCGCCAATGCAAGAGAGTAAGACTGCTTCGGCAATACTAAGGTGTCGCAGCGCTAGAATACCCATTATGTTCGGCGGAGGCAGTGAGATGGGTTATACCATGGGTCGCATGAAGGACCGAAGAGCTATGAATTCAACCCATATTACTATTAGTGTAAAAGTGCGCCAGATAGAATGTGGTAAAATAATTCAAAAAGTTACTGGAAGGCAACAAAGGTGAATGAATATCCGACGACACGAATGGATAAAACCGCATATATTTTCTGAAATGGTCAACAAAAATAACGTAGTAATGAAACCATCAAAGAGTGAAACGTGACATACATCGTAAAAGATGGCATCAAGTGGAAAGGAAGAGGTGATGCTTGATTTAGCAAAAGATAAATTGTGGCTTTTATTAATATTGTAGGTGTTACAAGAGAAGGAACATAAATATTCTTTAGGAAAAGAAATACTTAAAACACTAAGAAATTTTTGAAAAATTGGTAAAGACATATGACCGAGACAACTATGGCACATAGAGATAGCGACAAGGGAAGAGGACTCAATCGGGAGGAAGACAGAGACTGGGGTGTGTGCCACTGCGGCGTGGACCGATTTCAACCACACAGGCACTGCCTCACGTGCGTTCACGAAACTGGGTGAGGGGACTTTTGTGACGCATCTCCGCACTTAAAGAAAGAGTCAAAGAACAGACATTGTTGGGTTATCTCGCATTAATAAAGCGAGATCAAATAAGGTTTTAGCCATGCATGTACATGCGCATTGAAAATAGCGTAGGGAGTATGTAAAGGTGGAGAAGAATTCAATGTTGGAAATTGATAAACCTAAGCCATCACCAATTATAACACTGTCAAAGGCGGTGTATGGCTCATGAAGAGTTAGAGCAACAAAATCCAAAGTCACATAGTGAGAGGATCCCGAATCAATGACCCAATCTAGAGAGGTACCAAGAGTGCGGTAATGGACTACATTGTGAGCATAAGGTGTAGCAAAGGTCGAGCACTGCGGAGTCACCAGGCGGGGCGGGAAGCAAGTGCCATAGCTAGAGATGATCGACCACTGAAAATGTTCGTTATAATTAATAAATTTGACAACGCCATCATAGCTATCAGGTTGAGTCAAGTGTGGAGGTATGCCAGCTGAAATAGAGAAATGAGAAGGATGCCCGAGGTAGTGGTTATGCTTGAGTCGGGTTGAGAGGATTGGGCCACAACACCTGTACCAAAGTCAAGTAGGGTCATGATCATTGAGACCATAGAATGTTCCCTCAACACTTTTACTGCATAGATCGGCGATGGGAAGAAGGGTCTACGAGGTAAACGCAGCCAACGTGATAAGGTAAAAGGTTGAAGAAACTAAATGCACACAGGGTCTCAGAATTAAGTAGGTATCAAACAATTCTCAAACGCAGAGTTTCATAAGAATCATAGGTATGATATGTTTGAGTAAGCCAAAGTTAACTATTCAAGATACGATTAATAACTCAATGTTTCATCAGGATATTCAAGAGAGAGTAAGCAGAAGCCACGTTTGTTTGACATCTGTGCATAGGCTTTAATGGTTCTATTACCTGCTAAGGGTTGCAAGACTGAGATGATCATGATTCGCCCTATGGCTAGAGAGAAAGGTGCCTTCGAGAGCAACAAATGAATCTGGTAGGCGGCGAGGTAGATAAACTACAATTAGGTGGCAGAGACGAATGAATCAGATTGAAGCATCAATTCTCGCTGGAGCCAGAGTATGATTCGATTTCGTGAGGAGAAGGCAAAAGACGCAGCAAGAGTTATTTATATTTCCGAGACACCGCTGAAATGCCATCGACGCGACCATAAATCACACTTAATAAGATATGTGAATTGGAGACTAGCACAATAATCGACAAATCGGGTCAGAGTTTTAGAGTTTCAAAGATCATTACCAGACCATTTTTCAAGCTTCGAAAGGACCACCGTAAATGGATCGTGAGGGTGTACGAGGAGGGCATTTAATATATGCACTGAAGAAGAAGCCGCCATTAGTGGCACGCGGCCAGCCAGCGAGACTATGCGTGAAGATGATGGTGGCTAGGTTTGTTGTTGCTTATTGCTTGATACCACAACATATTATGAAAGTGACTTAATTAGACATGGAGAATCGAGGTATATAAATATACGCTAATACAAGGAAAAGGTAAAACATAGTGACAATAAAAGGAACTTAAATATAACAAGAATCATAACTATCAAATACCTTAATAAATTAACATTAAGATAATTTTTTTTTAAAAACATGAAGATATTGTTAAAAGTCACACATTTAATTTGCAAGGCCCATTTATATATGCAAGGTCAAATTATAATTAATAGATATGAGGTCAAGTTAGAAAGAGATCAAACCAAACTCACTTATGAAATTTAGTTTTTCAAAATTCAAAGTTCATGAATTGCCAGGACTTCTCTCATAATATCAAAACATTAAAGGATATAAAGAGCTGCTAAACATACTATGGGAGAGAAGAGAGAAAATTAAGACCCACTCTCCGTGATGTGTTATTACATGCATTTTGGAGAGACATTTTGTTCAGAACATTGCTTATAAATAGAGAGTACCTCAAGGACAATGGACAACAAACTATGAATCATAATAGAGGCTATTTAACATTTTTAACAACTGTTTTCTAGATTTTACTAATTTTAGAATTCTGTCAAGCCTTCCTAATCGTTTTTTTTTTATTTATGTTTTTCAACATCGTGTCATTTCATTTTTCTAGTGAAACACAGCAATTCTCTCAAAATTTCTCGCTTATTCTTCGACTTATTTATTAGTATTATCACTAGATTCTACTAAATAAGGGAACTAGAAACTCACTGTTTATCTCGTTAAGTTTGATATTATAGGCATAAATATTAGCTTGGAAACACTTTACCCTCTTAAAGACACCACATTTTCAATTTTTATTTAAAGGTTTAACCCAAATTCACATATCTTCTACTGTAAATACATTTTTAGTAATTAAATGGAGCCTATCTTTTGAAACATAAAACATACAAAAAGTTTAGAGTATAGTCATAGAGTCTCAAGGCTCACTGGTATCCATGATCGTAGAAAAAGTGCTAATAATAGATGGAATTGTTTCGACAATAGTTAGAAATAAATTGAAAAATTGCAAGTTCTTCAACTACCAAGATGAGGATGTATAATACAACCCAACCAAATAAGGCAGAGGCAGATAAGATGGTAAAGTTGATGTAATTATCCATTTTGCTAAGATACTAATAATGATTTTTAGGCTTGATTATGAATTAGAACCTGATAAATAAGGATACAACATCTTTAAAGACCAATGTGTCAAGTAGGTTCACCAAACCAAGGCCATTGTGAAGGAATTGAAACAACAATCTCAATCCCAAATGAAGCACTTGGAGACAATCTTTATTACAGATATAAGATAATATAAACATGGGACAAGAAGTTGCTTTTAGAATCAGAATGCAACTCTTCTCGAGCAATCAAAGTGGGGAGTGGGGTACTTTGAGGAATTTTTTGTGAATGTGAAGTTTCATTGCTCAGTATGTAGGTTAGGATAATTGTTATCTTCCTCCACAGAGAGAGGATGGAACTACGAGCGTGAATCGTGAGATATCAGACGTTGTGAGAATAGTGGCTCCTTAAAGGTTTTTAGCCCACACCAACCCAACTACACAATTTAAGGTCTATAATGAACCACCCTTGGCCGAGTTCGAGGAGCAAGTGCAGACATGAGAATATATATCAATTTCCTTAACTAATCTACCTCCACCATCGACTTAGAAGCAAAGATGAGGTAAGTACTGGAGTTATTAGCAGGCCATCCTGAAAACATGTTCAGAGACGCGTTTAAGTATCAAGAGGTTAATAGATAAAGAAAATCTCACCAAAGGGTAATAGCACTCAAATTTCATTATTCCTGTGGAGAAGATAGAATCCACGCTGAACTATGCAGTTCACAAGCTCGGGGAGAATTGACCACATAGAGAAATTTCCATCATAAAAACTTAAGTTGTCGTAAACCGCATCAGACGCTTTCACTTCATATGCAACATTACCAAGAAATTCTATTATGAGTTGGTAGGAAATGGAGAGACAATTTTATACATAATTCTTTAGAGTAGAACCTAAGGTCTATTTTGCAAAACGGAAGCTTGTTAAATTCTACAATCTCATATATCAGATTCTTCAAAACAGAATAACTGACTCCATGGTTCACCAACTGCGCATTAACCCATGTGTTAATTTCTATGATCTTATTAGAAAACCCCGACTAAGTGCATAGAAATATGCAATTAAAGGATCAATAATTCATAAAACTAAAGTTACCTGGCGCAAGATCAGAGAAAAATATGTTTTGGACAAAATCTGTGGTATGATTCATAATCAAATGTTTCATGTCGATGATGAGGATATTTTTAAGATACAGAGGGATTTATTGACGTGACCAAGAGAAATATTTCAGGAACATCACAGCCCCAAGACACTTAGTATGTAATATAATATTAATCAAAGCTTGGAAGATGGAAATATTGATGATACCATATTGCTGATTGGCCTAAATGAATGCCTTACTTATGTTAGAATTAGGAAACCCTAATTGAGAACAAGAGAAAAATGAAAGTCAGCATTCCCAATTAATAATTGGATAAAAATTATAGCAAAGGTCCTACACATGTTACTAGGAATGAAAGGAAGTAAACTCAGGAGGTTAAGAAAAAGAATCTCACTAATAGTAGATGGCAACAATATAATATAATTTAACATCCTCAAACTCACATGTGGCTTTTTACATTGAGAGTTGACAATGAACAAACGAAAAATTAATACTGGTAAAGAAATTTGTATGCAACTAAGAGGAAAAAGGCGAAAAGCGATGGTGCTATGTCACTGAATGATGATGTAGCGCAAGAATCAACAATGTGTTTGGTTTGTTCATGAAAAAGTGAGTTGTGAGCAATCTAAATAGCACTCTTGTTATCATAATACATAGATTTAGATGGAAAGAAACACCCATCTGGCAAGAACAATGCACCAAGCAATCTCGGGTGGTAGTAGAAGATCACAACACGATACCCCTTATTCTGACGCATAGAGAAACAATGGGGCTGTTTACTTCAACAGAATCAACCAAAGAAATAGAGACCAGCAGATTGGTGATCGCAAGGGGGCTCATTGTCATAATTAGCACGCATTATACAGCGCCCAACAGTATGGTGACGGCGTGAAGATCAAAGCACTGTACCTCAAGATACCTGGTACAAAATATATGCCAATGAACTATATGGAGAAGTAACAAACTGACTAACAAACATAATAACATACAACATTAGACGAGGTAATAGTAAGATATACCATAAGCTCCCAACAATAGGAAGTGTGATAATATAGATCCATAAAGTACCATCAAAAGAGGAATATTTTGTATTAACCACAATGGGAGTATCAACAATGATATCACAAGTCTAGTCATTCAAAGAATATTTGTAACATATTTTGACTGAGAAAGAAGATAATGTGACGCCTAAACTCCGGTGTCCGCTGATCACCGCCAACTGACAATCGGTGCGGTTCACGTCAGAGTACACGAGAGTAAACGCCCAATGGGGCCCCATATCATACAACCTAAACATAATTTTATACAAAGAATCTATTTACAATTAGATTAGATGGTATTAATTTATAATAAAATGTCCTAGCCCAAAGATTTTAACAAAAATGTGAAAATACAAGATAAATATTCAGTTTTCTTCTCGCTCTAAAACCCTGATATTATTCCATCCTCTCGCCAATGCGCCTTTCAAGATTAGAAAAAGTGTCCATACAAGGGGCAGTCTGAGGGTAGAATTTCTCCATTTCTGATTACCTCCAATCTAAGTGCAATGCAATGGGCACACCAAACATACAACACATGCTAATATATCACTACATATATTAACATAACTAACCACATCATGTTATTCATACGCAGATGAATGAATAGATAAACTAGCTCACATAGGCTAAGGCACATCCGGCGTTCGCCTTGGAACAGCTCGTTAACACTTCACACAACATGTTATTTCATGTAAGGTCAAACATAACACCACACAAATCAAGCAATCACATAAATGTGGGCCCCAGGATCGTCTAAACACTTCTAGTGGATTTTCCATCAAACAAATTTTGAATCTAAACCCACGCATATATCCAGACTTCAAATAACCGTATCCATTATAGAATCTGGCGTGGCAATGCGAGAGAAAACCTACCTTCCGAGAGTTTCAGAAACTCCACCGCACCCACGTGCAGTCTCAGCTGGAGATGAACTCTGCTTTCTTATTCGTCTGATCACCATTCCGACCAGAATTCTAGAGAGAAGGCAGAGCCTCAAAAATCCCACATTTTCCCTCTCCGTTTGGGCTCTTTTCCCCTCTCTCTTTCTCTCCCAATCCATTTGGTCAAGATTGGGACAAGAGACAAGTCCTCTCAATGCCACATGTCCATTTCTCATTGGACCATGGGATTACACCCTTATCCTTATCCATCTAACTTAGATTTTCTTCTAACGGCAGTGACGCCATTGCCACACACATGCGAGCCCCACTGAGCCTCCATGTTCGACCGCATCTCGCCCAACACGACGCCTCGGGCCACTCCATAAGGTGCCAAGTGTCCCGCACTTTCACGCTGGCCAAAACGTGAAATTCGATTGTTTCTGAATTCGACAAATTCGAGGGACGCAGAGCCTAGATTTCGTGGAGACGATTCCACCCACGCCGTCCGGTTTATTACATCCGAGATCTAGAAAATTCCGATTTTTACCGAAATTATCATTTACCTCATTCAGAAACTGGATTTTCGGTCCATGATAACCTCTAGGCTTAACAGTTACCCTACACACCCAAGAAATATCATAGATGACCAAGATCCTTCATTTCAAATTGTTTAGCTAACTCTGCCTTCAAAACTAAAATACCATCAACATCATCACTAATAATAATCATGTCGTCAACATATAAAGAAAGAATGATACAACATGCATCAATACACTTAACAAAGAGAGTGGAATCATAACTACTAGCAACAAATCCAAGAGAGAATATCACAATAGAAAATTTCTCAAACCAAGCACGAGGTGCTTGTTTGAGACCATATAATGCCTTCCCAAGCTTGCAAACATGCTCATAATCATGAGAAACACAAGGAAGGGACTTCATATAAGTCCCGAAACTACTACAATAAGAGAACGAATAGTAGTAATTTTCGCACCAGGATCAAAAGTCTCCTCATAATCCATACCGTACTATTGTGAATATCATTTTGTAACCAACCTAGTTTTGAATTGCTCAATAGATCCATCAGAATTTGTCTTGATTATATACATCTAACGATAACCAATAACACTTTTATCAAGAGGTAGAAGAACCAAATCTCAAGTACCTGTCTTGTGCAAAGCAGAAAGTTCCTCATCCATAGTTTGCTGCCAACGTGATCGAGAATTACCTTTTTATAGAAAGAATGCTAAAAAAACAATGAATAGAATCTAAAAAGGAAGTAAAAGATGAAGAATAATTTGGTAATCTTGTGGACTTACAAATGCGTGTAGAACAATGTAGAGGTGGATTTAGTATCTCAAACAGAACTTGAAGGACCATAAGAGAAGAGGGAGCTTCAGGTGTCCTAGAGAGTAAAGTGTATGTACCTGCAAAACTATTAGTAACAACACATTGAGTACGATGTAAAGAAAAATGAGGAAGAACATGAGAAGGGGTATATGAAGTACTAGGAACCTGAGATGATAAGTCATTAGAATCCTCAGAAAAGGGATCGATACGAATAAGATCATATATAGTCAAGTCATGATTAGAAGATGGAAAATAAAAGAAAGGTATATGTTCAAGAAAAACAACATGACGAGACACATTAAGTTTTTGAGTAGTTGGATCAAAACACCGATACCCCATTTGACCTTCACTATAACCAAGAAAGGCACAAATAACAGATCGAGAGGATAACTTCTACGTTCTACATGAGATTTAAGAACGGAGCAAGTACAACCAAAGACTCTAAAGAAAGAATAATTTGGGGCATGCCCGTATAATTTCTCGAAAGGAGAAATACTTGAAATGTGAGAGAAATGAGTAGTATTAACTAAGTTACAACAGTAAGAATAGCTTCTCCCTAAAACTCACTAGGAACATAAGTTGACTATAAGAGAGATCGAGCGGTTTCAACAATATGCCTATGTTTTCTTTCAACATCATTTTTCTCAAAAGTATTTGTACACGAAATTTGTTGCATTGTTCCATCTAAGGCAAGCAACTCAAGAAATTTATTAGAAGAGTATTCCCCACCCAAATCACACCTAAAACATTCAATAAAACATTTGATATCATGTTAGAATTAGGAAACCCCAATTGAGAACAAGGGAAGACTGAAAGTCTTATTCCAATTAATTAATTAATAAAAATTACATAACAAAAATCTTTATATATACTTACTAGAAGAATCTTAAAAAGAAGCAAACTCTAGAATGCTAATAAAAAGAGAATTCTACCAATAATATAAATAAATAATTTAATTAAATTTAACACATTCAACCCATTAAAATCAGTATTTATAGAACAACAAAGCCATTTAAGCCTAAAGGCAATCACATTATATTATTCTAAGTAAGCAAAATCTAGCTAAGACCTTGCTCAAATGGTAAATAAGTGGGAAGAGAATGAAAGGTTTTAGACTCGTATCTTTGTAAGAACGAAATATTATAACATGATATATAAAATAAATAAATGCAAAAAAAAAGAAAAAAAAAAGTAAGCTAGATCTATGGTAACGAGAGTTAACTTGTAAATAAAGATAAATTACAAGAAAGATTGCATATTTCTTGACGGAATTGTTTAGTTAGCAAGATCTATGGTAATGAAAGTTGACTTGTAAATAATGATAAATTACAAGGAAGTTTGCATTCTTCACGGAATTGTTTGTTTATAGTGAAACCCATGCGGTGTGACCAAATCATCACCTGAAATTCTAAATCATTTGGGACGTGGCATAACATGGTCAAACAAATGATAAATTAAAAAGATTATGAGTTAGGAATTTTCTATCGTACACCTGTTATGGGTGTAATTGAAATTGAAGTACATACAAAATGGTTGACCTTTCTTGAATTCAGCTTGATTGATAAATAAAAAATCACAGAAATCATTTGTGGGACATTGATTTTTCCTTTTTCAACTTAATATACCATATCACAATTAGTCAAATTCCTTAACGGATTATATGAACAGTAAAATAATGAATAAAGAATTCACCGGCTGATTTGAAATTCCAGAGATTATTGAATAAGTGGACAATTGTATAATCTCACCAATTTATAAATGCTTTTTTATGATCAATTTCATAATAGAACTCTAAAATAATATTCTTTGGCCGGACTAAAGTGAGGAGATTTTGGAGATTCAACTAGGGATGACAGCCACCTGTCTCATCCCAACTATGCCTAATTAATTTATATTATTTCCTATATTTGTCATATTTAAAAAATTAAATAGGTAGCGACATGTCTTAACAGTAATGAGAAATTTCCATTCTCAGCCCCGTTTAACTTTTATTTTTATTTATTTTTAAATTTGTTTAGGAATTTTAATGATATAAAATTAATATATTTATAAATAAATAAAATAATTTATTTTATTAAAATTAGTTTTTATTTTTATTATATATAAATAAAATAAAATATTATAAAATTATTTTTTCATATTTTCAAGGCAAGGTGGGTGGAATACAAACTAATCCTACAAATGTTAAAATGTGTCTCAAATTCCTAATTAATATAAATTCCTCTTTTGTAAAAAATATATATAGTATACCTGTTAGGTTTATATATTATTGTGATATTATATTTCTTTATTAAATAAAGAAAGTTTTCCTTACATGATAAGGAAATGTATCAGGGATATCTATCATGTCTTGAAACCCAATTTTAGGGTATGACTGTTAATTCACATCTCAAATCCGAAGGCCCGAAACGTGAAATGACACAAACCTTCCTTTTGTAACTAGATTGTGCCCATTTACCAAACACATGTTTAGAGTAATGCACAACTTTCTAAATTCCTTAATTTCATATTCAAAATTACATGCCCACAAAAATTATTTCTAAATCTCCAAATCTCCAAATCTCAAATAGAGCTGTTTAGAATCTAAAAATATTTCGAATCTCTCAAATTCTAAATTCAAACTAATAAAAAAAAGAATCATCATTATTCAAATGACTTTCCCAATTAACTTACAAAACCGAACAATCCACATCATGAACTTACTAGTTCAACAACGTCCAACAATAAATTCTAATCAAATCCTAATTATGAGGAATCCCTAACCTAGCCATCACTCCTCGCGAAAACTAAAGGTATCTGAAAATATATCAACAAATGAGAGTGAGCTTAAAGCCCAATAAGAAATACTAATATAGTTTCATGCATCAAAATGTTTTCAATCATATAACAAATAGAATATATTTTTCATCAAAACTTTCAATTCAAAAATAAGTTGGAACATTCAAAATTTTCCATCAAAAACATTCTCAAATTCATTTAAATTACAGATATCAAATGTGATCCAAACAATTTCATATCAAATTTGAATCAATACTTTCATATCAAAGTCCTAAATCAAATACATTTCAAATATATTTTTCTCTAGTCAACAAATATCAAATGATGTATAGTCATGTGAAACTTTCAAATGTGAAACCAAACACTACTAGTACTAATAACTTATAACCGAAACCCCTAGAGGCTGGGGTTCAAATCAATTATTCTCATTAACAAGGGTCAAATAGTATCAATTATTATTCTCGTTGACAATGGCCGAATAGTGTTAATTATTATTCTCATTGACAAGACCGAACTAACCAGAGTCAAATATTTCATTGAAAAATTTAAATCACCAAAAACCATGTCTCCCCATTTTCCAGTCATAAACAAAACAATTCAAAAAGATACTATTATACAAAATCATTGTTTGATCTATGAATAACCAAATAAATAAAAAGTTAAACTTTTCATAAACCAAGATCATATATAATTCAATTCAAAACTTTTCATCATCAAAATGATATAAAAACAAATAATTCTTTTTTAGAAAATCTGCATTAGTATCTCTTACCTTAAAAGAACAATCAACTTGAATAAGTTAATATGAAGAATCCCGATGAACTATTTCATCCCTAGCATAATAAAGAGGAACTATCATTATTAATTATTCACCTAAAATTATAGGTTTGAGAATCTTAACAATTTCATAATATCAATATTATTAATCCTAATAATATTTTAAACACTTAACTATTAATAATTTAATTAATGAGTTTAAAAACTTTTATAAATGTCCAATTCTTTTCGAATATGATTTCAAATATTTATTTATTTTATATTCTTAATTAAATCAATTACTCTACTAAAAATAATTATTATCAGTATATTTTATATTATATTATTCCTCAATATTTACCTTAATCATATTATCTAGATAAATTCCAAAATCTTAGTAAATATCTACTTACCAAAAATATATCCTCAAATACATATATTTATAAAATTTTAGCTTCAAAGCATGTCATATTTGTTTATTATTATTTTTTAAAAATTTATTATCAAATATTTACTTCTCTTTTTTAAAACTAATTGAAATATTTAGAATTTTTTTTTTCAACATCCATCATCACTTTAGGCATCCTTTATACATAGGTTTCCTATGCTTGCTTTATAAAAGTTTTTAGACCTAAATTCTTTGTTATATTTAATGATATTAATCATACTAAGTTCTTTTGACTTTTGACTAGATACCCCTTTTGTCTTTTCAAATACTCCAATCAAAATTATGTCAAGATTTCATTTTGACTTTTCAACTTACTTGCCACACACTATAGTTCATCTTTACAATTCCCACTTTTTTTTTCTTAATGTGGTCCCCTACTTTTTTTTTTTTTGTACAATGGTTTCCCACTTATTTTTTTTCATTTTTTTTATTCACAAACTCAAATTACGTGATACCCTACTACCTTTTTTTTTCTTTTTCTTTTTAATTTTTTTTTTCATTTAGAATCTCATAGCCTATAATGAACATTTTCTTTATTCTTTTTTTCCATTTACAATCTCATAGCCTACTATAGTTTCCAACTTATTTTTTTTACCTTTTCATTCACATACTCAAAGCAATTTGGTACAACATCACAAATCACTATTTTATTTTATTTTTAAATAAAAAGAGTGTAATCCAAATCCAACTTCTTCAGGGTTGATATGCACTTAAAGATAATTAAATAATCTATATAAAAAAAATCTATAAAAATAAAATAAGGAAGATCTTACCTTTTGAATTACTTTTTCAATTCTAGATCTAATGTCCTAGGTTTTTCTAGAATTTTTACAAACAAGAGAACTATCTCAAAGAAGAACGAAAGCAATTCATTTCTATTACTAACATTATTTTCTTTCTAATAGAATGAAATCTAGGAAAAATCTCACATTTGAAAACCCTTCTTCAAACCCTAAGTTTTTGGATTACTACGATTAGGAGAGGCTACGCAGAGAGAAACAGAGGATCCAAAGAATAATAACATATTTTTATTTTTTTTTCTTTTTATACCTAAGGTTTCCCCCTAATGAATTAACAATATACCCTTCATTAAAAAAAATATTTTTATGCCCTTTTTAAAAATACGGAACATCACAATATCACTATAAATATTCTGGGTCATGAGGGAAAATAATCATGAGAGATAGATGGACTTGCAAAGGCAACACGGGATGTGTAGATATGTGAGGAAGAACAGGATACTCGATGGAGCAAGAGAGTATGTGATTTAGAGTATGGATGTAAGGAGTGGGGAAACATGTGATGTTTCAGGAACTCAAAGTTTTTATGTAGTTATCCTTTGTAATATCCTCTATCATATAGTGGAAAGAGATTCTCTCATTTGTAGATGTAATCATGGTTGACCAAACCACGTTAAAGCCTGATTCATCTTTATGTGAATTATCTTTATATTTATGTTCTAGATTTCTCATCATCTACACAATAGTTTCCGTTAGCACAACAATTGGTATTCGGGCAAGGTTCAAACTTGGCTTTATGGGTGAAATCCTTGGATGTCAAACAAAGGTGGTGAGCTCTAGTTAGTTGGTAATAGATTCATGTTTATGCACTATCATATAGGTGATATGCTCCAGATCTTCATTTGCGTGTTGTTGCTCCACGATAAAGATAAGTTGTCCTATATAAGAGCAAGCTCTTAAGGAAGATAGTGCTTCATGTAAGGCGTGAGCTAGAAAGCAATATAAGCCAAGGAAAATCTTAGGATGTGTAGAGTGAATGGATGAGTGACTGTTTGAGAAGAGACTCGATGATATTTTGTTCGATGGAGAATGTTAGAGCTTTATAAGAAAGATCTCTAGACGAATACAAGATTACAAAGCACACAAGATGAAGATAAAAGAAATTTCAATTCAAGGTATAGTCAATTGCTTTCTCATCACGATGTGATGAATGATTGACTTGATGAAATTTGATCATAGGTGGAGATGGTTAGAATGTGTCTCAAATTCCTAATTAGTATAGATTCCTTTTTGTAAAGAATATGGTATAGCATATCTCCTAGGTTTATATATTATTGTAATATTAGATTTTATTATTGAATAAGGAAAGATTTCCTTATACGATAAGGAGAGGTATCATGGATATTACCTATGAATATTCTAGGTCACGAAGGAAAAAAAAAATCATGAGAGAGAGAGATAGATGGGCTTGTACTAGCTACACGGGATGAGTAGAAATGTGAGAAAGAATGAGATACTTGGTGGAGTGAGAGAGTTCGTGATATAGGGTATGGATTCAAGGAGTGGAGAAACATGGGATGTCTTGGGAACCCAATGTTTGTATGTAATTTTCTCTATAATATTTTCTATCGTATAGTGGAAAGATTCTCTCTCATCCGTCGATGTAGGCATGATTGATCAAACCACGTTAAGATTTCATACATCTTTAGGCGGCACCACCCGAGTCGACTCTTGTCTACTCAAGAGCCTACATGTTTTTTGTTTTTCCGATGGGTGCCTCCTAATTTGTCGTCCAGTCGGGTGGCTGAGATTGACGGCTTGTAATGCCGACGACTATCAGACGAAGGCGACCGTCCGATAGGCACTTGAGTGCTCTACTTGATAGGGTAGTTTAGGGGGCGACCGAGGTTGACGACATTTAATGGTGATGGCAGCTAGACGACAACGACCGTCCGACAGGCACTTGAGTATGCTAGCTTAGGGGGCAGCTTGGGGTCATGATTACCCAACTCACCCGTTTCCTGTTAACACGTACCAGGTTCGAATGTCGCTTCCTTGGCTCGTGGTGTCATTTCCTAAGGGACATGAGAGACGACCCCTTCATGTGTGAATTTTAAGTTCCAAAAAGAAATAGTTTCTTAAAAACAAGGGGGCCGATCAAGCCATGTCCCCCACAAACATTTTTTTGCTTAAATCAAAGATTTCATAAACACTTAAGAGTCCTAACAAGGTTATCCAATTATTAAGACTAATGTCAATACTACTTAGAATAATATTTTGTACCTTCTACCTCATGTGACACACAATCATGCAGAAAACTTAAAGACTAAAACAAATTTTAACTCAAAATCTTTGGTTGAAAAGTTGTTTTCTCAAAGTGTCTCCTCTCAACCAAGGTTTGTCTTACCCTTTCATTACACATATAAAAAGGTATGATAAGGGTTACCTCAATTGAAGAAGGTATGACTTACTCCAATGCACAACCTTTGAAGTTTGATGATGCTTATGTAATTCCTTATGTGTGGGCAACTCCACATCCACATTGTGATGCACCAAAGTTGAAGATCAATGTGCTTTATTGGCATTATGTAATTCCTGAGCTCAAAGAGATGCTCAATGTTGGAGAAAACATGCAAAGCTTAGAAAAGAGACAAAAAATCTTCCAAAAATATGAGGATAAAAATAGAAAGTAAATAAAAGTAAATACAACTACCTAAGAAAGCAAGTAAAAATCCTAAAGTATTTTATTGTGCGCCTGTTGTCCTGCCAGAAACTAAGCCCTCGAATAAGTCCAGAGATGCAGGCTCAAAGTGGTTCAAGAGGTGTCGACCCCATCCAAACACCGACAGGTCAAGGGTGTGTTCTACGAGGTCATCCATATGTTCCTCCACCACACTATCAATGACAAACACATCCAAAGGGTCATCCTCATATGATTCAGGTTTCTTGAAAAGGTTAAAGATGTTGATCTCCATGGTCATGTTTCCAAAGGTAAGCTACATAAGACCATTCCTACAATTAATTAATGCATTGGATGTAGCTAGAAAAGGTCTTCAGATGACGGGTATATCAAGCCGATTCCCTAGTCGTATCGTCATCAAGCCAGCACAACAAAGTCGATAGGATAGTAGAATGTGTCGACTTGTACCAATATATCTTCCATTATACCTCTTGGTTTCTTAATTGATTTATCGGCCAATGAGAGAGTGATGTTGGTAGGTTTGAGCTCTCCTAACCCAAATTGTTTATAAACCGAATAAGGGAGGGTGTTGACACTAGCTCCTAAGTCAAGTAGGGCTTTCTCTACATGTGTCTTCCCAAAGGTAACGGATATGGTAGGGTATTCTAGATCTTTATGCTTTATAGGGATTTTGTTCTCTATGATAGCACTCGTTCAATAAGGAATGTCTTTTTCTCTATGTTCAAACCCATTTTCACAATACACAATTACTTCATAAATTTAGGTATGAATACATATATGTCAAATAATACGCCTATTTCTGCAAGTGCACGCGTCGTCTCAAGTAATATAGTGTGTAAAAAGTAAGAGTGTCGATCCCACAAGGAAAGGGGTTACTAAGTACTTAAATTGGGTAAATCCTAACTTTATTTGTATGATGGATAGAAGGTGGAAACACTAACTACCTAAAATTATAATCTATCATGCAAAGACGCAAATAAAATGGAGAAGCCTAGGGTTTAGATTTCGTTGACTTAACCATTATGCATTATTGCCTAATTTTCCCTTAATTAACATTCTAATCTCATATTAATGGTAAGTCTCACTTGTGCATCTGTGGATCTCTCGATAACCCAAAGTCTACTCCTAGGGTTTAGGTATTTTGTATCTCTACTCAACCCCGAAACCTTAAAAGCGCGATGAACCATGGAAACCCTAATTACCACACAAAACCCATGAGAATCTCTTGTCAATGATGAATTGTGATGTTCTACCAGAGTCTAATTCAACTCTCACCTCTCATATCTCGAATTGAACCTTTAATCCCAATAATGATGATAAATCATAAATAGGCATGAAGATTAGAGTAGAACAATTAATAGAAATGTGATAGAAATATCAAATAAAAGGTAAATCAGTCTCCAAATACATAAATCGTAACTAAACTACATCTAAAACCCTAGAAATGAAAATCAGAACATGAGGTGAAGAAATACAACCAAAGAAGCAAAAGAAAACATGAAGTGATCTTCTCTTTCTTCAATCTTCTTCCTCAAAGAGCTTTGCCCTAGGGTGAGAAACCCTAGAGGTTTATTCTTCTACCCTCTAGTCAAAGTCCTTTTGTAACGCCCCATCCCCTAGCCATGGCAGGTGAGGGGATGCCACATAGTACATGGACTTCTAACCTGATTTTTCTAACATTAGTAGGCCCATTTCAATCATATATTCATAATTGACATAACTTGTAATACTACCACTGTGGTGGTGTTTAAATGTTCCTATACATAAATTCCTGAGTCCCATTTGCTTGTACTTACACAAGTTCCACTATTACTAAATATTACATTTACATTACAAAAACAAAATCAAAGACCTACATCAGAAAGACTCCTAATGTTGTGTTAGCCTTGGCGAATGGGGAATGTCTCTGATGACTTCTTTAGTACCTACACGGAAGAAACACCCGTGCTAAGCTTATAGCTTAGTGGGAAAACCGATAACATATATGACCACATGCAGTGGTCCTCAATTACAATATACATATAACATAATTCATATATTAGAGTTTTCACATCTCCCATAGGAGTACATAACATAAACTTGTAACATCGGCACCCGTAGGTACACTACAGAACCTAATTGGATTACTTTTAATTTCATATCTCATATTATTCATGTACACTACATATAAGTATTTACCTACATCAATTCGTGCACACGAATGAGAACATAGCACAACAGTACCTAAATGTACGATACAATACTAAATGAGGTGTCACACGCACGTGTCCCGCCACGTAATGCAGGTGTCACACGCATTTGTCCGCCACGCAATGTGAGGTGTCGTAGCACTATGCAGGAGTGTCATAGCATTGAACAGAGGGTGTCGAAGCACTAAACAAAGAGTGCCGAAACACTAATCAGAGAGTGTCGAAGCATTAATCAGAGGTGCCTATTCATTCACTATTCGGTCTTAGACAATCATACAATTATACGTGTTTCAAAGCTTGTTGTATTATTCTTACTCACATTCTTGTATTTGGATAAAACACACAAATAAGGGGCAAGAAAACAAATTCTGCCTAGAAACAGGTTCGCCGAGGCGACAAGGTTCAGAACATTTTGCATATAACTTGTATAATGTGTATCTAATTCTTCATTCCTCGTTAGGATCCTACATTATCTGATCATGTTTTCTAGAATTAATGTACACAAGAATAAAAACAGACTTTGGGTTTGCCTAGGCGAAGACCTTCGTCGAGGCAAGGTAGAGATTGGGAATTTTGGGGCTTCAGGTTTGCTTAGGTGAGGCGAGCACTCCACCTATTCGAAGAGGTGTTGAGCTAAAACAGAAATGGGCATTTTTTCCCTATTTCACAGGAAAAATTTTCAAATCAAACAAACCACAAAACCCAACTCAAACCTACCAAAAAAACACATTTATGGAAGAGTTAGGGTTTTCCTAACCCACACATAAACAAAGAAAGGAGTTAGAATAGTTTCCTAACCAACAAATGGGAGAGTTCCATACAAAAGTTTCATACTTAGATTTCTTGAACTTCCCAACCAAGCTTTCTTTCTTCTTACTTGTACAAGGATAGATCTCCAAAGGATGGAGAGAAATCACCAAAAATGGCTCTTCTCCCTCAAACTCGTATACCCTAGTTCTCCCAAAACCAAAAGCTAGAAAAATGGGAAAAATTCCCCTTCTCTAAACAAGTTATTGTCTTTATCTCATTTGGCTTAATTTTTAGCTCTTGCATTTTAGTCCTTCTTCTTTATCCCATTTGCAAATCAACTTATCATATTTCTACTTTAACATATAATCTTCTTATCTTATGTCCTTTGAGTCCTCATTTTACAAATGACTATTTTACCCTTTTTCACACTTAGCACTTAAAGTTTTGAAAAATACAAATTTACTTATATTATACCCTAAACATGTCATAAAACTACTAGGGTATAATTTGGGGTGTTACACCTCTCCCCCCCTTAAAAGAATTTCGTCCTTGAAATTTATACCTGAACTGAAGAGTTGTGGGTACTGTGTCCTCATTGTCAATTCTGGTTCCCAAGTTGCTTCCTCCATACCGTGGTGTTGCCAAAGCACCTTTACCAAAGGGTACTGTGTCCTCATTGTCAATTCTTGTACTAGCAAAATGTGTGATTCGTCAAGATGGTATTTTCAAAGCATTGACACATGGAACACATTATGTAATTTGGCCAACTCCAGAGGGAGAGCCAAACGATACGTTGCTAGTCCAATTCTTTCTAAAATCTCATAAGGTTCGAGCAAATCTAGATTCTGCCATTTCTTTCCAACAGTTGTCGCGCCCATACCCGACCTGTACCAAGGCCAACCGGACCGGTCGCGACCAGCTCATCATGAGTATACATATTTTCGACTATAAAATAAATGTCGCATAATCATTTTGGTTAAAGAGGGCCCACCGTTTTGTCAATTAACACTTTCATTCAATATGGCATGTATGCCCTTTCAACATTATCATTTACAAAACATTATCAGAATTCATCTCCACAAATAAATCAAATATGTTCTTCCCATGAAAACTAATACATTTTTTGTTTCATTACAAAATGATCAAATATTGTCATGGGATGAAATGTATGCATGAGACGGAGCATTTACTTATACTCCGCACAATTTGACAATGACTCTGAACTCTGCTGTCTTTGCTCTTGTCCCTAGTCACTTGGTACCTGCGCGATGATAAAAACAACGAGCTAAGCATTTTCATGCTTAGTGATTTTATGTAATTCTCTTTTCATTTCAATTAAACACAAATATGCAGCTTCTGAAACAATGTTTTGGCACAATTTCAATAGTCCATGCAATATACATTATATATATGTGCTTATTTCACATACTTTCATTTGCACATTTGATCACTTCAAAGTATACAATTTTATATGTAATATTTCATTTGACACTCAAATCATGCATTTCACACATTTACTTATAATTTTTTGCCCTTAAACAAATTTAACCATTTCTTTCGGTGCCTAGGATAATGGAATCACTCAAGAAGGTCCCACACCGGCGCGGTTATTTAAAAATCACAGTGTGTACACTACTGGATGTCATCCTCCACCTGGCTATGGATCTACATGCCACTATATTTCATTCTGCTCACGCATCATTTGCTCAATTCTTTATCGGGTATACCAATCTATCTTAACTCGAATACATGATAATATCTTATTAAGGTATTAAAACTCAGTCATAATAATTTACAATATTGTATATACATTTATACCCAAATAATACATTTTGATGTTCATGCAATGTTTATCGCAATGCATTTGAAATCAATTTTCCCAAATTGCTTAAAACAAATCACATATGTAATTTTCTTAAAAATCATTTCAACCATCGATCACAAAACTTGAAATAAGAAGAGAGGTATGGAGAACAAACCGAAAAAAAGGTCGCCTTTCGATTCCTATCCTAATCCCGCTTCGTCAGTTTCGCCACCAACCCCTAATCCATTACAATTAGATAACAATATTAGTTGGTTTATTTAGGTTTCTAGTGAGGGTTGTTTTCTACCCAACTTCCTTCAAGTAAAATTTTCTGTGAACAAATGAGCAACATTTTACCCAACTTCCTTTAAGTTCATTGTTTCCCTATAAATCTATTTTACCGTGAATTGAATCATCCAATTTATAGACCGTAAACCAAGATATGTTCAAACAAACTGTGACTACTCTATTTTCAAAACATAACCGGAATTTGCCCGAAAATAGAGCTTCACTTTGATGAATTTCTGGGTCCAATGGGGTCTAAATTTGAATATACTTATTTCAAGAATATTTGTTCTCCTATAAGTCTAGTTTACCCATAAATTTAAATCACTCAATTTGGATGAGGAAACCTGAACTATGGCCTAAATAATACAGTGCTGTTCCAAACACCAAACCGTACTCAAACCGAATCCAAAATTTTCCCGAAACATGGCCTCACTTGACGGAATATTTGGGTCCAATGAGCCCAATTTGAATATACTTATTTCAAGGAGAGATTTGTTCTCTAGAAGTCTAGTTTATCTAGAAATTTGAATCAATTAATCGGGCTTAGTTGAAACTCAACTTTATGGCATAAATACTCAAAACTATTCCAAAACACCAAAACTCGTACTCAAACTCCGAACCGACTCGCTCGAAACAGTTCCTTACTTTGACTAATTTCTAGGTCCAATGGGGTCCAACTTTGAATACACTTATTTCAAGGATATTTGTTCTTCTAGAAGTTTAATTTACCCAGAAATTTGAATCACTTAATTTGGATAAGTTATGGCCAAGTTATGGCCAAAATAAAAACATGGGTTTTGGAAAATTTTGACAGCATTTCTCCTAAAACCCCAACATTTTCTTTATACAAAAATTCCTCAAAACCAATCCTAACCCAAAAGCACTTTGAAACTTAACCCAAAACAACCCCAAAACTTATCTACAACCATTTAAAACACTTCTATTCCGATTTTGGGTTTTCATTAAACCCAAACACAACATTAAAGGGAGTTAGGGTTAGTTTCATACCTTTAATCTCTTTCTTTTCACTTCCTTCTTCCTTCTTCTTTGTTTGGCTCAAATCCTGGAGCACAAAGTCAACTTGGTCTCCTCTCACTCTCTCAACCAAGAATTCTAGTTCTCAATGTAAAGATATGCCCAAATGAGAATGCATTCAAAAGACCAATTTCGTCTTAATCAAAACATTCACTGTAATTTTTGTTCGCTAGCTCATTATTTCCTCATTTCTCATTTTTGCATTTTAATCATTCTTTTCTCTTTCATTTGCTATTCAACTTTTTACCCTTCTTCCATTTTGGCACATACACTTCCCATTTATGACCATTGGGTCCTCATTTTGACATTTTACCAATTTAACCTTAATTCTTTTATAATTTTAGGGTTTTATCATTTTTTTTGTTCTTTAACAATATAAATTCCGGAAAAATACAATTTAACTTATTTTATACCTTAAACATGTTATAAAACTACTAGGTTATTCTTAGGGCGTTACAAGAGTACTTTCCTCTATGGTGATACTTTCAAGAAAACCTTATCTCCGACTCCATACTCTATGTCCTTTCTTTTCATATCTCCATATGACTTTTGTCTATCACTAGATGCTTTTTACCTTTGTTGAATAACCCGAACTTTTTCTTGTCTCTTTCACTATGTCAAGATCAATTACTTTATACTCGTTCAAGTCTGTCCAACATACAAGAGTTCTACATTTCCTGCCATATAAAGCCTTTGCTATGGGCCATATCAATATCAATGATAATCAGTTGTTATAGCAAATTCCATATGGAATATATCTATCCCAATCCCGTGAAAATCTAAAGACACAACCCCGAAGCATGTCCTCTAACACTAAATCACCTTTTAGATCAGTCTATCTGTTGCGGATGGGGCGGTAATAAAATTCTGTGAGTACCTAAGGCTAACTGTGAATTTTTCCAAAACCTCGACGTAAATAATGGATCGCTGGCCAAACACTATTTGACAAAGCTGAATCCCATGTAATCGAACAATCTCACTCACATACATTTCCGCTAACCGATCCATGGAATAGTCAAACCAAACTGGTAAGAAGTGAGCAGACTTTGTAAGTCTATTGACGATTACCTAAACTGAATCATGTTTCTTTTAGGTGAGAGGAAAACCGAATACATAATCCATAGTTATGTTGTCCCACTTCCATTGTGGAATTGGAATGAGATTTACCGCATTCTGACTCGCATTCGATGTTCCTCACATTTTGTCGACAAGCCCATATCCTGATAAATACTCACATATCCTTTTCATCCCTCACCACCAATAAGAGAGTGCTTCAAACTGCATATCTTGTTACCCAGATGCATGAATACAATATCGCTGCTTTCATACATCAATTATTTTTCAATTCTGACATTCTAAGATAATAATAATATGTTCAGAATAGAGAACTCCATCTCCTTCTATATAATAGTCAGTTTTGTCTCCATTTTTGACTAATTGTACCCTTTGTTGTAACTTGACATCATTTTTCTGAGCATCTATTATCATCTGCTTCAAATCAAGCATAACTCTTAATTGAGCTAACAAGGCTCTATTAGATGTAAATCTCTATGCACAATGTTTCAGGGACAAAACATAAATTGTTTTTCTACTTAAGGCATCTGCCACCACATTAGCTTTTCCTGGGTGGTAATCAATTATGCAATCATAGTCCTTAAACAATTCTAACCACCGACGTTGCCTCAAGTTTAGTTCCTTATGAGTTACCATCACTTTAAGACTCTTATGATCCTAAATATTCCCACATTTTCACCATATAAGTAATGTCGCTATATTTTCAAAGCAAACACTACCGCTGCCAATTCCTAGATCATGTGTGGGATAATTCTACTCATGTGGTTTCATCTGTCTGGAGGCATATGCCACTACTTTTCCATATTGCATCAATACACATTCTAAACCAATCCTTGAAGCATCACGATACAAAGCGTATTCTCTATCCGAGAAGGTTAACACCGGTGCTTCAAATCCGGGATTTCTTTTAACTGTTCAAAACTTGACTGACACTTGTCATCCTAGTCAAACTTCACCCCTTTTCGGAGTAACTTAGTAAGTGTAGAGGCTATGACAAAGAATCCTTTTACAAACCGTCAGTAATACCCAACTAGACCCAAGAAACTTCTCACCTCGGTTACATTTCGAGGTGGTTTCCAACTCACAATCGCTTCAATCTTAGTACTTAATTTAATACCTACATACACACATGGCCTATGAATGACACTTCCTTAAGCCAAAAAATCACATTTACTTATCTTTTATAAAACAACTTTTCTCTCTCAGATCTTTACAACACTATCCCCAAATGTTGTTCATGTTCTGTAGCATCCTTAGGAAATACACAAGGATGTTATCTTATGAATTCCACTACAACCTGATCCAAATAAGTATGCACACTTTCATCTATCAAGTCCATGAATGCAAGCTTCTGCATTAGTCAACCTAAATGACACATTAAAACTCATAACAACCATATCTGTCTTAAAGGCTACGACATCAACATCTTTCACCCGAAGTTGATAATATCCCGATCGCAAGTCTATCTTTGAAAAGACACTCGCTCTTTTCAACTGATCGAAAAGATCTTCTATTCTCGAACAAGGATATTTATTTTTCACCGTTACCTTATTTATTTTTCGATAATCATTGCACATCCGAAGAGTGTCATCTTTCTTTTTAACAAACAAAATCGGAGCACCCTAGGGCGAAACACTAGGTCGGACGAATCCCTTTTCCAACAGCTCCTATAATTGAGTCTTCAACTTTTTAACCGCTTGAACCATACTAAGAAGGCATCTAGAAATAGGAGTCGTCCCATATACAACTTCAATAGACAGATCTACTTCTTTTTCGGGTGGCAAACCTGGTAATTCCTCATGAAACACATCAAGGAATTCTTTTATCACCGGAATATCTTCTAGATTCACCTGTCCCTCTTAAAGTCAAGCACTAAAGCCAAAAAGGCTTCACAACATTTTTCTAAGAAAACATCGGGCTTGCATAGCTGAAATTACATTTGACATTGGTCCAGATCGAATACCTTGTATAGTTACCTTTGACAGGTCAGAGCATTTAAGCACTACTATTTTCTTATCACAATCAATTATAGCTCGATGTTTGGATAACTAATCCATCCTCAAAATCAAATCAAACTCATGAAAAGTCAAAGCAATCAAATCAACCGAAAACTCTCTATCATGGACCTTTAGAGGACATTTCTTATACACTCGGTTGACTCTAACACTATGCCCCAGGGGGCTTGTAACATGCATGTCATATGCTAAAGGTTCTACTAATGGCAATTTATCACTCAATTGTTCAATGCATATATAAGAATGTGTAGAACCTGGATCTACCAAAGCATGCATTTCATTATTATAAAAGTGAAAATTACCCGCGATAAATCATCGTGCATTCCATTCACCATCTCTCATAAAGATAAGCTCGAAATGGGTTGCGTGAGGTAGGCAATTTCATTGCTCTGGAAGCACACTCTTCCTTGCTACCCCACCACCTCCGCCCCTCTACTCTATCTAGCCTGCGGGAGGTACATCTGATCCTCCTCATACTTCCTCGAGGACTTCTATCTCCCATATCCTACGGACAAGCTCACTATAAGATGGTCCGTGCTCCCACATCCAAACAACCCTCCTGCCATCGCTTGTAAGTACCATAATGATTTTTGTGACTGTGTGGCATTCAAGTCTTTCATCTTGCCCGGGCCGGCGCCCCTATCTGAACCCCGTGTCATCAGGAGTCCTTGCTCCTACTCCTAGAGCAATACCATGTACTGATTCAACTTGAGACTCTCTAGTTCTTTTACCTGAAGAGGAATCACCTCTAAAGGACTTTCTCTCTAAATTTCTTTCTCAACTTATCATTTTAGATTTCTCAATTTTCATAGCCACTTGCACCAACTGATAAAAATTCACTACTTACAACGATGTAACAGCTGTGAGGTACCTTTTTATAGACTCCTTTAGGCCATCCTTAAACTATCTACATCGGAAAGTTTCAGTAAGGACTAGTTCTGGAGTATACTTACTGAGGCGGCTAAACTCTTGCTCATACTTCGCCACAGTCAGATTCCCTTGTCTCATATCAAGAATCGGCTCCCACTCGGGTCTCTTTGATAGTCTACCTGCGACACACTGCATGAAACCTTGACAACAATTCTATGAAATTAGGGTCTCAAAGTAGTGGATTTTTAAGACCAATCTCCACCAATCATGTCAGACCTCGCGAGTTAGCAGAAGACCGCATACTCACATCCGGGCTTAGGGGATATTCACTTTGTCTAGAGCTCTTTGTAATTTCTCAAGCCAAAACTCAGCTTTATTAGACTCTTCCAAACTTGTGCAATGGAATTATTCTACTCTATGCTTTCTTATCAAATCAATCGGAGCTCGAGGGGCCGTGATTCAATCTAAGACCCTTGCCATATCCCTAGGGCCTTTAACAATGCTCAAATAAGATGTTCACTTCTAAATTCGACCTAGACTCGACCGTGACCGATGGATCAAGGTCCATAGATCGACGCTTCAACCTGTTCCCACAACCGCCAGAATTGGTCCATTCTAGACAATATACAAAACAAGTACATCCGTATTATACCAACACATTACTATGTAAAAGATTTCTTAACTCTAATAGTTTTCCGTAAAACACTCTAAACCTAGCTCGATATCACTCAACCGTAACGCCCCATCCCCTAGCCATGTATAAAAGCGAGGACGCCACAGTTGGTGTGACGTGACTTTAACCTGATTTTTCTTACATTAGTGGGCTCATTTCAATCATATATTCATAATTGACATAAACTTGTAAGACTAATACCTGTGAGTGGTGTTTAAATGTCTGCGTACATAAATTCCTCGAGTCCATCATTGCACTTACACAAGTTCCACTATTACTAAATATTACATTTACATTACAAAAACAAAATCAAAGATCTACATCAGAAAGACTCCTAATGCTGTGTTGGCTCTGGCGAATGCGGAATGTCTTTGACAACCTCTTTAGTACCTATATAAATGAAACACCCTTGCTAAGCTTATAGCTTAGTAGGAAAACAGATAACATATAAGACCACATGCAGTGGTCCTCAATTACAATATATATATAACATAATTCATATATCAGAGTTTTCACATCTCCCGTAGGAGTACATAACAGAAATCTCGTAACAAAAGGTACTTATAAAAATAATTACGTAACAAACCTATTACTTTTAATTTCTATATCTCATATTATCTATGTACACAAATATATAAGTATTTGTCAGACGACCAAGAACAATGAATGAGAGGGACACAACACAATATAAGTAGACCGTTGGCCAGCACGATACGCATCGAACGAGGCGCAAGACGCACATGCCCTCGCTTTCACGTGAATGCAGGGTGCCGTAGCAATATGCAGGAGTGTCGTAACACTAAACAGAGAGTGTCGAACCACTAAACAGAGTGTCGAAGCACTAATCAGAGAGTTTCGAAGCACTAATCAGAGAGTGTCGAAGCACTAATCAAAGGTGCCTATTCATTCACTATTCAGTCTTAGGCTATACAATTATATGTGTTTCAAACCTTGTTATATTATTCTTACTCACATTCCTGTATTTGGATAACACACGCAAATAAGGGGCAAGAAAACAAAGTCTGCCCAGAAATAGGTTCGCCAAGGCGACGAGGTTCATAACATATTGCATATAACTTGTATACAAGTACATACCCTTTCATTCAGTTGTTAGGATCCTACATTAATCTAATTGATGGTTTCTAGAATTAACAGAAGACAGGAACAAAAAACATGACTCTCGTCATTTTGCCGAAGACTTTTCACCGAGGCTAAGTAACCTTCGCCGAGACGGTGCGTAGACCGGGAACATCAGCTCGATTCGCTCAGACGAGCACTCCTTCTCGCCTATTCGAAGAGGTGTCGTCAAACAATGTGCGCTTTGCCTTATTTCATCGGACAAATTTTCAAACCAAACAAAACCATATCAAACAAACCACAAAACCCAACTCAAACCTACCAAAAAAAACACATTTATGGAACAGTTAGGGTTTTCCTAACCCACACATAAACAAAGAAAAGAGTTAGGATAGTTTCCTAACCAACAAATGGGAGAGTTCCATACAAAAGTTCCATACTTGGATTTCTTGAACTTCCCAACCAAGCTTCCTTTCTTCTTACTTATACAAGGATAGATCTCTAAAAGATGGAGATAAATCACCAAAAATAGCTCTTCTCCCTCAAACATGTATACCCTAGTTCTCCCAAAACCAAAAGCTAGTAAAATGGGAAAAATTTCCCTTCTCTAAACAAGTTATTGTCTTTATCTCATTTGGCTTAATTTTTTTCCCTTGCAAATCAACTTATCATATTTCTACTTTAACATATAATTTTCTTATCTTATGTCCTTTGATTCCACATTTTACAAATTTCCATTTTACCCTTTTTCACACTTAGCACTTAAATTTTTGAAAAATACAAATTTACTTATGTTATACCCTAAACATGTCATAAAACTACTAGGACATAATTTGGGGTGTTACACTCACCCTTAAAAGAATTCATTCTAAAATTCATACCCGAATCGAAGAGCTGCGTACTCGTCTTCATTGTCAATTATGGTTCCTAAGTCAGTTTTTCATATCGTGGGTGTTACTAAAGCACTCCTTACTAAAGTAATTGTTGTTCCACAATTGTTTCACTTCACGAGCTAGAATGGCTTTTGGCTCTTCATCAAAAGAGAAGTCTGAATGCACTTGTACATCTTGTACTGGCAAAATGTGTGATTCGTCATAATGGTATTTTTGAAGAATTTACACATTATATAATTTGGCCAACTCTGGAGGGAGAGCCAAACGATATGCTACTAGTCCAATTCTTTCTAAAATCTCATAAGGTTTGATAAACCTTGGACTCGGTTTTCCTTTCTTTCCAAATCGGAGTACTTTCCTCCATGGTGATACTTTCAAGAAAACCTTATCTCCAACTCCATATTCTATGTCCTTCTTTCGCATCTCGCATACTACTTTGTCTATCACTAGCCAGTTTAACTTTCATTAATTACTCGAACTTTTCTTCCGTTCCTTTCACTCATGTCGTGACCAATTACTTTACGCTCGTCTGTGTCAAAATTCCAAGATACATGAGTTTTACATTTCCTGTCATACAAAGCTTCATAGGGGGCTATACCAATACTAGACTGATAACTATTGTTATAGGAAAATTCCATAAGGGGAATATACCTATCCCAAATTCTAGGAAAATCTAGTACATAACCCGAAACATGTCTTCTAACACTTGAATCACTCTTTCGGATTGTCCATTTTTTTGTGGATGGAAGGCGATACTAAAATTTAGTCGAGTACCTAAGGCTGACTGTAATTCTTTTCAAAACCTTTACATAAACCGTGGATCAAGGTTAGACACTATTGATAGTGGAATCCCATGTGATCAAACAATCTCACTCACATACATTTCCGCTAACCGATCCATGGAATAGTCAAGCCGGACTGGTAAGAAGTGAACAGACTTTGTTAGTCTATCAACGATTACCCAAATTGAATCATGTTTCTTTTCATGAGGGAAACTGATAAAATCCATAGTTATGTTATCCCACTATCAGGAATTGGAATGGGATTTAATGTGACCGACTTGCATTTAATGTTCGGGCCTTTTACTTGCAATAAGTCTACATTCGGGATACATACTCTATTACATCCTTTTCATCCTCACCACCAATAGCATTGTTTCCCCAAACTCCGACACGTCTCATACCTCCAGGATGCATGGTGAATTCGGTATTATGGCTTTCATACATCAATTTATTTTTCAATTCTTGGAAATTCGGTGAGAATGAACAATCTTCTGTCCCATATAGTGAGCAATGAAGTCAATGACTCTCGGCCAGTTGGCTCAAGGCATTAGGATTTGAAAGTCCCTCGGACTGTTCTCGGGATTCCGATTGGAACAAGTCACTTATTCATTCTTTTTCTCATTTTTCCAACTTTTTGCTTTTCTATTTTTTTTTCATTTTTTTTTCTTTTGTTTTTTTTTCACTTTTATGGCACATTGGACCCCTTTGTTGAGGTGTCCCATCACTTAAAAGTTAAAATCCCTCAAGGCAAATTCATTTTCAACAAAGGGGGTCGGAACCGAGGCATATAACTGAGATCTAGTGGGTGTGTGTGTACAAGTTCTCATAAGAAATAGCTTCTTGAAAGATATGGGGGCGGCCAAACTAAGCCACCCACAACAGTCCTAAATCAAGCAAATACCCAAGTATCCCAAATGATGGTTCACAAGAAGTTCAAAATTTTCAAGTGTCCTCCAAATAGAAAGCATGACACCAAATCCAACTCATATGAGACACAACACACCAAAGACTCAAAGAAAAGCACATGCAAGGACACACAAGGAACAATCATGCATAGAAACTTAAATCCAGCACCAAAACAACTAAAAGGTCTAAAGGCACAAGATTCTAAAGCATGCACCAATTATACCAAATTGCAACCCATTTCCACCCCCCCAAATCCAAATACACATTGTCCTCACAATAGTAAAAACATGAAAATAGAGAGGTGAGTGGGACTCCCCGATGATCAGAGCCGATCATGACCATCGCTATGTTGTATGATAATTGAGGTCGTCAATTACCCTTCATCGGTTATCATGTCTCCAACCATGTATCCTCACAAAGGATACACTTTATGCATTATCCTCTTCATGCTTGAGATAATCTTAAGCCTTTGAACCTACAAAACACAAACACAAAAACAAAAATCAAACTAAGAAAGACTCACTAAAATTAAACTAAAATAAACAAGAAAACTAAAAATATGAAAATGAAAGATAAGAAAAGAAAATTGTGCTTTGATTGCCTCTCAAGAAGCCTCTCCATTTTTGTAGAGTCCAACTTGACTCTATTAACTACGCATTAGTTGGTAATTCCCTCCTCCATTCATTCCAAAGAACCGATAGTTGTGCTAAAATAGCAACTTAGGCACATAGTTGTTCATGATCATTTTTTCTTAGATTTTTTTCTTTTTGCTCCACAATGGCAACTCCCATTTCCTTATTCAACTGAACAATGCACTTCTCCACCTTGGACATGGGGGTTACTTCCTCAATTTTCAACTCTTCATCCATGTGACCCCATGGAGCCATCTCAGGAATAGTCTTTAGAACTTCATCTTTGGTCGTGTCATGGGATTCCAGAGAAGTTGGCTCATCGTATGTTACAACTAAGGCTTTCCATTCCTATGCATTATCTGAATTCTTGAAGCTTCTCGTTCTTCATCATTCCGAGGCTGATGTCTTCTATCAGGAAGGGGCAAGTTCTCTTCTTCTTTAATCACCTCAAGATTGGACGACAAGTTCTTTTGTTGTCCTTTAAAGGACGTTTCAACCATGTTCACTCCCTCATTCCTATATTTGGCCACTAGCTCTTGTACACTCATTCCCTTCTCTTGTAGAGGTTATTCTTTCATTGTGGGTTGAGTGCAATAAGTGGCCTTTGGAGTCGTCTCCTTCTTTCAAGCGCTTGAGTGGTATGGGCTGAATTTGAATATTAACACTTGCCTCTTCCTTAGGCATTTCAACCATAGTCTTAACTAATTTTTGCCATTGCGAAGGCTAATTCATCCACTCCATTTTTAACATTTGACTCCTCTTATGGAGGTGTGTGCACCTCCTCCATGAATTGAGCTTGAGATTTTCTGTTCAAATACGGTTGCCCCAAGGTTGTTTGGCACACATTTCTCTATGGAGGTTGACTCATCTCATTTTTAACAAGAAACCTAGGCAATCCAACTTGAGAATTGTCCATTTCAACCATTGATCTTTAAAATTCAAGTTGTGCCATGGTAGATTCAACTTGAGTTTTTCTTAATTCATTCATAGCTTCTTCTATGCTTGGTCTCTATACTTGTGGAGATTGAAGAGTGTTATGACTTGTGTCCCATGAGGTGTTCGGGTACCTACATTTTGAACATAATCCATCGACGCATATGGTCGCCACACTTGACTCCTCACTTGATTTGTCACTTCTGATGATGTTCATCATGGGCTGGGTCTACCTTAGTTGTCGAGCGAAAGTGACATTTCGCCTGTCAAGTCCATGAAAGGATCCATTGTGATTGAATCCTACAAAACAAAAACACAAATTTCAAAGCAAAGAAAACAAAGATAAAAGATATGCACAAACAAGAAAAACAAGAAAAAAAAAAAAAGAAAAATCCAAAGTAAAGGACTACTTGGTATCAATATTAGTAAAAGCACTTATTCCTCGACAACGACGTCAAAAACTTGATAGGCGCGAATGCGTGTATGTAAAATAATACGTTTATGTGCGCAAGTGCACGCGTTACCTCAAGTAATATAGTGTGTAAAAAGTAAGAGTGTCAATTCCACAAGGAAAAGGGTTATTAAGTATTGAAATTGGGTAAATCCTAACTTTATTTGGACGATGGATAGAAGGTGGAAACACTACCTACCTAAAATCCTAATTTATCATGCAAAGATGCAAATAAATTGGAGAAGCCTAGGGTTTAGATTTCGTTTAGTTAACCATTATGCATTATTACCTAATTTTCCCTTAATTAACATTCTAATCTCATATTAAAGGTAAGTCTCACTTGTGCGTCTGTGGATCTCTCTCAATAACCCACAGTCGACTCTTAGGGTTTAGGTATTTTGTATCTCTACTTAACCTTGAAACCTTAAAAGCGCGATGAACCATGGAAACCCTAATTACCACACAAAACCCATGAGAATCTCTTGTCAATGATGAAATGTGATGTTCTACCCAAGTCTAATTCAACTCTCACCTCTCATATCTCAAATTAAACCTTTAATCGCATTAATGATGATAAATCATAAATAGGCATGAAGATTAGAGTTGAACAATTAATATAAATGTGATAGAAATATCAAATAAAAGGTAAATCAGTCTTCAAATACATAAATCGTAACTAACTACATCTAAAACTCTAGAAATGAAAATCAAAACATGAGGTGAAGAAATACAACCAAAGAAGCACAAGAAAACATGAAATGATCTTCTCCTTCTTCAATCTTCTTCCTCTAAGAGCTTTGCCCTAAGGTTAGAAACCCTAGAGGCTTATTCCTCTACCCTCTAGTCGGAGGTCTTCCTCTCAAAACAAAGAAATAAAGTGTTTATATAGAGTCTTGGGAAATGGGCCCTAAAAATGAGCCAAAATAGGAGAAATAGTCAAATCTAGGTCGCGATGTCATGACATGTGAAAAGTGATGCCGCAACATTTTAGCTAAATGAGGCTTAAAAAAATCCATAGTTTCACTAGATGCTGCAACATGTGAACAGTGATGTTGCGGTATACTAGTGGATTTTCTCTTCTTCTCTGCTTCAATGCCGCTACATCCAAACAGTGATGTCGTAGAATACACTATTCATCATCATTTTGCCTTTTCCTTACATTGAACTTTCTTGTCCGGACTCTAAATTGGGCATTCTTGGACTCATTGGAAAGTTTAAGACATTTACTATCCATAAATACAAAGATTGGAGCCATGGGAGGTCATTCTATAGCTGAAAAGATTGAAATACAGTAGATACTGCTGCATGTGGAATTTGCTGAATTTTTTTACTTTTTCACTTCATATTGCCTCAATACCTTGGATTTGGTCCTAATTACAAATAGGAATGAAAACTGTGTTTAAACACTTATTAATATACTAAAAACATGCAAAAAAAAGTACCTAAAACATGAGAATAAAATGAGTACAATGTGTACTTATCAGTATCCTAGATCTTTATGCTTTATAGGGATTTTGTTCACTATGATAGCACTCACTTGTTCAATAAGGAATGCATTTTTCTCTATGTTCAAATCCTTTTTCACAGTCCATAAGTACTTCAGAAATTTAGCATAAGTAAGGACTTGGTTGATCATATCTAGAAGAGAAATGTTGACTTTGACTTGTTTAAGTACCTCAAGAATGTGTGAGTCATCATTCTTCTTCTTCTTACCTCTTAATGCACTTGGGAGGGGTGGTGGTGTAAGATGTGCATAAACTCCTGGCCTAATGATTATCCTTTCGAATTCCTTTGTTTGGCTCTTAGAGGCTTCTTCCTCATTAGTTTTTCCTTGCCCTTTCTCTCATTAGGGTTCTCATCAACCTCCTCTTGTGGTGTAGGAAGGGAAGGTTGTTGGATTTGCCTACCACTTCTTAATGTCATGATGGCTTTGATCTCTTTGTAATTCCCCTCATTAGTTTCTACTTCATGTATTCCACTAGGGTTTTGTTAGGGTTGAGAAGAAAATTTACCTTTCTCTTGTATTATAAGTGTATTTGTAAGCCTAGAGATGGTTTTTTGCACATTGTCCATCTTTTGGGACATATCTCCTTGACTTTTCTCCAAATAATCCAACCTTTGGTCATGTCTCTTATTTATGGCCCTTTGATCTCCTATGAAATCAAGCATAATCTTTTTCATCTTCGAAATATCACTACTAAGAGAATTTTCTTGGTTTGGTGCTTGATTGCTCTAATTTAGCCCTTGGTTTTACTTCCACGAAAGGTTGGGAAGGTTCCTCCAATTGGCATTGTAAGTGTTCACATAGCCATTGTTGTTATTATTGTTTCTAAAGGGTGGAGCCTTGTACAGCCAACAAAGTTGGCTTGCCCCTCTAGGGTTTCCCTCATAGTGGTGTGGGCTGATTTTCTACCTCATTGATTGGATTGACCTCTCTTTTGAGGGCCATATCATCAATTCTCCTATGTAGTCTAGCTAAACTAGCTCTTATGTCGGTATTTTCATCAACTTGATATATTTCTTTATGATTTGGCATAGATCTAGACGTTTTTCTAGCTAACAACTCCTCCCAACCTCTGGTCAATTATGCTATTGAACTTAAGAATTCTAGTGCCTCATTCTCGGGTTTATGTAGGAAACCTCCTTTGCACATAAACTGTAACAATTGTTTCATACTTAAGGTAAGTCCATCATAGAAGAAATTGGCTAAGGTGAGTTTCTCAAAGCCATGATGAGGGCATGCATTGATTGTATCCATGTATCTATTCCAACAATGATGAAACCTCTCACAATAGTTAGCGGTAAAGGTGCTGATTTGCTTTTTCAAAGAGATAGTTTTAGGAAATAACTTTTTAAAAAATAGGGCTTGTAATTCAACCATACTTATACTCAAAGGAGTTATATTTTCAAGCCTAGTCTTAGCTCTATCTTTTAAAGTAAAAGGGAACAAAATAAGTCATACCGATTCCATCGATGTAGTCCCCTCTTTGATTGTTCGGCATAGAACTTGGAAGTCTCATATGTGAGTATAAGGATGCTCACTCTCCATCCCATGATATGTAGGTAGTTGTGCCAACACTTGTGTTCTTACAACATAGTTTTCCTCGGGTAGCACAATGCATGATAGAGTGCTCTCTCTATGGGTAGATTTCTTTGCTCCCAAAGTGTTATAGGTGGTTTAGTGGCTACTCTTTGAGGTGCATTTTGCGTGTTTTCGGTTGGAGCTATTTGTTCCTCTTCTCTGTTCTCCTCATTCTCATATCGGTTTTCCATGTTTTGAAGTGGTGGTTCAATTCTGACAAGTCTACCTGTGCTTGTTCTATCCTAGTTCTTGATCATATGCTGAAAAATAAACAAACTAAAAGCAAAAGAAACTAAAAGTGACTAAAAGTAGGGTTAGTCCCAGAAAGAAAATTAAATAAAACTTAAGTAAAAAAAATTAGAAAAATATAAAGCAATTAAAGAAAGCAACTAAAAATTCAAATGACTAAAAAAGAAGGCACCATACCCGACAACGGTGCCATGTGGTTTGTGTCATGTCGGGTGATTAGATTGGAGACAAGAGAGAAGCACAAAAATTTATAAAACATAAAACCAACCTTGGCGTTGCCCGTAGCTACTATAGGTATAGTGGCTCTAGGGTCGTTCATTGGGATGGGTTTTCCTCTTTTAGTTTTGTCTAAATCAATTACTTTATTAAAATGAAATTAAAAACAGAAAATTAAAGTGCTGATTTTGATTGCTTGAGAAGAGAGTTGATTGTTGATTTTAAGGAAAATAATAATAAAAAGGTCTTGAGCTTTGAATTCACCGAATCCGGTCTCGCCATGGTGATTTAAAGGGAGGTTTTGTAATTCTCAATCGTCTGCTTAAGAAACCAGCCTATAGCTAATCCCCTAAACTTCATCTAAGTTCCTCTTGCAAGATATAGTTGAAGCATTATTTCTAGGTGTATAGTAATTGAATTCATACCTAATTTTAGAGGGCTCTAAAAGGTTCTCAACTCGATCCTCTAGTAGTTTCTGGACAAGAGACAATTTTTACGCATGCTAGGTCAAAGGTGCGCTGCCTAAGCACCCAACATACCATTCAAACTTGCCAAGTACCAAGAAGACTAGTTGAAGAGAAGAGAGACTCCTATACAGATAGTTGGGGGAACCAAGACTGCTACCTCCCCATACAAAGAGTCCTCAACTAATGTACACCCGACTTTCAAGCCTCTAAACAATGATGAAGTTGTTATGATTTGAAGCATGATCTCCCCCTCTTGTCAGCATGGTGGGGTGGATTGGATCCACCTCACCCTGATAAAGTCAACTACTCATCATGGTGAATACAGTGCATGCCATGAATGAAAAGAAAGTGGTTAAGGCAGAAGAAAACGTTCTAAAAGCTTCTATTAACTAAAAGGAGAAGGATCTCCCAATTACTAGAAAATCAACCAAGAATTCTAAAACATGATATATCTTGCTTTAATCCTTGGATCTCTATTTATAATACATCTCAGGAGGTTTGATTCATGCCCAAGGCAAGTTGTTTCCTATTACAAATTGAATCTTCAAGATTTGAGCTCAAACACTTGTGAAATAGGAACATTAGGTTTGTAAAAATGCCTTTTTTGATTGATAATCAATGGATTTGGGCGTTCTTGGTGTTTGAGACCGAGCCTGGGCCTTCTTGACGGTGGGCCTTCAGTGTTACATTTGGGCCCCGATACCTCCCATTTTAAGAGGGGACCCTACACTTTTCATGCAATTCTTCCTAATGGAGATTGTTGCATCACCAGCCAAAAGAATGGGAAAATTATCAAGGTGAATGGGCAGCATGTCAAGCCATACCTTGAGCCCTTCACCCAAGAGGAGTACGACCTCCTCGAACCTTCCACCATTTGAAAGACATAGGTAGTTGGTGGGGTTGGACATAGGCCAATCAAGCCCACCTCTCTCTCCTCCCTTCTCCTCTTCCTTCTATGCAATATCCCTATTTCCTTCTTTTTTATTTTTTTTAGGGTTTGTCACTTGTTGTCCCTCTTAAGCTCATTTAACAGGATCCTCCCTTTTTGTTCTAGATATGTAGAGTTCCTAAGAGCATTCCTGTGGAGGTAACTATTCCTTCTATCTTTCTTTTTGAGGAACATTGGAGATAATGTCTAATTTGGCTGGGGTGAACTTATTTGATTCAGTTGTTTTATCTTGCTTCTAGTTGGGACTTACTGATTTTCAGCCTTTTCATTTTTTTTTATTTTTTTTGCATGTTGGTTTGTTTTCTTTTCTTTTCCATGATTGTGTGAAGGTAGTTGTTGTTCTTATTTTTATCACATTGAGTATTGTTTTTGAGCTTTTGAGATATGTTGTAGATTTGGGATGCCTTAGAGTTTGTTCAATCTTGGATTTGAGGATCCTTTGGTTGTGGCCGATTTGGTTATATATATGAAGTCCCCATGTTTTTCATCTAGCTATTTCCATTTTAAACTCATCACACATCGAGCACACTAGATCCTTTGCATATATATAGATACCAACACCCTTTTCCGAGTATACTTACCCTCTGTGAATTATATATGAATTTGGTAGTGTCGGGATACCTTTAAAGGAGAGGTTAATGAGTCCCACCTGCGTAACAAAATTGGTTTTTCGTCGATATATCGCCGGTAACCTGCCGCCTGGGCGACCGGTAAGTTAAAAGGTATAAAAATCGATCGTATGAAAATCTGGGTAAAAATCGATAAATCGCCGATTTTTCACGGTAATCGGAAACCCGATTTTTTCCACCGAAATCATGACCGAGCGACGCGAGTCGCACTTCAAAAATATCTGTGAAAATATCAGAAATATCGTAACATCGGTAAAATATCTACAGAACATCGGTAATCACCATTTTGACCCAAAATTTTTTATAAATACTCATAAAATCATACAATCTCTTTTTACAAACTCATCTATACACATCTAGCAAGCTCCATTTAACTCCTCAAATTATTTTTCCTTTTTCGCGATTTATCTCAATATTTTCAAGATCTTATTGGCGAATATTATCTTCATCAAGATGCCGATCCTTCATCAATGAATTGTTTTTACACGGCCTTCATTTTCTGGCTTTAAATTACTATCAGAATGTATTTCGATAAATTATAATGCATATTTCTCAATGTTGCATATTCGCTATTTACGCCTTTATATTAGCTCAACAAAGATTTTCTACGAATTTCAAAGATTTTATTACTCTTCGCCAATGATATTTTGCCAAAATATCCACCGATATTTACCGATATTCGATATATCCGTAAAATCCAAGTACCGATATATCCGTAATTACCGATATTTTGTTCCTTGGCCCCACCTAATCTGAAAAATAAATAAAAATAAAATAAATCAAAAAAAAATTAGAGTTATGAAAAAGGAACTTGATCAAATTGGAATCTCGAGCACAATATGTTACCAATGTGCTAATCAACTAACGAAATGGAGTTATTAAAATTTCTCTTTCATAAATATGACTCTTGAAATGAGCACGTTTGATCTAACAAAACAACCAGCTATGGAAGAACAATAGGAAAACAACAAGATTGATTTTTTTTTTTTTCTATTCAATTATTGACCAAGAATTCGTTTATGAGATGGAGGACAATCCAAACCATGTTGAATCTTAAGAGAGAATGAATTTATAAGGTAGAAGGTTATAAGGAGAGAAAAATGAATGGGAGTCCACAATGCAGTAGTTGCTGAAAAGGACTTCAAAGCAGTAAAAAAATATTTAAAAAAGATAAAAAAAAATAAAAATAAAGGAACCCACTTCCAAATTACATCAAGTATGCATATTTAGGAGTTGCTGAGATAAAAAGTTGCTCAAAAAAGAATGTCTTTTTATTTGCAACCATCACATCTTTTTAGGAGTCTAAGCAATTCATCAATCAAAAGAAGGCTCAATTATCTTATGAGATTGGAGGTGTTAAATTGATCACCAGTTTCGTTGGAATAATTTACTCAAAAATAATAATAGTATATGGTTTTAACCCAACTCAAAAGTGGTGACAAAGAAGAGTGGGGTTACTGTGGTTACCATCAGCAAGTTTGTACCAACTAATGTTGACTAGTGGTTGGAGGTCCCACATGCATAGAAATTAGAATACAAGCTCAATGTTGTAACTTGTAATTTGTAAACAAGAAAGGATATTTACAATTCTTTGATCAATCATTGAAGATAATAATAGCAACATAATAAAATACTCGATCATACAAAGTAGGATATTTGATATTTATTAGATAAGTCGACAAATAAGGTTTCATCTCTTATTTTATCTCGTTTTATAATCTAATTCAACAAATATAACAATAGTACAATCAATCTCAAACCATAAGCTCCTACTCATTTTCACAATTTATATGAACCATTTTTGATATTTATGCACAAATTTTAATTCTGGGGGTAAGAAAAAAACTACTTTGAAAAGTCATTTCGTATGGAGAAAATAACTTTCATGACATTATTGAGACACGTCTCTCTCAATGTCTGCCGCTACCTGCTGTCATTTTCCAAAATATGAAAATATGACAATAGCAAGAACATTAATGAATTAAAATGAAAGAAAAAAAAAAACTGTCATGCTCAAAGGCTCGGTTTGTAACCGGGAAATTATTAGAAAAAATACATTAGGAAAAGCGATTTTCTTATATTTGTTTTTACAGTAAAAAATATAATAGAAAATGAAATATAATTAAAATTCTTTAAAATTTATTATTTTTTATATAATAAAAAAAACAAATAAAATAAGTTTGAGAATGAATTTATTAAGCTCAAATCTATTTTTATTTTTTCTAAATTTTCTTTCTTACATTTTTCTATTTTTTTTCTTAAACTTGTTAGTTCCAGCATTTAGCTGCCAGAAAGATTCCAGTTATACGAAGAAAAACAAAATGATGCTTCAAACAAAAACCCGTCTCCAACAAATGAATAATCCGCCAGTGCCAGATGATCGCTAAATAACAAATACAACATGCAAGAAATATTATCAAACTATTCACAAAGAATATTCGTGATAATGGTTTGTAATTCATTTTATGAGCCGACATAAACGAACGCGTGATATAACGAATTATTACGAAGAGAAAGGATAAAATCGGTCAGATTGTAATACTAAAGCTTTATATGCTTTCACTGTTTAACTCACACCTTTTTACTTTAAGATAAATCTCAAAAAATTACTTTTTAGAGCAAAATATAACTTTAAATGCTGATCTTTTTTGCTAACTTCCGAAAATACTAGTCCCTCGAGCATATTTTAAAGACATAAAAAGGAAAGAAAAAAACCATTGAGGTCCCGCACGTATGGTAAAGGGAATGGGAGGTTCCAAACTCTGAATAATTGTAAGGATAGGATATTTCACTTTAATGTGAAAAGTGAATCCATAGAAAAAGAAAAAGAAAAAGAAAAAGAAGAGGAGAAAAAACAAACTACACTCATCTCCACAATAAATGACTTCCTTCACGCTGCTGTGCCTGTGTCGTAGCTAGCGTTTATCTTTTTTCTGTTGCTCACCTCTACTTATTCTCTGCAGGCCGTAGGCTTTTGTTGGTTGTGGATTGCTGATACATAACCCCACCCATCATACAAATCAACAGCCCCACAGTCCCCACAAACTTTGAATGCTTATCCCAGACAATCAGATTAATCACCACCGTCAACAGCTTGTTCACCGTCCCAAGAACTGTAAATCCAGTTGCAGAAATGGCCCTTCTACAAGCAAACCCAAAGAAAGAGATCCATAAACCGAGCAAACACGACAACCCCACAGGAAAAACCACCTCGACGGAGTACAAGTTCCATTCATGAACGTCATCCTTAATCTTCTCCCACTCCCCCATTACCAGCAACTCCAATGGAAACAACAGGAGAGCTTCGAGATTATTGTAGAGAACAAGCCCCCAAGTTTTTATTCCTATGTTCATAACAACATGTTTTATGTATACGAAATCTATTGACATGCTCACCAAATAGGCGGCGCCCCAGGTATACGCCGTGACGCTGAACTGATGATCTGTAAGCACGTACAGAGCGCTGCCGCCGAAGACGGTGGCGAGGGAAAGCCAGGTTTTCGCCGACGGCCATGGCTGGTGGAGGAAGAGAGTTTCTCCCACTGCGACGGAGATGGGGACGGCGGACCTTAGGACGATGAACGTGTCGACGTTGGAGTTGAGGAGGAGCTCGCTGTTGGTGAAGATGGAAATGTAGAAGACCACGGCGGCGGGGAGGAACCGCCAGAAGGTGTTGCGGTGGAGGCCGCCGTGGTCTATGAGCTTGAGCCAGCCGCCGATGAGGACGCCGGCTACGCTTGTGGAGTACTGTAGAGCGGTGAGGGCTCCTGGGTAGGGGAATTTGGTGACTGCCCATTTGTTGACGATGCAGAGGAGTGAGGCGGAGATGCAGTACCCTACTGCGGCGCCATAGATTGAGGCTCGGCGGAGCAAGCCACTGGAGCTGGTGGCTGGGTTTTGGGAGGAAGAGGAAAGTGTTTCTGAGCCTTTGAGTGGCTCAATGGCTTTGGGGTTTTCCTCATCGCCGGACCTGGACCTGGACATGGACATGGACATGGATCTGAAGCATAAGCCAAAATTTACATTCCGCTATTACCTGTCAAACTCATTTTTAAGGGAAATGTGAGGTTACCCATTGGGATCTATGAACATTGAAGAACAGATATATAAAAAAAGTTGAATTCCATGAATTTTGTATACTTCAAATCTTTGGATATGATGTAGTAGAGCATATAAAAATCACAAAATTGTTGATGAAAAACGGTAATAGTGATTATAACATCAATTGTACCCAATGTCATGGGTGTAATTCTTCTCAAAAGGAGGGGTAAAAGTGACACCCACATTCGTGGCATTAACTCAGTTTGACTCTCTGTACTAAAAATTTCACCATAAATTTTACTTGTTACCACAAAAGTCTTCATTCAATTTTCTTTCTTTCCTTCTCTCTCCTCTTCTTTCTTAAGGGGCACTTGACAAATGCATATAAATAAATTTCGCTTAAAATTAATCACTTTAAAAATTAAGGTTGAGTATCGTTCCAAAAAATACAAGGAAAGAAAGTCCACTCTTATATTTAAAATCATTCTTGACCATTTTTCAAAGGTTTTTACAACCTAACACGCATTTTAGACCAATATAAAACAAATTTGACTAATTAAATATCTAGTAAGTATAATCATGCATTCTCTTAATATTAATATAAGTATAATCATGTATTCCCTTAATATTAATATAACGTCCTAAACAAATCGTATTGTATTAAATTGACAAGCATAACAAAATATCAAAAGCATACCTGCCACTACGACAAATATATACGTAATGAAGCTTTATTTAAAAGCTGAAATTAAAAAACCAAATATTTATAAGATTGCAGATTTTAGTGTTTAAATCATGAAATATTCATAATCCTAAATTTTCTCCCAAAGCGACAGATCTAGATTTTCCACTATATACCACGATCAAAATTTAAAATATTTTTCAGCCATAAGATTTCAGCACAAACCCCTTTTGGACGTTCCCAAAGTCAGAAACTACCAAAAGCTAAGATATAAATAAAGAATGGTGAATAAAAACTTCAAACAAGTTTCCACTTGATAAACACACCTTATACAATACAAGAAGTTTGACCAAAGCTTCTGGAAAGCTTAAAAAGTGACATCAAGAATGAATGAGAGGGAAGAGAGAGAATTGGGAGGTAGAGATATCTCTATCAAGAAGGTCCTCCAACATATGAGAAAAAGCGATTCCCGGCCGGAAGGATAAGGATAAAGCAGATAAGCGATAAGATTAAAAGACCCGATTCCGTGCCGCTTCATCGTGGCCCCATCATCAAATCAAAACTCAATATTTTTCTTTTACAAAGAATATGAGCAATTTAAAAATTTGGATATATGTTGATAAAATACGACGCTGACGATCGTGATTGTCTCCCCATGTAATCTATAAACAAATCAAAACGCAGCCTCCGGATTGCAAGAATTCAAACTGGGGAATATCCAAATAATTTTGATGACCGAGTTTGAATTGGACGCGGTCATAACAAGTCAAGATAAAAGCTCTAGTGCTTTGGGCCAGTTTAAAGAACTAATAAAGCCTAGTTCATTGGGCCAATATGATGAGCCTAGTCCAACCCAAATAAGAATATTGCAAAGGACATATCAAATTGGCTTATAGATAAGCCTCAAAAGTCTTTTATCAAATTAACACAACAGGTCACGAACTTAAATGATTCACGCAAAGAAATGTAGTTCAAGATCCATTAACGTATCAATAGTTACAAAGATGATCGACCGATTTATTCATCATGAAATGAAGACTTTCGACAAGACTTTCAACAAGATTTGACAAAAGCAGAAGAAAAGCAGAAGACATCTGTATAGGAAAAGACTAAAAGAAGATGAAAGATTTGACAAAAAGCAAAGGACAATTGCATTTTTATCTTTTTAGACTACCTTTTGATAAGATTCCCTTAACGAAATCTTAATAAGAACAGCATCGCGGAATCAATAGTAGTGTTTACAAAACTAAAAATGAAAGATCTTCCCCAAAGCAAGATAATAATTTCACATAAAGGATAATTAACATAGGTGTAAAAATAGAAATATAACATATTAAAGGAAAATATAATAGTCTAGCTGATTCATTGAGCAGGTTAATAAATTAATTTTTATTTTAGAGATGAACAGGCAGATAACTGTGATTATCCCAACTTTTTCTTCCAATAAGACCAAGAAAATGTATTTACTTTTGTTTTGAAATATAAGGAATGACTTTTTCTACGTTTTTTAGTATGTCTCGTTTTATGACTCGTAGATAACATAAAAGCCGAAAATTGATGTTACTAATATATTCTTTTGTTAAGATATTCTAATAAACAATTTAAACAAGTAATGAAATATTTTCTATCTAAACTCTTATTAGTCTGGTTGTTAAAAATCTGGTTGAAACTAATCCAAAGGTTATCTATAATCTTTATATTCATGAGTTAAAATAAATAAATAAAATTGGTTTGATGTAGCAAATGAAAATATTATATTGGATTTCACTCTTTCTTTTTTATTTTCTTTTCCTTGCATTTTTCTCAATTTTTTTGGGAAGCAAACATGGCCTAAGGCCCTAAGTAATGCATATGGTTAAATTTATAAATCTAATAGTACTTTATCCTTTTAATCAAGTAACTCTTTTAACAAGAAAATATTTTATCACATACTATTAGCTTTGCACTACTAAGTTTTAAAAAAATGATGCATTTCAGATATTATTTTTAAGTTTTAACTTTTTTACTTTCTTCTATGTTAACAAAAATTTTCTCCCTCCCAACAAAAGGGTTGTTGGACCGTAACAAATATGTTGGGTATTGTATTTTCAACAGGGTTTTTCATGTCCTAGGTCTGTTACTTTCGGTTTTTTTTTGGGGGGAATTATGTCTTGGGGTGTGAGGGAGCCCCTTATTTAATAAAGAGTCCATATAATAAAGAGTCCATATAACTACTCCATTTGAGCATAAGACCCATGAATCCAACTAAAATTAACTTTAAGGAAATGAAATTCTCATAATACCTAAGTTACACTTGCTGAGGTGGAAAAAGAAAAGAAAATATAGAATTTGCAAGAACAAAGATGAGGAAGGAGTCTTCTCCCTTAATTTTTGAAGCCAGACTGTTTTTGCTCTACAAGAAGGGGAGACCAACCATATGCAATAAGAGGATTTTTCTCTTCTTTTGAAGCCTGACTGTTTTTCTCTTCCTTATGGGAGAGAAAGGAAGATAATATTTCCTCTCACATCATAGAATCGCTGCCTATCATCATTCTAAAGCTAAGGTTTATTTCCATCATCCTAACCTTAACCCTAACAATCCGATCAGATTTCCAAGTACGGATTTCTCTTCCTTTCCTCCGATCGTTATTGGACTTTTCTTTGTCCCCAAATCATTTTCTTTTTTCATTTTTGTTTTGTTTTAGGTGCCAGTTTTCCGTTTTTATTTTTGCTTTGAAATTGTTTCTTTTATGCTTGTTTTGTCTAGTTCAATCAATTTGCTCATCTTCTTTGTGATTGTCATTCATGCTTAATTTCATTAGGATCCGCAGCTCTCATGGTTGTCTTTCTTGAGGATTTGTTCAAGTGATGTTTGTTTTTTGTTCCTTTTCGTTTCCTTTTTTCATTTTTTTTCTCTCCGTTGAGAAATATGCCAAACAAACAAAACCCATTCTCACCATAATTGTGGGAGCTACTATTCAGGAAAGTTGTTTGTTTGGTGGGAAGAGGAAAGATGAGAATTACAGGGGTTGCTACATTTAATTAAACCCACTTGAAAAGATTGTTAATTTTGAGAATAGGAAGACATATATGATTGGGATTGGGGGGAATTAATTGGAAAGACATATATGTTGTTGGCAATGAGCGAGGTGAATTATTGTAATCCATTTGTCCTACTCTAATCGCAAAGAGCTCATATATAAGAATGTAATTAAAAGGAGTGCAATTTCTAGAAGGTCATTTTCCTTTCTCTACACAAGAAGAGATTCTCGTGAGGATTGTTTTCAAAAAATCTAAGTTTTTATATGCTAATGTCTTCGCCTGTACTATGTCCTAGATTTTGTTCATCCCCTGCTTGAGCTCTTTTCTTCTATGTTCATAGTTAACATGTAATCGGGATGAGTCTGGTTATTTTCGACTTCAGGAATCGTTAGGCTCCTATCGGTGGCTTGGCTTCATTTCAAAAAATAAGTGATAAAAGCAAACCCTGAAATTTGATTTTTTTTTTTTTTATTGCAAATGGAGTCTCAACAACCCGAATTTGGCCTCCATTTGTACTAAAAAAAAAATTAGGATTTTTTGTACGCTATTTTCAAATTTCAGCCTTCATATGCAAAAAGATTTGAATAAATGTTTATTATCTTGAATAAATTTTTGTTAAATAGTTTAAGGTTATTTTTTATATTTGAAATAGGTTGATGGACGGTATAATACACATTTATTGTTACATTTATGTAGGAGGTAAATTTGTGCAACAAAATGATGGACTATGGGAATATATTGGTGGTCGAAGCAAAGGTTTACATGTATATAAGGGAATGTCATTTCATAGAATTCATTAAGTAGAATATTGAGATATTTGATATTTCCTCGACTGCTTAAGATGCACTATATCCTCAAGTTCAATCCCAAAGTCATCCAAGATTAGGAAGATGTTGATGACTTGGATAATGTGATCTCTTATAGTGATGATTTTGTTGAGGTTTACATAGTAGAATTATCATGTTTGGAAGGCGTTGAGGAAAATATGTCGAATTCACAAGTGGCAAATAGGTAAGGAAATTTTAGATGAACATCATAATATTTGTAATAATTACTTTATTGTGAATTAATTTTATTCACGCTTATTTACCATGCAGATGCATACCACTAGTATTATCTTCCTCATGTGCATCCAACAGTGACGTAACATGTGATGTGATGACAAGATCAAGAGGCTTTTCATCCTGGTGTGCAGAAACTGAATATATCCCATTAGAATCAAATCGGTTTCATGAAGCGATAATTGGGTCAGGGTATACTTTTAAAAATTCCAAAGAGTTTCATAATGCGATATATCATATGTCTAAATGTGGAAGGTTCCAATACAAGTACTTGAAAAACTCACCTAAGCATATGTCGATGAAGTGCTCAATTGATGATTGTCCATGAAAAATAACAGCTCATGCTGTTGCGGGTAATGAAATCTTACAAGTTCACACATTTCGTGTTAATCATAATCATATAGCGCAAGATCAATATTCATCTGGGCGAAGGTTAACAAAGAGGGGTCAGAACGCTACCAAAATATCTCCTACGCTTTATAACATGTTCATGGTGTAAAATAAATTAATTTTTTTTTTTTTTTGGAGTTTAAATGGATAAAAAAGAAAAATGATAAAAACCCGAAAATTTTATAAGAGACAAATAAATTTGGTAAAAATGTCAAATGAGAACCTAAGGGTCATAAATAAGTAATGTAAGTGTCAAAGTATAAATGAAATGAAATGAAGTGGAAATGAAATTGTTAGCTTTTGAAGGCAGAAAATGAGAAAACGAATTAGTGTGTAGCCAAACAAGGCTTAGTGAAGGATTTTGATTAAAAGACCAAATATTGGTCTTTAAGAGACATTTCTCTCATTCCCTCATTCTCTCAATCTGCTCATCTCTCTCTCTCCCACACAAATTTCTCTCTCTCAAACTCTGACCGATCACACCTTCCACTTTGAGAAACCGAAAATCACTTGAATTTCCCTCATTCTTCTAGTGATTTTGTCTCCGCCTGAACTAGGGACTGACTTCCTAAGCTAAGAAATCGAAGGAAGATCTCAGGGTGAGGAGTCATGGCTTATCAAGAAGAAACTAGGCTGCCCTTCTTGTAATGTAAGTGTAACCAAATTTAGATCTATAAAGCTAGTGTATTAGTAGAAACAATAACTCTAATCGAAACCCTGTGAATGGCCGACTCGATTTTTCTCGTTGTTTCCTAATGCCTTCTTCTTAGTTCAGCTTGTGTTCGATTTGTCAAACTTAAATAATAGATGAAATATGTTTATGTGTTTTTGTTTTGAAGCTCAAACGAACTTATTTGAGTGTTTGGTAACTGTTTTCAAATGTATTAAACATGAAAAGAGGAAAATAAAACGAAAACAATGAATGCAATAAATTTTCGCAAACCTACGAAAATTTTCGCAAGGGTTATGAAATTTCGCAACCCTTGCGAAAAAAATTTTGCAGAGCCCTTCTTCCGAATTTGATACCAAACTTCAATCGGCTATAACTTTTTGGTCCAAACTCTAATTCATGCATTCTTGGACTCTACGGAAAGCTCTTTGAGTCTAGAATCTAACATATGCCATTAAATGGCAATTAGTTTTCACATATTGGCTAAAAATTTGATTGTAGCACCAAGTGTACTAATTGCTTGGTTGTGTTGATGTTTAAGTTGAGTTTTTCTTTCCCCCGATCCCTAAGTGGGTGAACCTGTGGGCATCTCACACCCAAAATAGATTTGCACGAGGCATACCAATGCCTAAAACAAATGTTAAGGATTTTCTAAGGAGGAGGAATTAGGGAAAAAGAAAGAAAGAATGTATGGAAAAGGGGAGTCGGGTAGAAAGTAAATCTAAATATAACTCCTAAAATACCGGACTAATAATATGATTGTTAATTGTATTGGAATAGGGGCTAACGAGGAGGAAATCCTGAATTGATCGAGATTCCGAGGATTAGAATCAAAGTGCAACAAACTTTTTGGTTTGTTCTCTACTTCTCTCTCTCTAATTCCAAAGTGTTTGAATGATTACAAAATGATTTGAATTGTTGAAATGATTTATAAGAAAAGCATATTGATTTGTTTTAACTGATTTGAGGCAATTGATTATGAAATGATTTGCATATGAAAAATTGCATGAGTATTGAACATGAATTGTTTGTATAAATGTACATACTATACTGTATTTTGTTATGAATGATCAATGCTCCACAGAATAAAGAACATAAATTGAAGAGATAGATTGGTATACTCAATAAGTATTAAATTAGCAAAGATTGCAAACAAACGTAATGATGTGTCACTGATCCATAGCCCAATCCAGACAAGATCGATAGTTCACATCTGATTTTACTAACCAGTCGCCAGCCAGCTGGAGACCGCATCGTGTTATAAACAAAAATGTTTTATATACCGCCTATAGCCTGAAGAGGACCGTGTCGACGATTCCTCATATCTCGCGCACCGAAAACATAAAGGCACCATAAGTACAAAATTATAAGAATTTTTGTGAAATGCATGATTTGTGTTTTAAATGATTTATCAGATATGAAAATACATATTTAACATTAATAAACTGTGAATGAATGTATATGAAATGAATATATGTATTGTATTTGCATTGATAATTCAAAAAGATTCAAAAGCATGGTTTAGAAAAATTGCATGATTTGACTTAAACAGAAATGGAAGAGAGTGCTATATAGAACAACTAAGTATGAAAATGCTTAGCGCGTTACTTTTATCATCGCGCAGGTACCGAGTGAACAAGAACGAAGACGTAGATCGCAACGAATCAAAGCCATCGTCAAAGTCATATGGGGGATAAGTAAAGCTCCGTCACATGCATACATGAAATTATTCAACTCATTTTGTACAAACACTATTATGAAAATTGAACTCTGATTATGTTTTGTAAATATTCGATATTGAAAACTACACAATGCCATCAAGTATATAAAAGCGGGAATGTACTCAAATGGGCAAGAAATGCCACATCGAATGAAAAAAGAGTTTTGTGATCAAATGATGGACCCCCTTTATGTTAAAGTGGTATTTACGTATGTATATTTTCATTGAGTATTTGAAATGTGTTTGGAAAAGTAATTGTATTTGGATTATTCGAAATGATTCAAAAAAACAAAAAAAGTGAGGACCGCGTCCCTGTCCTAGTTCGCCTCCGAGTCGAGTTGATACACGAAAGCACGGCCGCTACAGTGCGTTTGTTATTATAGGAGATGCATGACAACTCAGATTATCTTCCTCGCTAAATATGCAAGGATTTTTCATGATCGTGGAATTAACTAACATATAAACTGCTCAAAAGACATTAAAGAGAAGGCTAAGGAGCGCATTTATGGAGCTCCACATGACTCTTATATGTTTTTGCCTAGGTTGTGCCATAGGCTAATGGAGATCAATCTAGGTACTATAGCTAAATATACTTCCACTGATGGTCACTTAAGTCAATTGTTTATCACACATGCATTTTCGATACAAGGTTTCATGCAAGTGTGACGCCCCAAATCCAGGGGTGTTTTTTATTTTTTTTATTTTTTTTTTTTATTTATTATTTTTTTTTTTTGCTACTAAACAAGTCTGTCGCGATAGAATTCCTCTATCCTATGCGCGCTCAAATTTATCATGCATGTTTCAATGGGCCTATCGAGCGCACAAGGCCTTCTTTCGCGGACTCACACAATACACACTATTGCGCGCGCCCAAAGTGCTCGTCGCATGATGCAGCATCTGCCAGGCGCACGCCATTTGGCGGCGACATCGACACCACGCTTCACCGCTGCACATAAAATGCTATGTCGTGACATGAAAAACCTCGCGTTCGCTGGAACTTCGCTGCGGACGCATTATTATCATTGTCGCTGTACATGTAATCCTCATCCGCTAACTCTATCACGGCACAAGAGGACTCCCCCGCCGTGACATAGAAACCCTCGGCCTTGGATCAAACCGCCACAACATAAAATATTCCCCGTCATGTACCCTACCAAGCGCCGTTCTCGTTACGATACATAATTCTTCGCTTCGCCAACTCATGACATGGTGTAAATACTGGCGCGACATAAAATCTTCCCACCGCCAACTACGTCTTAATCTCAAAATCTCCCATCGTAACACAAAAACCTCCCATTCACTATCCTCCGCAACATAAAAATATTCTGTCGCGACCTGCCCAAGGCCAAACTTTGTTACGACACAGAAATATTCTGTCGTGACATAGAAACTCCTAGCCTTGACCAACTCTGTCATGACACAAAATGATGTGTTGCAACACAAGGCCCTTTGGTCTTGGCCACACTCTGTGGTGACATAGAATACCCTATCATGACACAACTCCGTGAAATCCTGTCGTGACACAAAATCTCTTGGCCTTAACCAAGCTCCATCGCAACCCTGACCTCTTCTCATGACCGTCTCGGTTGCAACAAGGGAACCTCTGTCGCGACATTGTCATGACAGAAAACGAAACACCGCCGCGTAATTTCGCGGACCTCGCCGCGCGACGTAGTGTACAGAAAACGACTCGCCTCTGACGGGAAACCCCGTCGAGAACCCTACAACCGCTTGTAGTTTGAAGAAATCCGCGTCGGACACGTGACCGTAGCTCCGTCACGACCCAAAAAATTTTCGATCCCAAACTCGCCACATGCGCACTTTGGCATTTTCTCGCACTCTCCAAATTCTCACCCAATTGCAGTTAATTCAATACTACTGCCTCTATACATGTTATACAGGCAATATAAAATCTGGGACAACTTTCCAACACATTATTGAACAAGTCTAAATAAGTTTTTATTACAAAACTTCTCGTTTACATATACAAAACTAGATAAACTATCCGCACTTCTAACAAAATCGATAATCGGCCTGCACTTTACAAGCAAAATAGATGAATAAGTCATAATTTGGCATTTTTCACAACTAAGATCTTGGATGTTTCATCTCCTGTACCTAGTAAATTCGAAAAATATTTTTCTCTACGACTAGGGTGAGCAATGCCTAGTAGAGGAATTCTCCTACAAAGGCTACTCCCCACCTAAGTGCACATGCAATGGAAAACACACACACATTCAAGTAAAGATGTGCACATTCCTACTCGAATGTCTACATGTCATGCCCATCTCTCGAGTCCTCACCGACTCCCTCACACAAGCATTTTCCATGTATGAAAAACTGTTTTCAAAACAAAAGATTTTTGTTTTTGAAAACTCATTGGACAATGTCCGATATAATTTGTTGGACAACCCTCCGATATAATTTATTGGACATACTCTGATAATATTTGTTCAAAAACCATGTCATGCACTCACACCCATTTCACGCGATGTCCCCGTGCATATGAAATACGGAATGTCATTTCATGCCAATTCATATTACATGCATGATGAGTACTACATGCAACATTAATAAATCATGAATAATTATATTTTCTACATATAATTTACATCAATTATGTAATCCATGTTAATATATCAAGTAAGCATATATCAACATGATTTTCACACAACCAACATGCTATTCATTTTTTAGCAATAACACAATAAAACAGCACACATAGTCCAAAATTCAGTCTCGGACTGTCCGAAAATAGTCCCGAAAATTCCAATGTTCAGTCTCAAAATTTTGGGATTAAACTGCACGGCCACTCACGACCCTAAAAGCCCCATGCCATTAAATGGCTCTTAGACCAAGAACAACCAAAGTATGAGAGAAACCCCTACCTCTTGAAGTTTGGCGAAAATCCCATATTCTTGTACCTACGCGAACCTCTTGTCGCGTAGATGAACTTTGACTCTTGCTCCGACAAAAACCGACGGCTCGATCTCCGTAAATGTTAGAGAGAAGGTAGAGCCTCTCACTCCACTTTCCTTCTTCTTTCTTTTTTTTCTTTCTTTCTTTTTCTTTCCATTATTTTTCCTTCTCTCCTATCGAATTTGATCCACTTGATTCAAGTGGGAAATTTCCTCTCACTTTCCTACTTGCCACATGTCTCCCCCTCATTTTTTTCTTTCTTTATCTTATCCAAAGACTTGGATTTCCTTCCTCTAGGAGAATGACACATGGCCTCCATAGATCACCCCTTTAACTTCCCCTTTTGTTTTGACTTATCTCTCCACATAACACATGTCTTAATGTGAGCCATGGATCTTTTCCTTTTTACTATTCATGTGTCATGTGTCACATGGACAAATGCATTAAGTGGCAATTGCCACACCACATGGCTCTCATGCCATGTGCACCCCTCACAAGCCATTATGTGATAGCTACATGGTCATGTTATGTGGCACCACTCCTTGTGTCACCCGACACTCGATATCTCGAAAAACGCGAAATTCCAATTGTCTTGGAATTTAACAAAATTGACCAAGAATTGGGAGCTTTCAAAACGATTCCAACCGCGCTTCGCTTTGTATCCGATATCTAGAAAATTCTGTGTTTCAAACTGCATTTTATTGCAAGAATTACCGTTTTTACCATTTTTAGAAAAATTGAATTTTTCCCGTTTTACAAAGAAGGACTCCACCAATACAAGCTATTGATTCTGCCACCTTAACTAATCTCTCATAAGGGAGCTCTTTCAATAGCCATCGATATGACGTGATGGTGGGATGCTTCAGCCTCTGTCGTTAGTTCTGAGAATTATGAAGATTGGTACTAGTTCTTAGAGAAAGTCAAGCAACTAGAGGATGGTAAAGAAGTTGTGATTATTTCATATACACATCAAGGGATCTTGTGTAGTGTTTCTAAGTTGTTTGGAATAGAAAATCATGCATATTGTTACCGCCACTTGAAGGAAAACTTCACTAACTGTTTTAATAAACAAAACATTAGGGGGAAGAAAGGAAAGGAAGATGTTTGTGCTCTTTTGGATGGCATTGCTTTCGCTAGAATAGAGGCAGACTACAATGATGCATTTGAAACACTTGTTCAATTCAAAGAGGACTTGGCAAAATGGGTTACCGTAAACAACCCTGAACATTAGGCGATGTCTAAGTTCCCCAAAAAACGGTGGGATAAAATGACCACCAACATCGTAGAGTCCTTCAACTCATGGTTGAGAGAGGAGCGTCATCAAACCATTTATACATTGTTGTTGATGCACATGGATAAGCTTGTTGGATTGTTAACTAACCACATTATTAAGACTAAAAAGTGCAGAAGTGTGGTTGGACCAAAAACTGAGGAGAAGCTCTTGGCGAATATTATGAGGTCTAGACCAATATATGTTATGCCCTACATCGGAGGTACATTTAGGGTGTTCACCTGCGAGGTATACTTAGTTGTCGACATGAACAAATGGTCTTGTTCTTGCATGTCATGGCAAATGTTTGGATTGCCATGTGCTCATATTATGTTGTTATACGTTATTAAAAGCAAGATGTTTATGAATATGTGGATACATGTTTTCATGTCTCAACTCATAATTTGATTTATTCCGATCAATTTCAACCATTAGCGAAGCATAACATGCCTAAACCTTCTGCTAATGGAAGTTTACAAGATGGAGAAGGTCTTTCATATCCTACCTCCTACCCCCGAATGTGAAACGACCTCCTAGAAGACCTCGACAACGTCGCATTGAGTCACAGTTCGCCCATAAGAGGGTTATTCATTGCTCTAGATGCAATGGAGTTTGACACAATAGGTCTAAATGTACTAATTCTTTACCATGAGGAACTCATTTTCATGTTGGAAAAGTTATCTCCCTAGTGTGTGTTCGATTTAGTCCATGCCATTTTGTTCATTGAGTTGAATTACTATTGTATCATGTATTGGCGTTAGTCAAACATTATGATGTTCTTGGTATTGTTGATGAATTTAAACTCATGTTTCATATTATTGTTGTAGTTTGATAGCACGAATTTCATTGATTATGTTCTCATTGTCTTACTTGGTTTTACATTTTTTTTACTTCCATGTCCTATTCACTATTTAATACATATGAATGAGTACATCAAGTACAAAATTTGTGCATTAGTGTTTTGCTACTAATTGACATCATTCTAAATAGGTAATATGTTAACCTAACCACAAAGTGTGTCAACTTGTTAGATTTTGTCTTGTACTCATTTCTTCAACTTCCAAAAGTCATAATTTTATCAATTGAAGTCCAAATTAAGTGAATAAGGACTCTTTGATCAATTGAATTTTTCTAATATGAACATATGAATTTTTAATAATGTTGTTGTTTGTTAGCAGGTTTTATACGCCTGTGTAAAATGCATCAACGGAGAAGACAACAGTCTGCTATAGAGGATGCATCTACTAGCTCGGTATACTTATTAATCAATGCATATTGTAATTCTTATATTATCTTCATTATGTGTAATGTTAATATTAATTTAACTTTGCAATTTTTTGCCCAAGTTTTTACCATTTACAAGAGTCTAACTTTTCCCTATCTTGGTTACTCATACAGGTGGGGCCTTTATTGATGTTATGCTCACCAACTAGATTTTTACGCCTTTGTAGTCATCTTGATGAGCGTAAGAAACAAGAAGTTCGTGATATGCAGTTTGGGGGACTGCCATCTATTTCGTGCAAAGAAGTACGACATAATCTTTGCTTATGGCTCATTGAGCATTTCGATGTTGGCCTTAGAAAAATACAACTATCTCCATCCCATCAATTAGAAGTCATAGCTAAGGTGGTTAATGAATTGTTTGGATTGCCTATGCATGGTAGGATCCGACAAGTGTCTTCAATTCCAAGTGAGCATCCTTTTGGGAGGCTTCGTGATTGCGAAGATAGACTACATGAGCTTCCTATTGGTGAAGAGTTTAAGAGGGCCTTCGTTTTTCATTCATGTGCTACGATACTAACCCCAACATCATGTGTTGATGGATGTCGTAATCTATGGCATACTCTCCATGGGAACGATTTTATGAATGATGTCAATTTGGCTCAATTTGTTGTGGATGAACTTGTTTATGGAATCCGACATTTTCAACAATTACAAATCCAACACAAACCAGAATCACAAAAATCTTAGGTACTTGGTAGTCTTGTTTTTTTACAAGTTGGAATTTTATTAATTTCACTTTATACATGAGCTTCCATATCATCAAACCATTTGCAACATATTCCCACTTGTGTTTATTTTCTATTTGCAGTTGTTTTATGTGACAAAAGTCAAGATCTCTAGCGTAGAAGTCCCGCTTACAATCCCTTCTATAGTTGTATGGACCGATGACTTGTTGAAGATATAACTTCTAGTCGAACCACGAGACTACGGCTCCTTTGGACATGGGGAGGTACATATTTGCATATATCACAAATTATTCAAGTTTCCAATTAGAATTCATATGTACCTATTCACATATGTATTAAACTGGTTGGCTTTCCAATAATAAAGGTCATTGAGGACATGCCCAATACTCCATCAGATGTAGAGCCAGAAGATAGCTACGTAAGAATCTAATATAATAAACACATTATTTGCATTACATACTATTTAACCAATGGAAATTTAGAATGGTTTTTTATATCAATCTATGTAACTCACAGGAATTATGGCAATAGTATGAGGCCACTCAAAGGACTATAAAGCAGCAATTGAGCATAATAAAACGTGTGATGCAGCAATTAGCGAGGCGAGGTAGTACACATACAACTAGATCTAACCCAACTGCTTTCCCATCACCTCCATCATTTCCATGGCAGCCCCACCATGGATTCTATCGCTCCATAGTACATCTCCTATTCATCCAACAACTTTTGACACACCTGACCCTTAAGCTTCACAAGACATAGCTAATATGCAAGGTCTAACCATTTTAGTTCTCCAAGGAACATTAAATACATATTATTATATTTATATTGTTTGTACTAAATATTAATCAAAACCAATTTGCAGGTAATGATGATATTATTGCGGATGTGATGTCGTTACGTGCCATGATTGTACCCCAAACTCATCGGAGTGCACGCACACATAAAGTTAGATGTATGGCACAGTCACTTAAGTCCCCCTTTGTATCACAACCACAAACTCGTCAATCAACTATACCAATGGACTTAAGGGAAGTTGTTGTGTTAATTTTTAACACTAACATGGATCCAAGGTATTGTACTTGACCAATTAGTTATTGTTGTAGCTTACACGTTATTCAAGAAAGTCATTATAATTTATATTATTTTCCCCTTATCAGTGAGGAACTTGTCTCAATATATAAGACACATCTTACCCATGGTAATTTGGGTTGCTTCAAAGGAAGTCATTGGATAAGAAATGAGGTAAACTTTATTTATAATCTCTTATATACAATTTGTGTCCACATATTTACAATTTATTAGTCAATTATCTTAATAGGGGTATATTTTTATTCATTTTGTCTTCCAACCAAGTGATGGACACATATTGCAAATTTTTGCAACATGAGGACAGTGGTGAAATCAAACTTTGTATATCACCTTACATAGCTATGAGTATAAATAATCAATTTTTTTTTTTACATGATGTATACATAGTTGTGTTATGACGTTATTATGTAATTTTTTATTCTCACCTTTAACCTAATTACTTGTTTATTGTGAAGGAAATTCTGGTTCAAAGTCAATCGAAAAATTTAGTCAAGGACTCAATCCTCAGTCGGTATGGACGGTTTTTGTATGAAATAGATACGTCGTATGACCAAGTTATCGAGGTATTTATCAATTTTGAGAATAATACATGTATCAACATGTATACCGCTAAAATTAGCAATATTTTCAATGGGTTAATAATTGGGGCGTCACATTTTTTCTATTCAAGATTATGTTAGTAATTGTGTGATGTATGATTGAAATCAAACATGCTTTCAGAATTTTGTATGAAATCAAACATGAGTTCTATAATTCATGTACTATAAACTATATTTATTAATTAGCCGGATGTTATTGTTATTGATAGAGAAGCATTTTCATGTGAAAGAATTGTTTTGTTCAAAAGTTCATGGGTCTTTACAATTCCAGAGCTTAAATGTTGTTGTAATATGTTAAGCACAAGGTTTTGAAACTAACACAGAACTAACCGATTGATCAGTCAAAGAGAACTTTTGGAACATCTACCTCCATTTGAATGACCTTTCCATGCACAAAATATAGATCAACCTCTACATGTTTTCTTCTTACACTAAGAACATGATTTGTAAAAAAAATCATGCTTAGGTTATCACACCAAATTGAAGGAGGCTTAACTCCATCAAAAAATTGTACATACAATCCAATTATATATATATATATATATATATATATATATATATATATATATAGGTGTACAAAGAGAGAGAGAGATAGAGAAAGAGAGAGAGAGAAAGAGAGAGAGCTTTTTAAGGGTCAAAATATTCAAATCCTATAAGAAATGTATCTTATACACCCCTTGTATAATTAGTACATTTTCCTTGTACATTTTGTGTAATCACCTTATACAATATAACAAATTCATGTTTTCCTTATTAAATACTAATATATGCATATTTCCATTGTTTTGATAAAATAAATTATAAAAGAAAAAAACTAATTACTAATTTACATATTTTTTAATTAGGGAAGTTTACAAGATAAACATGTACTAGGTTATTCATTATATAAGCGCTAAGTTTGGCTTCCACCAATGCATATAAAGATTATCCTAGATTGGTGTATAGGTATAGGACCTTGGAAAAAGGTTTTGGATGGAAAAATATGCAAATCCTATAAGAAATTTAAGCTTGGACATCCCTTGTACAGTTAGTGTATTTGCCTTATACATTTAGTATAATCACCTTGTACACTATAACAAATTCATGTTTTTCCTTATTAAATACTAATATATGCATATTTCCTTTGTTTTGATGAAATAAATGATAAAGGAAAAAACTAATTACTAATTTACAAATTTTTTAATTAAAAGTTTACTTATATAAACATGTACTAGATTATTCATTATGTAAGCACTAAGTTTGGCTTCCACCAATGCATATAAAGATTATCCTAGGTTGGTGTATAGGTATAAGACCTTGGAAAAAGGTTTCGGATGAAAAAAATACTCAAATCCTATAAAAAATTTAAGCTTGTACACCCCTTTTACAGTGATTCGCTTCTCGTACATTTGAAGGTAATCACTTGCATAATATAACAAATTCATGTTTTTCCTTATTAAATACTAATATATGTGTATTTCCATTGTTTTGATAAAATAAATGATAAAAGAAAAAAAAACTAATTACTAGTTTACATATTTTTTAATTGGGGAAGTTTACAACATAAACATGTACTAGGTTGTTCATTACTTAAGCGCTATGTTTGGCTTCCACCAATGTATATAAAGATTATCCTAGGTTGGTGTATGGGTATAGGACCTTGGAAAGAGGTTTCATGGTCAAAATATTCAAATCCTATAAGAAATGTAAGTTTGTACAACCCTTGTACAGTTAGTACATTTGTCTTGTACATTTAGTGTAATCACCTTATATAATATAACAAATTCATGTTTATCCTTATTAAATACTAATATATGTATATTTCCATTGTTTTGATGAAATAAATGATAAAAGAAAAAAACTAATTACTAGTTTACATATTTTTTTAATTGGGGAAGCTTACAATATAAATACAAAATTAGGTTATTCGTTATATAGCTTAAGTTTACTCTAAATTCAATGCATATAAAGATTATCCTAGGTTGATGTATAGGTATATGACCTTGGAAAGAGGTTTCACGGTCAAAATATTCAAATCTTATAAGAAATGTAAGCTTGTACACCTCTTGTACAGTCAGTACATTTGCCTTGTACATTTGGTGTAATCACCTTGTACAATATAACAAATTCATGTTTTTTCTTATTAAATACTCATATATGCATATTTCCATTGTTTTAATGAAATAAATGATAAAATAAAATAAAACTAATTGCTAATGTACATACTTTTTAATTGGGGAAGTTTACTACATAAACATGTACTAGGTTATTTATTATGTAAACGTTTAAGCTGGTCTTCCAATTAATGCATATAAAGATTATCCTAGGTCAGTGTATAGGCATAGACCTTGGAAAGAGGTTTCTATGAAAAAGATTCAAACTCGTAAGAAATTACTTGTACACCCCTTGTACAGTTAATACATTTGTCTTATACATTTAGTGTAATCACCTTGTACAATATAACAAATTCATGTTTTTCCTTATTAAATACTAATATATGCATATTTCCATTGTTTTGATGAAATAAATGATAAAATAAAAAAACTAATTAATAATTTACATATTTTTTAATTGGGGAAGTTTACAACATAAACATATACTAGGTTATTCATTATGTAAGCGTTAAGTTTGGCTTCCACCAATGCATATAAAGATTATCCTAGGTTGGTATATAGGTATAGGACCTTGGAAAGAGGTTGCTGATGGAAAAATATTCAAATACTATAAGAAATGTAAGCTTGTACACCCCTTATACAGTTAGTACATTTGCCTTGTACATTTTATGTAATCACCTTGTACAATATAACAAATCCATGTTTTTCCTTATTAAATACTAATAAATGTATATTTCCATTGTTTTGATGAAATTAATTAATAAAAGAAAAAAACTAATTACTAGTTTACATGTTTTTAATTGGGGAAGTTTACAACATAAGCATGTACTAGGTTATTCATTATGTAAGCGCTAAGTTTGGCTTCCACCGATGCATATAAAGATTATCCTTGGTTGGTATATAGGTATAGGACCTTAGAAAGAGGTTTCTGATGAAAAAAATATTCAAATCCTATAAGAAATGTAAGCTTGTACACCTTCTTTGTACAATCGCACATTTGCTCTGCATTTAGTGTAACACTCATACACTATAATAAATTCATGTTTTTCCTTATTAAATACACATGCAGATATTTCCATTGCTTTATTTAAATAAATGATAAAAGAAAAAAACTAATTACTAGTTTACATATTTTTTTAATTGGGGAAGCTTACAATATAAACATGTACTAGGTTATTCATTATATAAACGCTAAGTTTGGTTTCCACCAATGCATATAAAGATTATCCTAGGTTGGTATATAGGTATAGGACCTTGGAAAGAGGTTTTGGATGGAAAAGTATTCAAATCCTATAAGAAATTTAAGCTTGTACACCCCTTGTACTGTTAGTACATTTGCCTTTTACATTTAGTGTAATCACCTTGTACAATATAATAAATTCATGTTTTTCATTATTAAATACTAATATATGCGTATTTCCATTGTTTTGATGAAATAAATGATAAAAGAAAAAAAACTAATTACTAGTTTATATATTTTTTTAATTGGAAAAGTTTACAACATAAACATATACTAGGTTATCTAATATCTAAGTTAATTAAGCTTGGCTCTGTTCAATGTACAGGCAAAGATTTATCCAGTCGTATATAGGTATAAGACCTTGGTAAGAGGTTTCAGGATCAAAAAATTCAAATCTTATAAGAAATGTAAGTTTATACCCCTGTAGCGCTTAGGTATGATTTGGTTTGTACATTATGTGTAATCACTGTACAAATATAATAAAATTCATGTTTTTCCTTAAATACTAATATACGATATTTGAGTGATGCTTTTTTCAATCCTGAATCGTCAGAGCGTGGTTGGGGGTCAGCTGGGTCGACCAAGACTACTAACGGGTTGAACTGGAGGATGCCTGACTAAGCCAATGGGAGGATCACTAACGTCGACCACGGCCCCGAGAGGTAATTCTCTCAAAACCAGGAAAGGCGTGAAGGCTTTGCTCTAGCGCCCGATGCCCAAGCCGATTCTTCCTCGAGAGAAAGAGAGAATGCTTAGTTGTTTAGTACTAAGGCCCGAGCGAAATGCGTGTATCTTCACCTAATACTGGGGTGGCCTTGTATTTATAAGTGATGATCAGTTCGATGACTAGAGTCCCTCCCATCGAGGATATGTTTCATTGTTAAATTTTAGATTTAAAGTGTCTGACAATGATGTTTATCTGGGAGAGAATCCTCCTTTTACTGAGGATTCCCATTTAATCCGCCTTCTATTGCCTTTTTCTCTCAACCCACGATATTAGGACTTGATCGGACGAATAGTTGTTATCTTTTGTGAACATTCTACCTTCCTGTTATTGAAGGATTTCCTATTAGATCGGGCTGAATACGGGCCTCCCCATTTTTCCAAACCCATGTTTTCAAATTCAATGAGCCGGGACCTCCTTGGCCATGCATGGAGGGACACATGGGTGTGGCACTACCATCGCTTTATTCCGTCGGGCGAGTGGATACTCCTGGCCCACCCTTCATATCTCATCGCCCCACTCTGCGGTACCCGCCGCGCAGCAAGGGTCGACCAGTTCCCGCCGACCGTCAAGCTACCGTGTCCATTCTGGATTAGTTCCTGCCGCCGCTATTGGGCCTAATATTAATAATGACCTGGCTTCGCTACCGCTCTCGCTTTGACGACCTCACGCTTCTCGCCTTCCTCCGGGTCTCTTAACCTTCTATTTATTCGCGCAGGCTTCGCTTCCTTTCCTGACTTCCTGGGTCCCGGGTGTTTTCGCATCTTGTTTGCTTTGCGACGGGCCCGAATCGCCTCTTCATCTACAGATCCATGCTAGTCCTCCCGCCGATGTCAATTTCCGACCTAAATAGAAGTCCCAGCCGTTGGATCGTCGTTAATCCCGATGCTCTCGCGGCCGCCTCCTTTCGGGGTAAAGGCAAAAGGAAAATAAACCCGATCACACATCCTAAGGGCCTGATTTCCCCACAAATTCATTGTCGTTATGCCATGAAAGCTGACCGAGTAAGGTCAGCCCCCTTCATACGAGCTCATTTGTGCCGAATCCACCGCCTCTTCCGGTGTTCGCATATGGTCTCCCGACTTTTCGACTGCTACTTATCACGCGTCTGAATGGTATGTTTTTTCGAGGTCGCATTTGATAATCCGCCCTCCGTTTCATCGCACCCTTCATCAAACAAAGTTCTTCAAGATTTTCACATCCACCTCTCCCAACTCGGCCCCCAATGGTCGGGGCATTTTAGTGGCCGGTTGGTCTTTTTTTAGGAGACGTGTGACCTGGCTCCCACGTGGCTTTGCTCCACATTCTTTAACCCGGCTTTTCGCCACCGCCGAGGGGGTTTATTTATTCCCTGCGACGTCCCTTGAGCCCTTCTGATTTCTAATCTTCCTTCTTCTCACATGTGACACGGAAAGTTCGATATTTCTCGTCAACTACCCAACCGGGAGTACAATTCTGGGGACAGTGGAAATATCCCCCAGCGCATCTGCACCGTGAACGCCCCCGATAACCTTCGTGAGGATCACCTTACCTTTGTTTTAATTCATCTAACGCCGATCAATACTTCCCCGACCCTAGATTTCCTTATATTTTTCGACGCTCATTCGAGCTAATGGACGAAGATACCACGCTTCGTTGATCGAATGCTCGCTCGTCTACCGAGCCAAGGCCCCATGTCCCCAGCTTCATCCCACGGCCTCAGCCCACAAAATCTTCGCTTAGTGGTTTTCGCCTCCCTCTACTTTCACCGCCCGTCGCGGGCCGCTCCTACCCGAGGGGAGATCTTAGCTCATCCGAAGTGATATCTCGAAAAACTCCTGAAAAATAGGAAGAAAAAGCCAGATACCCCGCGAGGATCAGCCACCGCAACAAAGTTCGGTGAGATCAGCCGCCTCACGCATCTACGCCAATCGATGATGCTTTTTTTTTCAACCCAACTGGTCGAGCGTATGGGTCAGTTGGTCGGACCCGATTGCTTTTGTGGGCCGGGATGATGCGCGCCCGATCGCTTCAGCCGGCGTATGATCAGCCGCACAATTTGATTCGCAGAAACCTTTGGTCGCAGCACTCCTCTGCAAAAACAGTTATTAGCTGGGCCTGCCGAGGGCTACGCCTCGCCGCCGATGCCTGGGCGCCATTTCTTTCTCGGCAAGAGAGATCACAGAAGGCGAATGTGTCGCATATGAGTATGCGTCCAAGAGTGCAAGCATTTTCTAAACGCCGGGTGGCCCCGATTTATAGTGTATATTCAATTTGAGGGTAGTATGATTCTTTCCCATCGATGGGATATTTATTGCCTTCATTCGATTTTAGAAAGAGATATCAAGGAAGAATACAGCGCTTATCGAGAATTATCCTACTTCCTTATCGATAAAATTTGATTTTGATTTATAGATAAGATATTATCGGGGAATATCCTATTTCCTATTGATGAGATTTGATTTATGGATAAGATATTATTAGAAATATCCTCTTTCGTATTGATGAGATTTGGTTTGATTTATAGGATAAGATATTATTGGGGATTATCCTACTTTCCTTATTGATGAAGAGATTTGATTTGATTTGCGAAATGTGGGCTTCCTCGATTATCCATAGCCGACCTTTGGGCGAAGCGAAGCTGAGCCTTCGGCTTTGGGCTGCAAACCCGGGGGCTTAGGTGCTTCATCGCCGCAGCTTCTTCTTTGAAATTTGGGCACAGGAGCCCATTTTCAAACCCCATCGGTTGCGGCCCTTGTACGATGCGCGTGGGCCAAGGCTATGCGTTCGTGTCGGGTGTGATTTCCATGTATCGGCTTCGGGGTTGGATCGGTTAGAAGACTGTCGTCGTCATATGTCTTGTGATAATGATGACTTTTCGGTTCTCGTGCTCATTTCTTCCAATTATTTCTATTTCTTTCTGTTTCTTCCGCGGAATATCCTCCCAGTAGTTCATCTTGTGTTCCCTTGGTCAGGAGCTTTCTTTGCTTTTAGTGAGTTAGGACTTCCTTTTCCCTTAGTATTCGTCCCGAGACCTTCTATACGGGAGTCCTTTTAGGCATTTTGCTTGAGATGGCTTTTTTTTTTTTTTTTTTTTTTTTTTTTTTTTTCGGTTAGGCCTAGGACCCAATACATATGTAGCCTTGTCCTTAATGAATACTCGTTTTTGCACTTTTCTTTTTTCGTCTCTGCTTGCGCTCTTCCCGATGTTACGTATGGGCCCAAGGTGGCTTGAATTGAGCGTCTGGTGACGGTTGGAAAACTCTTCAAGCGGGCCATTTGGGGCTCGTGTGGGCTAACCGCTGAAGCCCAGATTGATTCATGGGGTTGCGTGGCACATTTGGCGGAACTTCGTCAATGCGGCGTTGCTGGGCTCCGTCGGCTGATTTGCATGAGCTGAATTGATTCTTAGGTTGCATGGCCTGTTTGGACTGAGCTGTTGTTCTCCTGAGCTACTTGGCTCCATGGTTGCATGGCTTTGTTAAAGCCCGGAACTAGATCAATCTTGTATTTCTTGGACTCGTCAGTGACTTACTGAGTAGAATTGATTCGTGCATGACCTATTTTGGCGGAGTCGTCAATTTGACGGCCGACCTCCATTAGCAGCTAACTTGCATGAGTTAGGCCCGATTCCCTTGATTCCACTTGACTTGTTTTGGCGGAAGCTCGTCGATCTGTTCTTGACCTCGGGTGTTGACTTGCACGAGTTGTATTGATTCCTTGGTTGCATGACTTGTTTTTTGGCGAGCTCGTCAATGCGAGCTCTTGCGACCTCCATTGGCTAACGTGTGGCCAAGACGGTCACAGGATGCATGGCTGGCACCAGCGAGCTCGTCAATCTGGCTCTTCGCTCACCATCGGCTAACTTGTATAAGCCGAGCTGATTCTTTAGGCTGCACGACCTGCTATTGGCGGAGCTCGTCAATGTGACCCCATTGGTCTCCATTGACTAGCTTGTATAAAGCGGCGATTCATAGGGCACACGACGCTATTGGCGGAGTCGTCAATGCGAGTTGTTGGGAGCTCGTCCATGTGAACTGCTTGGAGGAGCTCGTCCATGCGTATTGATGAGGGGAGCTCGTCCATGCGTGATGAGGGCTGTCGGTGCGAACAGGTTAGGTAGAGCTCGTCCATGAGCTGGCGGGAGGAGCTCGTCCATGACTAGCGGGAGGAGCTTGTGTCGATTAATGAAATCTTGGTAATTTGGGTAGAGCTTCGTCCATGTGAGCCGTTGGGTAGAGCTTCGTCCTTGTGAAGCGTTGGGAAAGAGCTTCGTGGTCACGAACACTTGGGTAAGAGCTTCGTCCGTGTGAAGCGTTGGGAAAAGAGCTCGTCAATTTGAAATCTTGGCGGTAGGTGAGAGCTTCGTTCGTGTGAAGCTTCTTTGGGAATCGTCGGTCTCGAGCGATTGGGGTATAGCTTCGTCCATGTGAACTACTGGGAGGAGCTCGTCAATGTGAAATCTTGAGCTCAAGTTGGGTGAGCTCGATCCATGTGGCTTCTTTGGGAGGAGCTCGTCAATGTGAATAGTAGAAGCTCGTTAGAGTGAGCTTGTTAGCGAGGAGCTCGCCCGATGCGAGATAAAGTAGAGACTCGTCCGTGCCAGATTGGGGAAGGCTCGTCAGTATGATCGCGAGGAACTCGTCAGAGTGAATTGTTGGGAGGAGCTCGTCCATGTGAATAGTAGGAGCTCGTCAGAGTGAACTGTTGTGAAGACTTCGCCAATGTGAATAGTAGGAGCTCGTCGAGTGAGCTGTTAGCGGGGAGCTTCGTCAGGTGGGCGCGGGAAGAGCTCGTCAATGTGAATGGTTGGCGGGGGGAGCTTCGTCGTGTGAGGCCCGAAGGAAGAGCTCGTCAATGTTGATAGGAGCGGGGGCTCGTCAAGTGGGCGGTAGGAAGAGGCTCGTCAATGTGAGCAGTTGAGCGAGCTCGTCGAGTGGTAGCGGGAAGAGCTCGTCAATGTTGATAGGAGGCAGGAGCTCGTCCGTGTGAACTGAAGGAAGAGCTCGTCAAGTTGAGCGGAGCTCGTCCATATCGAGGGAAGAGCTTCGTCAATATGAATTGTAGGATGGAGCCCGTCTGTCTGATATGCAGTGAAGGGCTCGTCAACGTGAATAGTAGGAAGGAGCCCGTCTGTTTGAAGTGCAGTGAAGGGCTCGTCAAAGCTGAATAGTAGGAGCTCGTCCGTCTTAGTTGAGGGGAGAGCTCGTCAATAGGATTTGTAGGAAGGAGCCCGTTTGTCCGATGTGCAGTGAAGGGCTCGTCAATGTGAATAGTAGGAAGGAGCCCTGTGTTTTGGAAGTGCAGTGAAGGCTCGTCAGGTAGAGCTGTTTGGAGGAGCTCGTCAAGTAGAGTTGTTTGGAGGAGCTCGTCAGGTAGAGCCATTGGGAAGAGCTCGTCAGGTAGACTGTTGTGAGAGCTCGTCCATGTAAATAATAGGGGCTCGTCAGGTAGAGCCGTTTGGAAGGGCTCGTCACGGGAAGCTGGGAAGGAGCTCGTCGAGGTGAATTTATTTGCGAGAGCTCGTCCATGTAAATAATAGGGGCTCGTCAGGTAGAGCTGTTTAGAGGAGCTTGTCAAGTAGAGTTGTTTGGAGGAGCTCGTCAGGTAGAGCCATTGGGAAGAGCTCGTCAGGTAGACTGTTGCGAGAGCTCGTCCATGTAAATAATAGGGGCTCGTCAGGTAGAGCCGTTTGGAAGGGCTCGTCAGGTAGAGCTATTGGGAAGAGCTCGGTCGGGTGAATTTGATGCGAGAGCTCGTCCGTATAAATGTAAGGGCTCGTCGGGTAGAGTATTTGGAAGAGACTCGTCGGGGTGAGGCTAATGGGAAGAGCTGTCGGTGGAAGCTGTGAGTGCGAGCTCGTCCATGTAAATAATAGGGGCTCGTCAGTTTTAGCCGTTTTGAAGAGCTCGTCAGGTAGAGCTATTGGGAAGGCTCGTCAGTGGGGCGCTGCGAGGCTCGTCCGTGATATGAAATAATGGGGGCTCGTCGGTGGCGTTTGGAAGGGCTCGTCGGGTAGAGCTATTAGACCGGTCTTTGAGGCCTTGGTGGCGTTCAAGCCCAGGAGTGGCGATAGCTGGTGGTCGACTCTTGAGGGCGGCGTGGCTGTGCAGTAGAAGAGCTCGTCAAAGAGTGAGCAAGCTGGGCTCTGGCGTGGGGCCAGCAGCGGCGTTGAACGAATGGCGATGTAGCTGGCCCCAGTCGACTCTTGAGGCGGCGTGGCTGTCTTGATGGGGAGCTCGTCAGAGTGAACAGCCCGGGCTCCGGCGGCTGTGCCAGTGGCGTTGTAGAGTGGCGATGCTAACTTTGGTAGTCTCGACTCTTGAGCGGCGATGGCTGTGCGAGTAGAGGAGCTCGTCAGATGGGACAGCTGGGCTCCTGGCGGGACCTTAGCGGCGTTCAAGCCGAGATGCGCGATGTGGCTGGTGGTCGACTCTTGAGGCCGGCGTGGCTGTCTGAGTAAACCAGGCTCGTCCCGAATTGAAGCGTGTGGCTCCGGCCCGTGGCCGCTTAATTGGCGATGTAGCACGAGCGGATCCTGCGTCCCTTGGCGGTTGGCGTTGCTCTGCTTGTGTTCCTAGTTGATACCATCGATATGGCGAGTGATCGGTTTATTTGTAAAGGCATGCGTTCCGCAGAGGGCGGCGCCAAGCCCGGTGATTAACTTTTCAGCGAACTAGGGTGGAGCGTGTTGGGGGTCGTTAGGTTGGACGAAGAGACTCTTGATGCATTTGGCTTGGAGGATCTTAGGATCATTTGGCACAGAGACCCCGCGCAAGCGTCGACCATACGAGACCTCGAGTAATTCTCTGCAAAAACCAGGAAAGAAGGGGTCGGCGGGGCTTTGCCACGTGGTCGCTCCGATGCACTAAGTCGATTCTTGGCCAGGAAAAGAGAATGCTTAGGTTGTTTAGTATTGAGGCGTCCAGAAGTGAGCGTACCTTTGCAGATGGGGTGGCCTTGTATTTTATAGTGGATGATCGTCCGAGTGACTGAGTCCCTCCCATTGGAGGATATGTTTCCTCATATTGTTAGCCTTAAATTTGTAGCGGATTAGTCGAGGGGTTTATTTGGAGAATCCTCCTTTTTTTATTGGAGGATTCCCATTTAACGGTCTTCTATTACTTTTCGAACCCACGATATTAGGACTTGATTGGACGAATAGGTTGTTATCTTTTAGAGATATTCACCATACATTGTGGAAGGATTTGGGTTGACTGGCTGAATATGGGCCTCCCTATTTTTCCAAACCCATGTTTTGGGCCCAATGAGCCGGACCTCCTTTTGGGCTGCTATGGAGGGACATGGGTGGGGCACGGCCCCCATTGCTTTATCGGGCTGGCGAGTGGGATACTCGGTCCAATTTTCATATCCTCATCAATTTCCATTTTTTTGATGTAATAAATGATAAAAGAAAAAAATAATTACTAGTTTACATATTTTTTAATTAGGGAAGTTTACAACATAAACATTTACTAGGTTATTCATTATGTAAGCGCTAAGTTTGGCTTCCACCAATGCATATAAAGATTATCCTAGGTTAGTGTATAGGTATAGGACCTTGGAAAGAGGTTTCGGATAGAAAAATATTCAAATCCTATAAGAAATTTAAGTTTGTACACCCCTTGTACAATTAGTACATTTGTCTTATACATTTAGTGTAATCACCTTGTACAATATAACAAATTCATGTTTTTCCTTATTAAATACTAATTTAAGCATATTTCCATTGTTTTGATGAAATAAATGATAAAAGAAAAAAATTAATTACTAGTTTACATATTTTTTTAACTGGGGAAGTTTACAACATAAGCATGTACTAGGTTATTCATTATGTAAGCTCTAAGTTTGGTTTCCACCAATGCATATAAAGATTATCCTAGGTTGGTGTATAGGTATAGGACTTTAGAAAGAGGTTTCGGATGGAAAAATATTCAAATCTTATAAGAAATTTAAGCTTGTACACCCTTTGTACAGTTAGTACATTTGCCTTGTACATTTTGTATAATCACCTTGTACAATATAACAAATTCATGTTTTTTCCTTAATAAATACTAATATATGTATATTTCCATTGTTTTGAAGAAATAAATGATAAAAGAAAAAAAACTAATTACTAGTTTACATATTTTTTAATTGGGGAAGTTTACAACATAAACATGTACTAGGTTATTCATTATGTAAGCGCTAAGTTTGGCTTCCACCAATGCATCTAGAGATTATCCTAGGTTGATGTATAAGTATAGGACCTTGGAAAGAGGTTTCAGATGGAAAAATATTCAAATCCTATAAGAAATTTAAGCTTGTACACCCCTTGTACTGTTAGTACATTTGCCTTGTACATTTAGTGTAATCACTTTGTACAATATAACAAATTCCTGTTTTTCCTTATTAAATATTAATATATGCATATTTTCATTGTATTAGATAAGGAAATAAGGAAATAAAATGAAAATATTTGAATTTTTAATATTGTTTTATATTTTCTACTTCTATTTTTCAGATTTCCAATTTAATTGTTCTTAAATAAACACTACAATCCTTAAATACAAATCTGAACACTACAATCCCCAACTTTAAAATAAGGGTTGACTAAATATCCTTAAACACAAGAAAATTATTCAGCCTCCAATTAATCCTCCCATCCAAAATATCCGCGCTTAACCTAGAAATAGTTGCCAATTGAAACTTTATTTCATTGATATCTTGCAAAACCGTGAACTTTCATCCAAGACACAGACATCTACCAGAATGGTCATAGGATCATTCACCAAGAACCCAAATTTGGTGTAGAGGACAATCGAAGACACCAAACCTTCACTCCAACCATAAGATTTCTTCTTGGGAGAGAACCGATACCATGACTCTCTACATACAAACATGGTATCCTCCATGTGATTTACAAATGTCAGAGTATAGCTTACAAATCAATCGAATTTCACGCTTCAAGGATCCATGACTTGAAGATAGATTGGGTTGTGGTCTAGCAGCGCGACAAGATCGCCTCTAGGATAAACCATCAACGGATAATCGAAACCTCTGATGGTGAAGTAAGGATTATTGTGGGACCTTCTGTAAGACCCGAGAAAATTCTCATTTTCTCAAAAAGGGCAAAATCGTAATTTCGGTAAAAATCTGAAATTTTTCTAGATCTCGGATGACGAAACGGACTTCATAGTTTAAGGTCGTCTCATGAGAATTATCTACCACGTCGAATTCGTCGGTCTACGGGAGCGGTCGGGTTCACATTTTCGGGCGTGGGATGTCTCGGAGGGGACCTGTGGCAAAATAAGTGGATGCCAAGTGGCAGGAATAGAAGGCTGCCACATGGCAGGGTACCAAAGACCAACAATCTCATGTTCTCATGAGGACACATGGCACAAAAAATGAAATACATGGCTCACATTGAGCCATGTGCAAAGTGGGTTGAGAAAGTCAAAGAATGAGGGGCAAACTTGTAATTTTGAGGAGAAGACATCATCTTCTCCACTTAAACTAAGGCAAAAACGTGAAAGGGGATGCAGTAGGTGGAGGAACCAAAAATGGAGGTTTTCTAGTGTGAGAAGGTCCTCCTTCTCTCTAAGATCCCGGGAAATCGGACCGTTGGATTTCGACGGAGCAAGAAGGGAAAACGTTCTACGCGGACGAGCTCGCAACGTGGACCCACGGTTGCGAGTTTGACAAACTCAAAGAGGTAGGGGTTTCTCCCTACTTGAGTTTTATTCTCATTTTAAGTGTTTTTCGATGTTTCGGTTAGTTTGAGGCGAGTGAGGCACGTTTGATCTACGTCCCGAACATGGGACCGGGTGTTAGAATTTTGGGAGCCCGATTGGGCAATACGGAGATTCTGTTGCTATGGGTTATTTTGTGATAATTTATTGAATAAATTATGTTTTGGTGTTTATAAGACCGGAAATGGGTAAGAAATTCGGTTCCAAAAAGTGAAGCAGAGGTTGGACCAGAGTGGAATTTGCCGTGGAGCCGACCTTCTTTATGAGATTCAGGCTGTTAAAGCAGTCCGGGTTTGAATGTGAAATAGCCATAAGGTCCATGTGTTTCAGGTGAAATTGTGTGAATTAGATAGCAGTATGTGTAAAGAAATTAATTTGGAGAGTTGGTCGATCAAGGAATTAATGGGTTGCGCTTAATGTGTTAACAAATTGACACAATTATATGGAATTAGAAATTGTGTTTGTAAGTCTCATTGATAAGATTATGATTGCTCAGATTGAGCTAAATTGGTGATGTTGATCATAATTGAATTATCGTGTAATTTATGGATGATTAATATCTGCATATTGACTATATTGTATGAAATGATTTTGAAAATAGCACCATGCATTTCATATCTGCTTCAGGTAACTGGGGTAAGTGAGTGCATGTGAGATATTTTGTAAAAGCGCGGATGATATAGTTGAAAGGAAATTTCACGGAGGATGATCATCGGGAGAATGGGTTGGGAGATGGGCCAACGGAGGGCCAATTTGGATGAGGACCATGGCTGTTTGAGCTCTGACCAAATTCACCTGGAGGATGATCCCATATTTTCACCCAGAATATTTAGGTAGCCTGTTTAAAACAAAGTTTGTTTGAAAATGATTATTTCTCTCGCACATGAAACCCAGGCAGGAGGTGTGAGTAGTGAGTGAGGACTCTCTGACGTAGGGGTGATCATACCAGAACCATTTCAAGTAGGATCATGTTACTTGAGTGTGTCTTTGCTTTAGACATTACTTGCATAGAGTGATGAGCTGCCATAGGCCCAGTTCTCTGAGCTTTAGCTCACCCGTAAATGGGACCCAACATTTAGTGGGGCTTTCGAGAAACAATTCGTTTGAAAGCCCAGGTTCATGATTTTGTGGTTTTGGATTCAACATGTATTAGACTTGGCAGATATTCTGTATGTTTGTATAAAGATATCAAATCAGTGTATCGAATTAATGGAATCAATTGGAGAATAGTTGGTATGTTTTTGTAGTGTGTGGGTTATAATTGAGAGGCATTTTCCCACTATCATTGGATTGCTGTGTGCAGTGTGTTGCTTGGGGCTGGTACTATGCAGTGTATTTGGGTAGAGCTCATGGTCTGAAAGGGGACTGCCGTTACACAAGTGGTCGGGCTTGGGCATCCGTGATAGCGGGTTGGCGCGGGTGATCAGCTGGACACCACGGGAGTTTGGGGCGTCACACATACGATTCTTGAAGAAACAATCAGCCCAGTCGACTACTAATGGTGCTCCCTGATCAAAGCCCTCGTATAAGCTTGAGAAATCCTGACTTATAACTACCATAGCTCCTCCTCTAGCGAACTCAATGAAGAAGGGGACAAATAACAACATTAACATGGCTTAAAGAAGACGAAATGAAAAAAAGCCTTTTAAATGCCGCTGCGGAGAATGCTGCAAACTTATTTTACTAAAGCCATGATATATAAACAATTCTCTTAAAAAAATATACACAGAACACAGTTAAGCTGTGAGCATTGCCGCCAGCTTTGGCACTCATTGGAAAACTTGGGGAAAAAAAAGAAAGAAAAGGGGATTCATATTATAGCTGCCTCTAACTTACAACACCAGGTTCAACAATAACGGCTCTTCTTCGAGCAAAACCAAAGCCATTAATTCACAAAAGCACTCAAAGTTTGAAAATTTGTACCAAAATTAAAAGCTACGAACTTAGCAACAAATCATCAAAAAAAAAAAAAAAACACTGAAAATGACGATGAAACTCTCAAATAATTCTTGCGAGAAGAATTCCATACGACCGAGGGGATAAGATTATGAGTGTTGTGATCTCACCTGACTACCGGTGTCTTGAGGGTATTTGATTTCTCAGCCATTGTAGAAGCTGGTGTCAGAGAAGAGGCATAGAGCAGGCATTTAAATTCATTTTGTCAACTTATGACATATATATAGACTTAAATTAATAATACTTGGAGTTTTAGATTGGGTTTATGAGGTGTGTTATCAAAATTAGAGGCGGGGAGGGAATAGCAGGTCCATCAGCTGTGTCTGGGTTGAGAACAACAAGGGATCAAATCCTGATTTTCCATGCTTGTGAAAAAGCGGCTGATAGATTAATAGGATTAGCAGGCTGTTTCATTTAGAAACAGAAAAACTATGGGATCAGGGTTTAAGTTCAGTCATGGCTCTTTTCCCTCCTCAGCTCTGGCTCGAATGATGATGTGGAATCATTAAGGGTATTTTATCTTCCTGATTACTATAATATCGACCTCAAATTAAATTGGTTATATAGACCTCTTTATTAAATAGAACCATACTTTTATGAGGCATAATTCCATAAACTTTATTGATATAGGATAGCAATGAAGCTGAAGTTGCTTTTGGGTTGCAAGGGCAGAAAGATCTTCAATTTCACACACCTCCTTTAAAAACTAGTAAAAATTGTAATAGCATTAAAACTTGGGTTAAACTCTAAACTTTAAATAACGGATACTATCTTGGGCATATGATTATATGTTTGGTTCTGGAGTTTTTAAGTATTCTTGTCTTAAAAAATATTAATACAAAGGAAAACCACAGGAGAACATGTTTGGTTTCAACGTTTTTTAAAAAACACATCAAATACAGTGACAATAAGAACAGTTTTCCAAATAACACAGAATTATGTTCTCTACTGTTACTAAAGTATTCTAAAGAAACAATTGCAAAAATGAGCAAGCAGATTACAAGGAGATTCAACATTTCGTCTGCTTTTCCACCCGACTCTCTGCTGAGGGTCGCAGCCGGGTTAGGCTATTCAAAGCCGAAGCAACTCAAGGGCTTCATGAATCTCTTGGGATTTCAGGCGATATATATTGTGACCGACATGCCAGCCACGTCCCAGAGCTTAAGACTGGATAGAACTCCGATCAGGACTGCGATCCTCTTTGAATCAATTCCTTTTCGTTTTGTTAATCATTACAATCATAATCTCAAAGGATGATTTCCATCTTAGCGCTCTATCTACTTATTTTTAAATCTTGATTAAAATCAAATTGCAATTTCTCATTTAAGACACATTTCACTATTCAATGAAAATATATACATATATCTTAATTCAACAAGGGGACCCACGTCATTTGTTTTCAATACACATTTCAAATTCAGCTCCTGCATTACCCTTATTTGGTCCATTACCACCTTACTAAGCTTATTCACGGCATTATAAGTCGTTTTTCAATACCAAAATCTTTTACAAAACAATATCGGGATTACTTTTGGATTATAGTTTTCAATAAAAATAAGTCAAATCAGTCGTTAATGCAATGTGTGAAGCACCCACTTTTCCCTCGTAATAGCTTTGGCGATAACTCTCTACGAATATCATGACCCTATCTTCCGTACCTATTCTCTCGGTACTCTTGCGATATTACTTCAATAAGCTAACCGCTCATGCCAGTGGTTCTAGCCGTGGCGCCATTTCGGGGGTCCAGTTATTCTTTCGTCGACGTGAGGAATCTGATGGATGTACGGCAGCGGCAATCGAACAGAGTCTTTGTCACGAGAACTCTGCCCAAATACATCACACATAAACACATCCAGCGATCGATATAATCACAGCAGGTAAAATGGCCTCTTGAGCATAACAATCTTCAAATGCGCAATATATGTATGTCCCGATAGTTTCAGAGTTAATAAAAGCGCTCTTGTCCCGACATATATATTAAAATGAAAACATTCTAATACATGTATCTGATGTGTTTACCAAGACATCTTCATGGCATATAAGCGGCCTCGAGGATGACAATCTCTCTTTGCGCTCACACGTACTATACTAAGGATCACATAAATAAGAATGAGCTAATGCTGATGAGGAAATACGCCTAAATGAACCTTCACACAAGTACCAGTCACCAATGTTCCAAAGTAAACATTCACTCGTTTTCATGGATCACTGCGAGATGTCTCGTGACTGACTCAGGATCCGGTCCTCAAAACTCCCTCCTTGCTCGCTAAACCTCCGTGCTAAAATTATCATTTAATTTATTTGTGGTGAAGCCCTCGGAGTAGTATATATCAATTGGTAGCTCCGGCGATTGATATAGTTATTTATTGGACTACCCTGGAGTGAATATCGATTGACGCTCAGGCGGAATTAGTATTTTGTATTTCAGACTACCATCGGAAGCAATTAATGTTTTAGAGACAACCCACTCCCGAACGATTTTCTCACAGACTCATCAAACACACTCACTCCACATAATCACCAAATTGTTCGATTGCATATGGAATGCATGTATGCAGAGTTCCAATGAAATCCCTAATCACATGCAAATATATAAAAAACATGAATATCTTTATATAATTCAAATCACACACAATCATATTATCTGAAACTAGCTCACCATATATCAGAATTAGCTCGCCAGGCTAATGTGATGAGTATCCGAGCGATTTGTTTAAAATCGCTGGCTGAAACCACCATTCTGAAAATACTTATATTTTGTATCCACTTTGTCTCGACCGATCAACCTGTGCGTTTCGGTTTCTGCATCACCATCCGCATTCATTGGTTCATAGTGAACCGAGTTTCATGACCGTTCGGCGATTTCAATCGAGCAAATTTTGGCTTATAATTCGCCCCACCGCAATTGGCCCACTAAAATTACACAGATTTGTCGCAGCCGATCAAAATTCTCAAAAATTTTCTAACGATTAGGTCCCGAGTTTTGGGGCCGATCGGCAACCCCTCGCGACCTTGAACCAATAATAACGGTGTATCACAATTTTGGTGAAATGAAACACCCCGAAGCGACCACTCTGGTTGCGGCTCGACATTTTGGTTTCCCGAGACTACCTATCAATTCGGTCCCAAGGTTTGGGGCTTAGATAAAACTCAACGGTGAGGGGCACTCGCCCTGCCGAAAACATTGAAAAACAGAATAGATAAAACTCAAGTGGGAGAAACCCCTTTTCCCTGAAATTTGAAGAAAGCCCCCTTTTTAAATCCGAGTACCGCGGCCCTCTCATGAAGCCGGTTCTCTCTGCACGGCATCGACGGTTAAATCTGGCCTGTCAGAAAGTATTTCTCTCTCTAAAAACCTCTCGGCGAAAGCTACTGGATCTCCCATTTACTCTCCGTTTTACTCCCAGCTTTATCCGAAAGGGGGACAGTTGTCACGTTATTTGTATCATTCGCGACTTAGCTCTGAAATTCCAGCCAGAATCAGGCGGCACCTCTTTGCTCGCTAGTTCCACCAGAATCGATGCCAAACGCCTCTTGACAATCCGGTTTCATTATCAGTTCCTCTGTTTTCTGCCTCCAGGGACTCTTTGTACTATCATGACTTGTGCCTGAAAATCATTCTGGCTTTTCAGCTCGATGCCTGAACGTGTAAATCCGTATCTCGGAGTCAACCGAAAATTTTACGTCTTCAGCCCAGATTTCGAGAGCGATTCACGAGTGCAATCCGTTTGATCATCAGTGTTGAGAATAAAGTGCAGTTTTTAACGAAAACCTAATTTATAATGAAATTGCGATTTTCTTGTATTAGAAATTAGATTTCTCAGATCTTACATCTATAGTTCTCTCTTCCATTTCAGTTTAATTCAAATCATGCAATTTTTCTAAATTAATGTTTTTTAACATTTTTGAATGATCAATGCAATACAATACATATCAATATTTCTCTCTACATTCCATATCTGGAGTTCTTGATCATTAATAATACACTTTCATATTATTAAAGAAATCATTGAAAACACGATTCATGCATTACAATATTCCTTACCTTAATTTGCCCATGGCGAATTTAACTATACTGATCTGTGATAACAGTCACCCGACCTGATCTGATGCTATTTGAAACAACCCATTAGTTAATGAAATCTGATTTATGAACACTCACGTCTTTATCAAACTGACCATGGATTGTGATGACTGCATGATCACGATTAAACCGCGAAGTGCTTCTCATTTGACCACTATTGCTAACATATAATCCCACATCCTTCTTTCGAATTTTAACGATTAACATTGATGAACATTCAATCATTCGCTTGCCAAAAATACGGAACCCAGTATATCGTCTTTATATAAATAATTCATTTTCAACTACTCATAATTTTAGTATACAATCGTTTTTCTGGTGTTACTCAAATCATTAAAAAACACTTCAATAAATAGTTTATTGAAATCATTCAATAATAGAACAATTATCGTAAGACAAATAAGAAAAGAGATGGAATAGGAGAACAAACTCAAAAATGGAAACAAAGAAATTAGAAGAACAAACCAAAAATCTTGTTGCACTTTGATTAATCTAAGATCTAAATCAATCAAGACCTTCTCCTCATTCAACCTATTCCGTCAATTAACAATCATATTATTGATCAGAGTATTCTAAAGTTCTGACTAGTTTACTTTTCTGACTCCATAGATATATTCATTCTTCGTTTTTTTCCCCATTTCCTCATCCTTGAACATTTTTATCATTCAGTGGCAGCTAATGAGGTGAAAGCTCCATCTTGCCAGCGATCGAGAGCTTTCACTATTGACGAAATCTAAGCTTATTTCATGTAATTTGTATGCTGTAAGTGCCCCCTAACATTCACTTATTATGATCCTCATTAGTCGATGGATAGATAGATTAGATTTAGCGGAAGAGGAACCAAGCCTGATTTGCAATAACTAGGCGAGCTTCGCTATCACCTAAGCGGGAGAGATTCAAACTAGGCGGAGTATGCTACTAAATGGGATCAAAACCTGGTAGAGAGTCGACCATAAGTTCTGGGAAGGCACACCGCCTGAGCGGAAGGCTACGTCCCAGAGCACATCTGTTTCTATCCTTCTTTCTCTGTAAAGGTGTCGAACTAACAAAAATAATAATTTTACCATTTTTCACCAAAAATCTATCACATTCAAACCCAACAGAGCTACAACACTTTGGCTGCTTTTATACCACAGCTGGGGTTTATTAAACTAACACAAAGTAAGAAAAGATGAATTTAGGGTTTGGTTTTTCTTACACCTAAACATGATTTTCTTTCCTTTCTTTCTTTATACTCTTCTTCTTGATCAACATCATGATTATAAAGAAGAAAAATCACAATTCTATATCTTCTTCATAATCAAGCCCTAGCTCTCTTTCTCTCCTCTCAATGTGAAATGCCCCATTTTAAAATAGGGTGGTCTTCTACTGTAAGTCTTCATATAAGGCCTTGTTTAGCCTAGCTTCAGTGAGGAATTCTGTCTTTTCTCATTTTAACTCTTTATTTACTTTCATTTTCTACCTTTATTTAGATTTCATTCATTTTTAACATTTTACTCTCATTATGACCCTTAGGTCTCATGTGACAATTTTACCAAATTATTTAACCCTTGTAAAGTACAGTTTATCATTTTCATTTTCAGCCATTAACATGAAAAATATAAATGTAATTATTTTCTTGACGTTACAAAGAAACTATTGAGGTATTTTAGGCGTTACCTGATATGGCAGATTGTGCGTCGATGGGCTGAGTGCAACTTTTGTATTTTGTTGAGGCCCACGATCCAACCTAAAAGCCTTGTACTAAGAGTAACTCACGGAGCCTAGGATGATCGATAGCGTACCTAGATGGGCCGGACCTGGAGGCCGGCTGATGAACACAGAGAAGAGCGGGTTGGCGGGCCTTGGGCGCTTATTAAACTGAAAATTAAAACCCTTTTAATTCATCCCTCCTCTAACTTAAATTTGATGTACCAACTAAATTATACCTTATTTGACTTATATAATAAACATTTAACCAAATATATATTATAAATAGAGTTTACATGATGTATTTAAAAAAAAAAATAACATAAGGAGAAAAAAACTCTCAGGAGATGAGGGTGAAGCTAGGGCACATGTGGGTGGGCAAAATGAGTTCCGACCTTTCTTCTAAGCTTCGTTCAGATAGTTTAGCCACTAGGGCCCAGACAAGCTTATCCATCAAAATGGGCTAGGCTTTGAACCCCTCGAATCTCGAGGCTTTTTGGAGACCTCTGCTAAAGACATAAAGGATGACTGGAAAATGACTTATAAGATAATATGTCATGAAGGGTACATATATATACGTACAAAAGCATCCTTGGATACTATTGTAAAAGGAAATACAATTACAAACTATCCAAATACAAAGAGAAAGAATCAAGCAATATAAAAATAGATCAAATCAATTAAGGGAAGGTTCATGGAGAGAAATTATTCTCTGCCGATTGACTTTTCTTTATCATGAGAGATAATCAATAAGATGAGGTTGATGGAGAAATATCTCACATTATTGACTTTTCGCGTCATCGCTACCAGCTCAGATAGAGCTTGAGAGTCTGATCTTGTCATAGCGAAGTTGAAAGTGAGCTGAAAACGTAGTTGAATGCATCGATGAGTTGATCGGCGAAGGATATGTGAGCTACAAGGAGAATTTTCAGAACTCTAAGCTGAAGTGATTATCGAAAGCAACATTCCTCTGGCTTGGAGAATCTTGGATTAGTTCTAAAGAGTTCATACCAACATTATCACACTGAATTACACGGTGTTACGAGAGAAGTATATACCAACTGATTCATAGAGCATATCCTGCACTTTAGCATCGATAGTGGCAAGCGTTTATATTATGCTTTCATAGAATAACAAGCGACAACGCATTGACCTAACAAAAGCTCAAGAAATGGGATTGATTCGATCTTTAATAAACCCACCAATAGAGGTGAAATCGGCTTTTTATTGCTTTTTAATCAACATTAATGCATGAAATATGCATGGAAGAGTGATGATGAGAACAATACCACTCAGATCAAAGTATACCCTTTGAGATAGCGAGAAAGCGGCAGAAACCTTTCTTTAATGCTGATGGTTGGCTAGTCGTGGCCGGGACAACTGCTTGGCCAAGTCTCAACATCTCAAGTAATGAGTAAGAGGCAGAATGCGAAGGCGATCCCACACCGCGATCACCAATATTAGAAGGATAGAGAGGAATGAAACTAAACCCAGTGGATGTAGAACATGAAAAGGAGATGGCGCGAATGTGGATTAGCGCCAAATCATTTTGATTATACGATTAAAGATTTACCAAGATACTGTCGTTGTCTTAATAAGAAAGATTTAATATTGGTGAAACAACACCATAGCCAGAAATAATTAAAGAACGAGGTCCTTGATGGAGAATCGATGAAGAAGTCAGCAATACAGTCTCACCGGTGGTTCTGGTGAATATTGGCGATAATGATAATATCAGCCGAGCATAAGCTTTGAAGATAGAAATTGCAGAAAATTTATCATTATTATAGATGAATAAGGAGGTGTGCGTGAAGGGTTCAGGAAAAAATCAGCGTAAGTAAAAGATGTGGCGTAACTCATGGTACGAAACGCGAGTGCACGGGGCCATAAGCTGCATTATGGACTTGCATACAAGTGGGGAGGTCTCGATCAGCAAAGCTAGGAGTTGGCTGCCTCGAACGTCTCAGGATAATGTTGCCTTGAAAAAATGCTATGGACATCAGGCGATGAGGCCCGAGCCTCGACATTTGCTGAAGGTTAAAGGGACCTGGGGCATCTGAGGTGGGCTGGCCTCTTGAACCTGGGTGTTATGATAGTCCATACGGAGACAATGAAAACCTTGCCAAAAAAGACATGGAAACGCCACCTATCGCGAGGTAATGAATGTTTGATCTTAAACGCTCGCCTCCGAAACAAAGTTATGAAAATCATTAGAACAGTTCCCATGTTCCATTCTTAACCCAGGGACATCATACTTCATGACGCTGGCCATTCTGCCAGGATCTTGAGATTTAAGGCGGCAGATGCGTTAGGTTCAAAGGTCATATCGGAGTGATAGTTGGTGGTGAGGTTAAACGGTAGGGGTTTTAAAATGTTATTTACGGACGAATTGGCGATGACACGAGAGGGGTTCAGATTTTAAATGAAATTGAAAGTAGGGTTTGGAGATGTGGTGGGGTTGTGGGCATCAGAATGTTGGGTGGGAGGCATTGCGTCGGTGATTGTAATAGAGGGAAAAGGGGAGGGGTTGATATGCGCGTTGTTGTGGGTGAATGGAAGTGATCGGAGAACCTGAGTGGTTTACAATGGGAGCATAGTTTGAGAAGGATAGATAATCCGAGACAATGGAGAGACTCAAAAGGAAAGATGGACTCAACAAATTCAACATGTCGCGATTTATAGATACCAGAGGAAGTTGTAGGAACCTGAAATAGGCACTATAGTTTGTAAGAGTATCCAAAAAACACCACAGTGATGAATGGGGACAATTTATGGAAGCCTCAGTCTGAAAACCATGGATAGTAGAGACACTAACCGGACTTACCGCGGTTGGGAGACAACAAGGGAGTTTAACATGAGGAGAAGGGTCAGTTGAACTATATGAAACTTTGAGAAGAATAGTTGAATTAAGGTAGCGGTCGTTTGAAATGCATAAGACTAGTAGGATAAAGGCATCGAAGCATGTGAAATGAGAGAAATGCATGTTTCCTTGTGATATTGATATGTCTGTAATCTTCAAAATAAATGGATTGTGCTCACAGTGTATGTGGAGGGGTGATAAAGTGGGAAATGCATGAGTGTTAGAAAATATTTAAGGGCCAATGTCCTCTACTGCCAGTTGGAAACATAAAATTTGACAATTTGCTGATAATTTTCTTAAGCTTTATGAAAACGAAGCAAATACGACTTAATTGATTTTGTTTAGAGTAAAGAATAAAGATATCACCCTTATATTTATGTAAGTGATTCTACGAAAATAATATATTATTTAAATCCATCAACATAATGGGCTCAGGAGATCAGGCTTATTTGAAGGAAATAATTTACGAAATTATTACGGCGGCAAGAGTTACCGGTTGAGTTGAAGTCGAACTTATATATAAAGCTGTGTGTTTATAATTAGATGACGAATGTCCTAATCTATGATGTCGGACAATGGGAAAATTTCTCCGTAGTAAAAAGCAATTATTGGAGAAAAACTCTGATGGAAAGGCTTAGCCCTTGTATACTCGGAGTCTTTAACTTGACTTACCAAAAAGTTGTCCTGCTAGCGAGATCTTTACTTTTTTTTGTGATCACTCAATGGAAGTGTTATTTGGTGACACAATTTATAAATAAGATTCTTTTTTACATGAAAGAACCTGCTGAAACTCTCTAATTAATTAAAAGAATTGAAGGAGCATGAAAAGAGTCTTAGAACCAAATGTGGTGATAAGAGACTCGTAATGTCGTTGATCATGATATACATCAGAGCTTATTGTAAAGTATGAAGGAAGGTGGCTCCAAATCTATCATAAATGATGAGAGGCTCCATTGTCCAGAAGCCAATTAGATGTCATGGTATGAGTTGCCGCATGAGCCTGTGGTTGCCACGATGGAGAAGCCAAATGAGTTGATGGCGGTTGGACATTTAAATGAGAATGTCGAAAAAGAGAGCATTGCATAACTATGTGCCCTTGATAAATGACCCCGCTGACAACAACCAAGAAAGGATCATGATGGTGGTCGACCGCCTCAAAAGCTAAAGGTGATGGGATTCGGTGCTTGTGTAGTTATGGAGGGTCCTAGTGGAAAAGGAGGTCTTTGATGACAAGGACCATGATAGCCTGATCTAGAGCGTGGAGTAGTGGGATTGGTTGTGGTAGAAACTACAAAGGAAAGTGAGTGTTGTTGTTGAAGTGTGATTTCCTTGTTGATTAATTTCACATGTAACTGTCGAAAGGACATTGAATATGTGACCGTTAAGCTGCGTAATAACAAATTGATGTTACTCCCGAGCCATCGAGAGGCTTCCTCAAAGCTACTTCTTGATCCATGGGCTTCTTGAGACATTAGTTCAATGCTTGAACTTTGATGGCTATGTATTCTGAGAATGTCTCAGATACCTGTTATGTTCTGCTTGATTTGTTCTTTAGTACAGCGATATGTCCTCGAGATGGTATAGCATAGGTGTTGGCAAGGACATCCAAGCATCCTTTGACGAGCATGATTGAGAGATGAGAGGAATGAGAGATGGGGTGAGAGACCCAACAAGTGCATCAAAAATAAACGTCTTGGCAACCATGATTAAGTCCCGGGTACATGATTTAATATCCTTAGTCATAAATGTGGAGGGAGGGGAAGGATTTGACCAATCTATGAGCCCCAGCAGAGAATCTGGCCAATAGAGAGGGCTTCAACTTGAAGTTTCCACTATAGATAATTGGTAGAGGTGAGTTTAATTATGTTGTTGGTATTGATGATAAAAAGGGCTTTTATGGGCTCTAGAGAGTTTAAGATTATTACTTGTTCACTTTTGATAGCCATGACTAAGATGAGATAGATATGGAGATAAAGAAAATAAAAAATAGGATTTTATTTTTAGAATCTACTCTAATACCATGAAGACATAAAAGAATGAGAAGAATTGCTTGTATTTCAATATGTCATGAAAGAAATATGTATATACACTTACAAAGCATTTTGGATGTTATTGTAAAAGAAAATATAATTTCAAACTATTCATATAAATCACAGAAGAACAAAAGCAACATCTTATCGTCGAATCAATTAAGGAAAAGTTTATGAGATCGACCTTCCTCAAAGATTCAGTGATTTCTTTCATATCTGAAGGAATAAATCAATGGAATGATGGGAAAAAAGTCTTCTACCTAACTCAGGACTTTCCTTTGTATCTGTATCCTAAATGTTTTGGAACAAAAGAAGCCGTCGGCATAAAGGCTTACTGCATTATTAAGGAGAAGATACTTATTGTTGTTATTTTGCAGTGTTCGAACCTCAGTGTCGGCTCAACAACAAATATGAACACATCAAGGTGATCGTATGGCGGTATGTCGGTAATCTTCTTTCTAGATGATTAAAGTCGACCAGATGAAGAAAGTTGAAGAGGACTCTCACGGTTTTAAATTCCCCCGCTACTTCAATGGAATCTCACGCGGTTATGAGATTGTGGATTCACGGCTTCTCATGATTTTAGGGATAAAATATAGCATTAGCTACTATCAGGATTATCTTCTTAGAAATAAGGGATTTAGAGATTAGAAAATCTATTGATAAATATTTATTTAGTGCCCTCCTTTTCATATGTTTATTAACAAGCTTTCAGTACTCTGATGGGATGATCGGTGGGGGGATTTAAGAGCCTTAGACGAGTAGATCTCAAAGGTGGTATTTAACGAACACTTTCTGGAAAACTTTCTTAAATGGGCTTCAAAAATCTCATGAGTAATTCTGCTGGAATCTTAATAAGATAAATGGAGTTTAAATATTTCACAACCACAGACTAAATATGCCTAGACCCATTAATTGTGGGTCTCGATTCAAAAATCTGTATTTTCCACTGATCCACAAATGCAAGTGCTTCGAAAATGTAAAAGCAGGTCAGATTTCAGTGGCAATGAATGCAAGTCAGAGAAGGTAGAAGGAAAAGAGCAAGTGCGATGTGCAACAGTGTGTGACTATTAATAAAGGTTGTTGGCATTCACGGTGGTCATTTCTCTGTCACATTAGAGAAAAGGAGAAAGAGGAGATTCTACCATTTGTACCTATTTTAACCCTTTTTAGAGGATCTTCCATAGCAAAAATTCTCAATATTTAAAGCTATTATTTATTTTAAAAAATAATTTTTTAAGATTTAACTTTAAATTAAAAAAGTGTGAACTCAAATAGTGATTATTTAAAGCTTTAGCTATATTAAATTTATTTCAATTTTACGTTTTCTTAAACCCCAGCTAATTAATAATATAATATTAGTTAATCATCTCGGCTCGGCCCCTTATTATAAATTTTATTTAAAAATATAAGATGCGAGAGCGAAATAAAATTTTTAAGTAACTTTACAATCATATACGGTGAAGGTTCTGTAGTATTTGTCAATCTTCCAATGATGGCGATGATAGCTATAATCGTTTATAAGGATTACTTTATTACTGGATAAGGTTTTTTTTTAAAATGAGAATTTATAATTTTGTTTTTACTCTACTACTAAAAATATAACTTGAATTCTTTTCTATATGGCCCAGGATCTCAAAGCTCTATTCACGCTAATCGTTGACTCTGGATCTTTCTCTATAAGCTTGGGATTATAAACATTTAGCTAATCGTTGGGATTGGATACCTTTGGAAAACTTTTTACTACCATGTTTGGGACGTTTTCTCGAATAGGTTTCAAATACTATTTAATGGTTTTTATGAATAAATATATTGTGCAAAAAATTATGTATTTTCAGAATAAACTCTATATAAACCCAAAAAAATTTAGTTTCAAATAGTAAGAAGGTTGGAAAGAATTATAGTCACATTCATGTCTGAATTTTTATAAGTATAGTTAATATACCATAATATACAAAGTTAATAGATATATAAAAAAAAAAAAGAATAAATATATAATTGAAAATTGGAGAATTGCTTATCTGGTTTTTCTTTTTACATTTATCACTTGATATTACAACGTAACAACAATGGAGACTCTGTCTTATCAAATCTTTAACTACTAAGAAAGGTGTCATTGAGAGATTGACTGCCTAGCTGATTTTTTATATATGTATTTTTAACAAAAATTCTACTTTATAATATTTTAATTTTGATAATTTTTATTCTGTACAACCGTCTTTTAAAACAAAACTTAGAAACAAATCAAATCAAAGAAAATATAACGATCTATTTTGACAACAAAGTCTTCAAATACTTTATTTGGCAAAAAGAATATATTACCAAATATATCATAGATTTTTTTTTAGAAAATTATGTTATAGTTTATCAATTTGATTCTATTTAAAAATATATATATCATGAGGAATGGGAAATTAAGAGTAAGTTAACTTATTTAAAAATAATTTATATAAGGTGTTTTTTAGTGAGATATGTCTTATTCTAAAAAGGGAAAATTATGTTATTATTTATCAATATGATGATATTTTTAAAAAGTTTATGAGGAATAGAAAATCAAAAACAAGTTAACTCATTTAAAAATAGTTCCTATTAGGTTATTACCACTTTTGAGAGATACTTCTTTTTTTTAAAAAAAACCTAAGAAAACCCACAAAAACAAAAAGGAAACATTGTTTTTTAAATAACATATTTTGATAGATTCAAAAAAGAAAAGTAAAGTGTATTCAAATATATATATATATATATATATATATATATATATATATATATATATATATATATATATATATATATATATATATATATAATATGTTTTGTGCATAAAATTAAAAATATAAAAATTTTGAAATTATTATTATTATCTTTGTTTTTATATTTTTATTTTTATTTAGTTTGAATGCTTTTATTTTAAAATATTAAAAATATAAATTCGTAAAAATTCTAAAGTATAAATAGTTTAATAATTTATTTTAATAAAATATTAGAACTTCATTACTACTTAGACTTTTTGTACAGTTACTATTTTAATATTTTAATAAAAACATTCCAAATAAATCAAAATATAAAGATTAAAATTAAAATAATAGTTACTTTTAATTTTATGCAATATATATATATATATATATATTGGTTTTTTAACGCTATTAAAAATGACATTTTAAAGAAGAACTCCTTCCACAATGTCAACAATCTAATATAGACTATTTTTAATAGAACTAACATTCATTAATTTTTCAGCCACCCAGATACAGAAAATTATTTTAAATAATTAACTTGCACTTAGTTTCATTCTCTAAACTTATTTTTAAAATATAATCATATTGATAAACCATATTATAATTTTCTCTTCTAAAAATGACATTTTTTGTGAAACAGATTAAAAAACTTTTAGCTCTTTGATTTTGAAATTGCAATTGGGATCTAAATCAATTATTTCTTCTTTTAAGATTTCTAACATGTAAAAAAAAACATATCTCTTCTCTGAGAAAATCATATTATAAAAACAAGAATCCATCAAAACCCTGTAATTCTCTTAAGAGATTCAATGACAATTCAGAAATTTAAAAAACTAATGTCTTATAATATATGATACAGAAACTCATATCATAATTTTTTGGTATCATTAACAACAGCTTTTAAGAAAAATCGAATAAGAATTGAAAAAACTAACTAATTGATAATAAAAATCATGAGCAAATTGAAGAAGGGTTAAAAAAATGTTTTTATTTTGAGTTTTCTAGAAAAAAATATATTTTTAAATTGTTTTATATAGGGATTTTCCGTTATAAAAAAGACATTTTAGGACAAAATTCTTCAAAATAAACATAATTATTACAATCTTGCTATTCAAAACACCTAATATGAATTATTTTTACATAAGTTATCTTACCTTTGGTTTCCCATTCCTCAAACTTTTTTTAAAATAAAATCCTATGTATAAACCATGAGATAGTACTACTCCAAGTATCCACAATCTTAATCTTCCTCTTCAAAAAAATCAAACATTTATCAGAAAATGATACTCCAAATCGATGAAAGATTATGATACATTTTGGCAAAATATAACCATATTTTCCAACATCTGAATCCACTTTATTATTTTTCTTTTAGTATTTTTCTTCTTCAATTTTTATCTTTTTATTTTCATTTCATTACTGAAATTTGAATTACTATCATAATAAACTAATTACATTTAAAAATTTAATAAAGAAAGTGTTTTTATTCTATCTCTATATATATATATATACTATATATATATATATATATATATATATATATATATATATATCTCTTCTATAACTCTATTTATGTGAGTATTGATAAAAAAAAAAACAAGATATTATTGGGAAAATCAAAATAAGTAATAAAACTACTTATAACTTTGTAAGGCACGTGTGAAGAAGATCTAAAGGCTTAAAATTTTGCATTAAAAAACTATATTAGATCTTTTCACTTTTCTCTCATCTTATTTTTCTGATCTGCTTTTTAAGTAAGTAGTGGTAATGTTTATCGTTCTTAACTTTGCAAATACTTTACTTCTATATATATTTTTACACCATTTTCTTTTGTCCCAGAAATGGTATTCCCCAAAATCTACAGATTGCCTCTTCTTTTTCTTATTTATTATGCATCTTATAGTGATGTTCTCATCATCTTATCATATAAATATCATGTTTTGTCAATAAATCTGTCGACGGTTTGGTTTGCAGCAGTCTTGCGTGGCCTTTTTGGTTTGTGGATGATTTGAACCGCAAAGTATATTCAATCAAAACATAAGTCAAATTATGGTTATCAGCATGTTGTAGAATTAGAGTCAAATATATTCTAGTAATCATAGAATTATCACATGTGTGTAAGTTTTAAGTTTAGTCATCATAAAATTATAAAATGTATAGGTTTTAAGCCGATTTATCATTATATTAATTTGGATGTTGCTTCATCTTCTAGAGTTTTTAACGAATTTGATATTTTATTTAAAATTATTCTCCTTTAAAATAAACTAAGATTATTATTGAAATTAATATAACATAATCGAGTCCTCTTCCAGGACTTTTGATGAGATAATTACGACTTAGGTGAAACAAAAAACTCTTAATTCCCTCAAAATTGAAAATGAAACATGCATGATCATAAAACTTTAAAATTAAATTAGAAATTTGTCTGAACTATCTGCTTTAAGTATTTTTTATTTTAAATGTGTATCATAAATAAATATATATAATAGCATTGGGAAATAATATATTATATTATATTTACTGGTAAATGTTTTTATTGGTAAATAGTTTAATTTCGTTATAAAAAAATGTACTAACGCTAAATTTTCATACCATAAATTTTAGAACAAGAAAATAATGTCAATTTTATACAGCCACATGCATGTTTCTTGTATGATAAAGAAAGAAATTAGGGACCAGGGAATGGAAGATTTCAAACTCAGATATTAGTTAAATCACAAAATAAGTAGATATAAAAATGATATCAAATAAAATAAATAAATAATACAATACACAAATTTAAAACCTTTACATAGAATGAGGAAACATCTCCTAGGGAAGAACTGAGTTCATAAAGTCCAATAATTTTCTTCTTATCAATTTCGGTATTCTAAATACAAACCTCATTACTGAAACTCTGAAAAGTTCAGGTATAAAATAAATAAAATTAAAAAAAAAAGAAGAAAAAGTGGAGCAAATGATTAATAGCATTTTTTTACACTAACAGGAAACTTACAGATTCAGAGGAGGAAAGGCCGGGAAGTTTTCTTAGAGCAGGCCAGCCACAACCTCACTAAATCAAGGTCACGTTCAATAAACGCGGTTCTTGAAGGTGCGACACCAGCCCAAGAACTGACTTGATAAACTGCCGGGTTCATGAACCCGCCTGAGCTCGAGGCAGCCATAACATTAGCTCTCTATTAGCCCAATGAAGAGGCCCAATGGATCCATTGGACATTTTCCGCCTCAGATACACCCACTACGTAAACCATAACCACACCGATGAATATCAGTATGCCTCTACAGCAAATACTCGAACGGTCATTTCCTCTGCTATTGCATGGGTCGGAACTTCCTGCACCAATCTTAAATACACCGTCATAATTCATGAAAAATGAAGCCTCTATATTAATATAGTTTGATTTCCGAAAATTTTGGGAAAAAAGTTAAAAGTAAATAAAATGCTAAAAATAGAGGAAAGAAAAATAAACAAATACGAATATAAAAATACTGACCTTTATTTTCTGTCTGAATTTTATTAACTAACTATTTTAACTAGTGTCTATAAAGGTTAAATGATTTAAGGCTCTGGTTTATTCTCCGGAAATCTAAAGAAAAATCAGAGGGAAAAATGAAGAGAAAAAGAAAATAAAAAACTAAGGATAATAAAAATAGACTCAAAGTCCATATATTAGTCCCTAATAAGGTCTTGCTTAATAGTGAAGAATCAAGTTTAAGTCTTTATAAGAATAATTATAACTCAAAGTATTATATGTTATTACAACAGTATTTCCAAATAATTGTTATTTTTATTTATTAATCTCAAAGATGTCAAATATTCAGAATATATAAGTTTCAGATACTATTTTTTTTTTAAAAATTCGTTAGTATCTTTTTATTATCACTTTTAAGGAGACCTATTTAACAACCTAAGACATGACAGCAAAATTTAAAACTCAATTTTAACAATCTTCAGAGTTTCTAGAAGTACACATTAAATAATCAATAAAGAAATTCATTTTCTATTCTTTCCTATTATTCCTCCATCCAAACACAACCTAGAAAAATAGAGATAAGGTTGATATGGAAATCAACCTGACCAACAATGGTGACTGGAACCGGCGGCGGTTGCGCCTCACGAATACATTACAACATGGCGGTAGGATGCCCCACGTTGGCCTCCCCCACCATCAACCCGAACGTGACGGCCGGATTCACATGCCCACCGGAGATTCCCGCGGCGATATACACCGCCGACGACAGCGCAAACGCGTTCGCCACCGCCACCACGAGCAGACTCGACGGATCGGACGTCGCATCCGGCATCAGTTTCCCTGTCATTTTGTCAAAATTATAACCGGAAGAAAACATAAATAGACAGAAAATGAGTTGATTGGATGGAGTTAGTTACTGGAAGACATGGCAGAACCGATGGCGGCGAAGACGAAGACGAACGTGGAGATGAACTCGGCCAAGTAGGATCTGAGGGCGGAGCGTGTGAAGGATTCCTCCAAGCGGACTGACAGCGAGGCGGGATTCATTTTAATGAGCATGAATGACGACAATGACTGAAGGCGATAAAAAGAAGAGCGACAGAGTGAGAGTCTGTTGAGAAGATTGAAAATATGGAAACCGGTTCTTTGTTTTACAACCCTTATTCAATGTAGATATAAATGTCTACGAAGGGGATGCGCCGTTTGATGGAGAGCTTCAGGCTGTTCCAACTGCCGCCGCTTGGCATCGCTATCACTCTTCCTGGTTTCAGTTTTACCTTTCTTATGCCGTTTTCATGATTTGGAAGTTGGCTACATGTATGTCTCTCATAAATAAACTAATTATCCAAGTCACGTAGCTCACCTACAAAAAATAATAAAATTAAAAGAAAAACAAACAAATAAGTTTTCAAGTTTTCAATCATCAAGTCTCCCAAAAACAATAACATAAAATGTTATTTATAACCTTAATAAGCACAGCAGATAGAAATAAAGAAAGATAGTCAATAATATATCTAATAATAAAATCGTAGAACTGAGAACTTTGAGTGTCTATAAATCACAGGCCTAAATATGAGCCCACTTCATGTATCATTCTCCTCCAAAACAATAGCATCAAAATATTATTTTACAAGCGTAATAGAAAAACGTGGAATGATTCAAATATAATTAATATATATGTAATGACCAAAATGTCATTGGTTTCCGGGCTCTATCTTGTACGGGCTGAAGTATGGGTTCTTACTTCGTACTTTTATCATTCTGGGATTGAAAAGACATTTCCGGTGGAGAGTAACAATCCAGATGAATCTGAATCAAATGACGAAGAGTCGACATACTATGTCAGGTAACGTCAAAATCAAAGACGACCGTACTTGTATTTGTCGAAAAGCGACGAAAACCTGAAGCAAAAATGCCCAGAAGTGCATGAGCTCATCAATGGGGATGTTTCAAAAATATCTGCAGAATCTTTGCGGGCGGTAGGTGCACCTTTAACTAGCTTACTGTGGGGACGGTATGAGAGGCGAAAGTAAAAAACCTCAAGAAAGTTACACCGATAAGGTAGCAAATCCTCTACATTGAAACCAGTGCAATATTCATGTCATTTGGCAAATCAAGAAGATATCATTAAAATCAAGTTTACGAATGATAGAATAAGGGCCCATGAAATAACGGATAAAGTTTTTTGAAAGCGTTTTGGAATTCTTTTAAAGCGAATGTGAGCAAGTGACATGATACACTTAATTAAGAAATTCGCCAGATCTATGAAATTACATCATGACGAGTTTATACTCTTCATTAGCGAAATCCTTCACGATCTAACATATAGTCATGGATGTGTTTGCCAAAGTTTTCTACAGAGATTCGAACCTGCGCGTGGTGGTAAGGAACAAGATCAATGGGTGTGTGGGTTAATGTAGCCAGTAACAATTTAAGCCTGACTTTTACCATTCAAACAGTTATAGAACCATAAGTAAACTGGAGTTGTTGACAAACAAAAATCTTAAACACCACTTTGTTACGCTGACCAAGCACTAAAGCATATCACTTGAACTATGATTAGCAACCTGATTTAACCATCGGAGTTTGAGGATGAAAAGTAGATAGAATTTCAAAGTAGTGCCAAGCAATTTCCAAAATAGGCCGACAAATTTCACATCTCTGCTCGAGATACAATGGTGGAAGAGCTAGGCTGCGTCACGATTTAACGCTTTTCAAAAAATGAATTTATTAACATGTGAGCGGCATTGGTTTTATTTACAGGAAACATAAGTATATCTTAGAAAACATAAGCTGACAACCAAAATGGGAATCATATCCTCAGTCCTAAAAATCCCGAGAACAGGAGTCCATACCCCAACATCCTTTCAAGGTTCATGAGGAGCAGGGTAAAGGAGCATATAGCGGTGTTTTGTTTCTGCTTTGTGATTAATACGACATGTTCTGCATTGTACGATATCCTGCCAACATCTTACACCAGAAAGGCCCGATAAAATCTATCTTCTTGATAATGCAATAGTTTGGCTCCCTACTCCCAAAATGTTCGGCTATATCATAGCCATCTCAAGAAATAATAAACTCTAAATGAATAATAAAATTTGTGCGCCAATTTGGTCATTTTAAACAAATCGCTATTTTCACTTAAAGTCAACATACTCATAGCCAGTTTGCATTACTAACTATCCTCATAAATATTAAGTCGGGACATACGAATACTCATCTTTCAATCCATCAAACCGATGACATGTGAAACATTCATCGATGAAGTGTAATAAGTTAATATTAAGTGCATCGACGACTTTTTGTTTTCGAAAATGCTATACGATGATTAATCTAAAAAAATTCATTCAAAATTCATCATTTAGCATGCTCAGTCAAATTTCTTTTGTGAGTTGAAATATCTTGCCCCAAAACTTGGTGGTCGAGAAAACAACCTGGGAGCGGTAGGCAACAAATAAAACCTCAAAAAACGAAGACTATGCACTATAACATAGAACTCTTTATCATATGTAGAATATCGTCTTTTAGCATCGGTGAGTTTTTCACTAAAAAGCTATAAATTGACCTTCTTATTTCAAGACACCACCAATACCCTACACTGATGCATCTATTTAAAACTTTATAAATGATCTCAGCAATCATCCTCAAAGGCTCAAGTATAGTCATTTTGTGTGTTCTCAGCATACACGGTTGTGACAGTAGACCATGAACTCACTCATTTTTAAATGATCTATGATAGATATATGGTGCTAAATCCTTTATAAATCTCCTGAGAAAAATTTAAGTTTCATGAACTACGGTCTCGGTGATAAATTTTAGTTCAGGGCCATCACAACCTTTCCCAACTTTTTGGGTTTCCCTATTGAGTGATAAATGTTGAGCTCTGATAAAAACCTAAGAAAAGCACGTAATAGTTTGCATAAAAGAACATACCAAGAAGATTCGCACCATAAGCAGCCTCTCCAAGTGAGAAAAAAACTATTGAAAGTGTTCTCATCTCTTGTTTGAGATGTTTATGAATCGATATGACATCAGTAAACCAGGGAATTGCCAATGAAGGCTATAGGACATGGAGTCATAACTCTCACTTTAAAATAATTAGAGGCATTAAATGAGCCTAAAGGAAGCCAAGCCTAATGAGAAAAACCATCTTGTCTGTTTTATCAAGTTTCAACTCTCATCTCTATTTAACACAGGTTTGATGACCAACCTCAGTAATCCATCTTCCGAGGCACCTACTAGAGCAAGCTAATAGATCTTCCTCTCCTCAAGGCGGGGGGATAGGAAATCTATGTTGATTGTGATCTTGATGATGACTTTGTCATCCCACCACAGTTCTCCAGTCCAAAATGCTACTTAGATTAACCAAACAAAGTTGGCACTACAAAGAACAAGTGAAGCCCCTAACACAAATCCTCTGCAAGTCCTTTCTGTACCTGTTAAGCTCCTCTACCTCTATTTGGGTTCGTCTATAATGTAGAAAGTTAAGCAGTTGAAACACAGAAACTAAATCTATATACGCATGTTGGGCGTCTCTTAGGTGGTAGTTGCTAGGCAGCTCCATCGAAACCATATCAACAAAATCATCTGCAAATTCTTCACTTCGAAGGAACATTGATAATCGAGAAGAATCTATGGAACTTCTTTACCCTGTCTAGCACTTATAATCTATTCCCTCTCTCTCAACTCTTCTGTTTTAAAATAAATCACAAATTCTACGTTCAAAAAGTTTTAGAATGTCATATTTCCATTGTAACATTGGAAACATAGATCTAAAAATAATCATTCTTACCCTTAGCAAAAGGAATAAATGTTATCAATACCAAATTGAAGCAACATTAAAGTTCATAAAGCCAAGGGCAGCTTCTAAAGAACATGATAACATCCATGGGTATCACACATCACAATAAGTTTCATCGTTATAATCCCGTTTGAATAAGACTGAACGCTGGTGTGAAGCAAGTATGAAGTCATTCCCACACATGCTGCTTTAAAAGGATTTGGATGAAGGTTCTACTATCAGGTTAATAATTTAGCGACATCACTTAGAAACCATTCTGTTGAACTGCACCCAAATAATCATAACACTTTTATTTCTTATCTCCTTTGGCGTATTTTGTGTGAAAAATATTAATAAAACTTTCAGTTATCATTATCTCTGATTTGTGGATGGTACACGTCTGCTCCACACCAACACCGCATCATCATCACCGATCTTCGCAGAAGACCATCTTTGTCACCACAAAATAATCTAAAGGATCGGCTTGATTTGGTCTTCCGCCTCACCTATCAAACCTTTCTATTCGGCATCTGATAATGTGCACATTTAGGGACAACGAGAAGATCTGATATAGCGCGATGATACTTATGACGGACAATCGTAGTGCTGGCCTTAAGCTCAATAGGAGAAGCTTATTGGAAGGAGTTACGCAAGCTTCAGACTAGGTACTTTAATGTTGTGGGCTGTATTACCATTTTTATGACATGGATATGACTTGGACTAACATGTGTGTAAGAAAAGATCTATGAACTATCGACTTCAGAGACTTTGATATGCATCCTCCTGATGTGGAGCTTACAATTTAATATTTTGAATATTGAACACGTGACCATTAACAAAGCGGTGCGAGCGAAGAAAGAATAATCTCAGTGAAATCACTTTACACCTAGAAAGCCTAGCCCATCAAATTTAGTAGAATATTCATCTGTTAGAGTCATTTGTTTTGAATTAATCATGTTGGAGAACAAGCGGCTCTTATATGATGGAGAATATGGCCACTTTTCTTGAAACTTTGGCACCATAACAGCCCATTAAGAGTGGAAATGGGTGGTTCTTTAGACATATCATGGCAAAACATATTCTATCGAGTTCATCTTTATTTAAAATTGATTCATTCATTTATGTTTCAGTCGTTCACTATCAATCATTTCTTAAATCAAACTCAAACTTCTCTAATAACAGCAAACCGATCGGATAAGCATTGGGATCATTATCACCATGAACCAAGACATTAACCTTGACTTTTTGTGGTGTGTCCCTTTGAGGTTATTCAACCAGCTTCACTCTGATCTCACCTAAGGTACCCAGGTAACCTAGAAGAAATTATCTGTGAGAGGCAACTATCTTCTCTCACATGATTTGGTGGGTAATTTTGCCTTAGTGGTTGGTAATCTAATGAGAAGTTGACATTAGCAGGTGGAAACCGATCACCTAGGTTGAACTGAAGGTCTCTTGTTGCAGGTAACCTCGTGTGAGGTTGAGCAATTGAATTACTACCCAAGTTCATTTTACCCAGATTGTCATGCAAACCATTTGTGAATTCATCATATTGATGTGAACCTCCAGAAGGACTTGAACCCCCGATGTGTGTCGACCCAACGTGTTTTCTAACAGTTTCATCAACATATTCACCTATCTCACGTTTACCCAAATGTTTTAAAAGCAAATACATTTTTTGATTCATTGCATGAGTTTGTTGTTCGAGGGTAGATTGACGTTGAGTCAATTGACCACACATTGAATTCAAATTACTTACCAATGTAGTGACTGAATCAAATTGTGTTTTATTTGCATCATGATAACGGGTAATATAGACTAGAATATCATTTATATCTTAAGATAAAGCTTGTAGTCTTAAGTCAAAATTATTAAGTCTCTCAGTTGGTTCTTTTATGTTAGGTGAAGAAGAAGATTTAACAGTATCACTTTTAGTGGCTGACATATTGAGATAGAATCTAAAATTTCACTAAGTAAGGAAAATTTTAAATTATATGCTAATGCAACAAACACAAATCTAAAAAATGTAATGTGATTATATATCAATGATTACACGAGTCACGAAATAATAACTAAAAAAACAAAAAAAAAAATTTTAATACTCTTTATGCTCTATCAAATAAACTGGAACCTAAAACAATCAAGCAAAATATACTTAAATATCACAAATATTAACTGGGTTTTCAAAGTAAAATAAAATGTACCCCGTAGAAGAACCTTTAGAACGCCTACAAGTCCTTAGCGTGGTTGCAAGGGAATGAAATAAAGTATGCAATTTTTTGATGAGGTCAAATTGATTGTATTCCCGAAACAGTGATCAAATGAAAAGTCCTCACAACTTTGAAGGCCGACCAAACAACACTCGTAAGAAACGAATGCAATTTTGAAACCAATGTGATCGAAGCCTATAGCAAGATTGACCCAACATCAGCCTAAATGAAGTTCAAATTGCCAAATGTAAATTAATAATCCAAGCAATCAGTTTGAATAGATGAGTGTTCCAATCTTAGAAAGAGTTAAGGGACCTTTGGAGAAGGCCTTTTCAGATGCTGGTCTATCAGCTGAAAACATCCATGCGGTTGAGGTTGTTGGCTCAGATTCTCGTGTTCCTTCTATTATTAGGATATTAACATAATTTTTTGGAAAGGAACCTAGCCGGACAATGAATGCAAGTGAGTGTGTGGCTAAGGGCTGTGCGTTACAATGTGCAATTCTTAGTCTAACATTTAAAGTGTGAGAGTTTCAGGTCAATGAAAGCTTCCCCTTTACAATTGCTTTGACGTGGAGATGCCTAGAATGTTGCTGTAGATAATCAACAAAGTACTGTTGTCTTTCAAAAGGGAAATCCAATGCCTAGTGTCAAGACCTTGACGTTTCTGGACCAGTAATCTCTCTCCTCATCTCCTAGGGTTTATGGACCATCGTTTTCGAACCCTAGATGACCTCCTCACTGCCCCCGATCTCGCCGTCGAACTCGCCAAAACCTGTTCCGATTTGGACTCTGATCTCAAGAATCTCGTCATCTCATGGAGTCGTCGCTCGATCGCGGCGAAAACCGTCGTTCTCCGCCTCAACTACCGGTTGCAAGACCTCGGAGTTATGGCGTCTCGGAACGACGCCGTCTCGTGCTGGGGACCTCCCGCAACAGGCCCGTGAACTGCTGCGAGTCGAGGCTCTTCGTGGGTACGTGGAAACCGCTCTGAGGTTAGAGGCGCCGGTTGGGGATCTCCAGGACGCGATTTGCTCGAAAAATGTGGCGGTTACTGTGAAGCAAGAGAGAGTGATCGGAGTTGTGAAGATCGTCGCTGATATCGATTCGGTGTTGGAGAATGTCGTCGAGAACTTGGATCTCGCATAGAAGTTAGAATAATAAAATTAAAAGAAAACAAACAAAAAATAAACAGCACAAAGTTCTCTAAGTTTTTAATTTCATAAGTCTCCAAAAAATAATAAGATAAGATGTTATTTACAAGCACTAACAGAAAATTTTATAAGACAAATCCAAAAAGTATGATTAAATAAATAACTAATAATAATAAAAATCATTATTGGACTTGAGTTTTCTATCTCAAGACATAGATATGCGCCTATTCAATGTCCCATCATGAAGTCTTTTCATAATTTTATGGTTTTGCACATAAGACTCACGAACATGTTTTAAAGTCTTGGTATTAATCATTGACACGAATGATCCGAAAATGTATCAATAATTGTGTATCGATCAAGTATCCACCGATACGCAAAATAAAATAATTAAAAAGTTAAAAAAAATATTTAAAAATTATGTAAATTATTAAAAAAATAAATATAATTAAATAAATAGGTATGTAAATTATTAATATTAGTTTTTCAATACATCTATCATACACACGTATGATAAATATCCTAAATATATATGGTAAATATCTTAAAAACATGTATCCATCTGTCTTCTTTTGTTTGCTGTTAAATGAGTATGACAAATATCTATTATAATATGTCCTTTTGTTTGTCTTTAAAATATTTGGATATCAATAAAATATCCTAATAGGATGTTAAATATGAAGTAATAAAAAAAAAGATATTAAGTATGTAAATAGAGAACCTCTCAGAATGTTGTCTCGTTTTCCCTAGAAGGTCAACGAACCAAGTTGCCCACCAACTTGCAAAGCCACCCGGATCCATGTCTGGCCATGGAGAATGGCGGTTCTGTCATCATCTTTTTCTTTTAGATGTAATTGCCAATGATTTTAGTTAATAAAATTTCCAAGTTCTTCTCAAAAAAAAAAAAAAAAAACGTATGCAAATAGATAGGTAGACTTACCTGGGGGTCATCTAAGTCATTCCTTCTTTGTTCGGGCTCTTCTTTCCCTCGTCTCTCCATGCCTAGTCGGTCAAGCTTCCCACCTCAATTCAATCCTCGCGCTCCACCAAAGCTGCTCCATCTTAGAGAGGATTTATGAAAATCTCAACAACCCCATTTTATCTGACTTAGAGTAGGTCAAAATGTTGTCCACGAAGACCCCCAACAACCGATTCAGACAATGAAAGATCCCGCGTATGAGATCCATGAATGCCGGCCGATATCTGATCAACCTGAATGGTATTACTATGAACTCGAAATGCCCATATCGTGTTCTAAATGTCGTCTTAGGGATATCTGCCTCCCTAACTCTCAACTGATGATAATCGATGCGAAGATCTATCTTGGAGTAGACCCGCGCCCTCTCAATTGATCAAACGATACCGATTCTTGATCGTAACCATGTTCAACTCATTGCTGGACACTAATGACAAACAAAGTAATACTCATTCTTCTTTGCAATAAATTGTGAGTGCCCCAAGAAGAAGTGTTCAGTCTAATAAAACCCCTGTCCAACAATTCTTTCAATTGGACCTTGAGTTTCTGCAACTCAGCAAGCGCCATTCTATGCAGCATCATAGAAATAGGTCATAGAAATAGGCGATGGATCAAGGTGTAACTCAATACAGAACTCTACATCCCTATGCAGAGGTAATCCTGGTAATTCCTTCAAAAAAACATCCTGAGCACTCACAACCACCCGAGGCAGACCAACTCTGCCCTGCCTCATCCTCTGTGGTGCGGCTCTATCAAACAATCCTACAACTATCCGTGCCACCTAGAATTATACACTTGTCAGCGAGAGAATCGTGTTAACCCCGAAACATAACACAAACATCATCTGCGGCAGCATAATCCTCCTACGATCACAATCAATGATCGACTAAACAAAGCTGTTACCAATCTATCCCAAGGATAACATCAAACTCCGACATGTCCATGACCCGAAGGTCTACAGTGAGTAGAATCCTTGAGATCTCTAACTCACAATTTCAACATATCAGATCAATACTCACCCTAGTTCCTAGGGAAGAATTCACATACAACGGCTTTTCCAAGGTTTCAACCTCTAAGCCTAAATCTTTCACACAAGATGTAGCAACAAAGGAATGAGATGCACTATAATCAACACTCGTCTACAAAGTAAAGAGTAGCAAACATACCCCGACAACTGACTGATCTCGGGTGCTTACTGAGGTGTAATGGCGCAGACAAGCCCCCGGGTCCCAAAGTCCCGGCCCTCAGGAGCCCCGGGCCCCTCGACCGACCCCCGCCCATCCGGCCCGACCGCTAAGCAAGAGGGTCTGCCCGCCCCGCGATCGATATCGCCTCCTAGCCTGCTATAGGTAAGAAGTGAACAACCGCATGTGTACGCCCCATTGATGATCAGATCGAGGTGTCCCATAACTCTGGGATTCTTGTCTTTAAGGACAATCCCGCCTTAGGTGTCTAGGATGATGGCAATAGAAACATGTCCCTTGCCCTGTCTGGCCTAAAGCCCCGAGGTGTCTCCCACTTCAGATGACTTAACTCGCTCGCTCCCAATACCGCTACCGCCCCTGGCGCTCGATACTGTCGACGCCAAAATTTGGGGGGTCCGCGACCAACCGTCAACACGCTAAAATACTCGTGGATATCGTGTGTCTTGATACCACACTGTTCAATCCCATTTACCGAGATCCGTTTATTTACATTCAATTAAAATTTTATGTTATTTTCAAAACATATTACAGTGAGTTTAATTACAACCTCATACAAATGTATATTACAAACTTGTTTGTCCAATACTTTTACAAAAAGGTTACAAAGCCATAATATGGCTTTCTTCACAATTTCGACTCCTAATGAGAGTCGTCCACCAGTGTCTGCTCTGCACCTGAAATGTTATCCCATAGAGGGTGAGCCAAACCCAGTAGAGAAACTTCCTACATAGGCTACTCTCTACCTAAGTGCACATACAATGCTAGCACTTGCATTCATATGAACCATTCCATACAAATTATGCAATTCTATCATGGAATTCTATATGTCATGCCATGATATGAGATGAGAATCAATCATGTACCATGCTCCGAGTCATTACCGACTCCATTACTCAGTGTGATGCCAAAGAGTAGTAAATTATGAGTCAATCACCGACTCATATCACATACCACAATCGCATCCAATGATCATTTCAAAAAATTTCATTTTTTTTATAAACCAAAACCTTTTGGATGTCATATTCTAATGACTACTTTCTTTTACAAAATCATGTGTCTTTTGTGGGTAGCGAATTTTCGGGGTATCATCGCAGGCTTCGTACCCCTTCCTACACTTTCACGGGCTTTCACCGTTAGACACATGTATAATAAAAAATACCAGGTCTTTCACCTAAGAGGGTATCTATCCTTACTTGCTATTACTCGACACATATTTGCATGTTCTACAAACAGTGAAACCTGTTGAACTTCCTTCAACGTATCGAGCCCACTCATCAACCCCTAAGGATGGTGTGTGATGGCACCATGCATTTACACCCATGAAATACGATGTCTCGGTGCATATGTAATGCATTATGCCATTTCATATCAATTCCATGTCTCATATGTAATGAATGTCATATGGACAATTCCAACATACAATTTATCATGTATCATGGATAATTATGTCGTGTATAATTTCCAAACATTTCATCCAATTACCAACATATTAAAACATATATATCAGCAAGATCAACTGGGCATGTTATCACAAATCAAGCAATAACACTTTAAAACAATCCACAATTTCAGACTTCATGTCGCCATAACAGACACCAAAACAGTGGCACAATTGGGCCCTAAACAGCCAGAACTAATCCCGTCAGCCACCAACTAGTCAGTTAATGCACTACCAAAATAGTCCACGAAATTAGTAGAAAATCTACATCGAAATCAGTTCAAAAATTCGAACACAACAAATAAACAACAAATCAGAGATTCTGGTGAAACCCACCATAACTGGGTCAGAGAATCAATTAGCGATGCAAATACACTTCATAATGTATGACCCGAAGTCCGTCCCCTACTTTCCCACCGAAAATCGCCTTAAAATCGCTGTGTAGGATCAAAATAGGCAAAGATTCACATATTCGAAATTGCCAAACATCCCCTTAGGGAAGACACAACCCCACAACCCTTATGGTGGAAAATAAACTAAATTAGCGAAGAACCCCACTGGAGTGTAGCCTCTGCCGAATATACGGACTTTACTTTAGTCGATGTTCGACCGTCTAACACCGATTTCCTTCCTCGTCAGACTCGAAATATACCCTGTGTTGTTGTTCTGACTCTGTTTAGGTATATTAAAAGCTAAATATGAATTTCGGAAAATAAAACAAAGACCCGGAATTTATAATAAAGCCAAGGGTAAATATGTAATTTACCACTTGAGGACTTAAGTGTTATAAGATGAAGAGATGGGATTAGATGCAAATATAGAAAAGATGGAATAGAGATAAAAGAGAAATGGGGGGACCAAAATGCAATTATGAAAACTTAAAAGCAAAAATGAGTTTTATTTGAAGGCCAAACATGGCCTTAACTAAACAATTGATTTAAGACCAAATTTGGTCTCAATTGAGGAAGAGAAAAACGTAGAGAGAGAGGGGAAGAGCAAAAGGAGAGAAGAAGAAGAGCAAGAGAGGAAGAAGAGCAAGCAAAGCCAATTAAGGTATGGAACTCGATTTTGGTATGGAACTACATGGCTTCTAAAAGCTTTAATGGTTTTCATGCAATTGTATGGTTATTAGTCATTTCTAACCTAGGGGAGCCTGCTAGGTTTCATCCTAACCCACAATTATAGAAAGTAAAGTGGATAAAACCATAAGAGTACAAGAAGCATATGAAATCCTCTCTCGAGGATGGATTCATAGCTCAAGGGAAAGTAAAATGAGTTGGGTTTATAGAATAAACCCTAACTAATCTACATGATTGGGTTGTGTATGGATAATAACCCATATTAGAGTGGGTTTGAGAGTGATTCATGATAAATGGTTGAAAGAAGATAAGTATTGAAAGAGGAATTGAGTAGAAAAGAGAGTATAAGATGAATTTGAAGTGGTCTTGAAGTGTTTATGAGGTATAGAGTTGATCGGGTTGAAACATATGGAAAACGAGAAAATACACATTCTGGCACTTTTCAGACTTGTACCTACACTTTGAACTTGTACTGCATACATTGTATTCTGGTCATTTTTATTAACATGTACCGGTACAGGTTAGACATGTACCGATACACCTCGTTCGTTTTCCAGCTTTTGACTGAAGCTCAGATTGGGCCATAACTCGCCATTTCTTATCCGATTTGAGTGATTCAAGTGGCCAATTAAAATAGACTTCAATGAAAACCATCCATATAGAAATAGACATCGTCAAATTATGACTCTAAGTGGCCCAAAAATCCACTCGAAGTGGGACCATGTGCAAACCAAATTCTGGTTTCAGTGTTGAACATAGAGAAGTCCAAGGTTTCGACGAATCTTGAGTTCCGGTGTTCGACTGGGTGATTCCAGTTGGAATAGAACCCTTAGAACCTTAGCTTTAAATGAGTATAAGGACATAGTGTCAAAATATGAAGTTAAGACCCTGTAAAAATGAGTAATACAAACTGTCCTTAGAAAATCAATAATTAATTAGTTGGTATAAAATGCTATAACTTTTTTCGATGATCCGAATGGATTGATTCCAATTCCTAAGTAAAATAGATTCATAGAGAATAAGAATATATGAATGAGGTGTGATTTTATACACATCATACTATAAGATATGCTATATGTAATAGCCATGAAACAAGGAAAATATAGAAAAATGTAATATGTATAGATATGTTCATAAAACATGAATATGATATTAATATAGGATATGTCATAAGATATGATGTATAAGTCATAAGATATGATAAGATATGATAGGATATGTCAAGATACTTATAGTCTAAAAGTACACAATTGATAGGTACATATGAATATAAGATTATATGTTGTGAACATATGATTGTCATACATGAACGAATAGATGGAACATGATAACATGTAAAGTATACGAATAGATAAAGACATGACAAGAATATAAACGATAGAATATATGATAGACATACCGAAAGGAATAAGATGGAACATGCTAGAACACATGGTAGAAAGGCATAAATGATAAGAACAAATGGAGAAAAGTAAAGATGACAAAGTCAGAAGAACGAATAACATTTGCATAAATGATAAGTATATATGAAAATGTGAATGAGTAAAGCTTCACATGATAGAATATAGAAAGTACAAGAATAAATTTAATTCACGTATAGAAATGGATAAATGATATAAAGAGATAAGGACTCATATGTAATATATGTATATATGAGAACCGTAATATGAAACTACGATATGAGACCAATACGAGTAAAGTAACGATAGATATATGCATACAAATATGATAACAATAGTTATTCACGCCATTTAGATATGTACGTAAATGTAATAAAGTCATCATTCGCCAGATCCGGTAGAGGATAGATAGCATGCCATAGTGGAAGATACAATGTCGCGAAGATATTCATAGACGATATCGAGGTCTCCGCTTGGTCGATGACATGTATCCGTTTGATCGTGTGGCCCCGCAAGGGTCACCACATTAGACGTAGAGATCATCAGTCAGATAAATGATAAGATCTTCTGCGGGCATCGATAGCATATGACATAGGTCACCGCCTGCACAGCTGATGATACCTTTCGTATTAAACTACGTAGATCATCGCTCAGACAAGCATTGGGCATTTTCGTACACATAGTTTTCCCGTATCCGCTTCTAAGGTATTTGCAGATATGAAACCAAAAAGGAAATGATATGTATAGAACATATCACATGATATGAGAAGCATAGCACTGTTATGCGATGAAAGTATAGACAGTTACAAGAACAAGTAGTACAAAGATAAATTGATATGAAAATAAGTATATGAACACAAGAAAAGTAATAAAAGTATACAAAAGCACAAAGTATAGATAGATAGGAATAAGAAAGTACAAATGTATATGAAGTATAGGAATAGTACAGATAACAGATATGAAAAGTACAAGATGAACACTCATAATAGGAAAGTATACACCAGTACAAGTATGAAAGTGAAGAATGCCATAAATCATAGAACCGAAAGATGAAAAAGACATAGACTAGAGACATGCTATGTAACTTGACAAAGAATAGGAACATTGAAAAGACATATAACAAGTGTGAAAGATGAACACGGGATAAGTATAGGAATATGTAAAGTACTCAAATAGGAATACAGAAAAAGTATAAATAAAGGAGATGCTAAAGACATAGAACATGTAATAGAAAAAGATTGACATGTAATAGGAATATCAGATGATAAGGAATTATGTTATTAAAAATGTTTAGATATATATAATGATACGTATGCTCGCTGATACGCTATCAGGCCGTTTATGCTTATGTTCCACTAAGCCAGAAGCTTGGGGATCGTGTTCAATCCTCAGAGCATGTTCGAAGACAAGGATAGAAGACAGACATTCCACATCACAAAGCAGCCGACTCAAAGATGTGTGTCACTCACCGTCCGCAATCTCCGATGTTTTGTAATAGAACAGGCGATAAGAGACGGGACTCAGATATGTGTATAGATTGTGACGACACCACCGTGGTAGTTCTTTCAGATATGTACAAATGATTTTTGTTATTAACAAATTGTTTGTGTAATTCAATATATTACAAGATGTACCGGTAAAGTTAAATGTGTCAACGAGATCTGAAGATAAAGAAAGATAATATATAAGAGGATAGTATCGCGCCTGGGATTTCTTGTCGATCCACCTGCCTGACCGGATCTGGGGGCGTGACACCCTTTTTTTTTTTCTTCTCTCTTTTTCTTCCTTCCTTTCCTTTTGGTTGCTCTCCTCCTCTACGACCAATTTACCCTCCCTTTATAGACTTTTCTAATGGGACATGCATGACACACGGCTTCACATGTGTCACACATGCATTTGCTCAGATGCCTCAGGACACATGGCTCGCTAAGGTGTCACCACATGGTTTGTTGTGTGTCTGACACCTGGTTATGATTGAAAAACATAAAATTCTTACTGTCTCGGAATTCAACGAAATTCGCCTAAGTAACTAGATTTTGCAAAACAAATGGAATGATGAAATCCATTCACATCCGAAATCTGGGGAAAAATTATATGCTTTCAACTCAGACAGAGCTAGAAAGTTCATCAAGCCATTTTTTTTTTATTTTGGAAAAGTTCAAATTTACCCGGGGTTTTAAACCGTATGCCCCAATTATAGAAAAATGATTTATTTTATTTTATATCTAATATATAATAATAAATAAAATTGAATAATTTTTAATAAAATAAGTAATAATATAATCTTTTATTTTTTTATAAACTATATTAATTTTAATGTAATAAAAATAAAAATAAAACGTGGCAACAAATTTTTTTTTTTTGAAAAACAATATTAAATCTAATTCAAATGATCAGTTGGAGTTTGTATAATCAAGTAATGTCTTGTGGACCTCGCTTTTTTTTTGTTGTGATTCATTTTCCATTTGATGGTGAAACTTGGTTTTGCATTTTGAAAAACCATTTTTAAAAACGATTTGAAGTATCTACTTGTTTTTGTTTTACTTTAAAAAGGAAAATAGAAGAATAAGTAAAACCCTATATATGACTCCTAAAAAGGAAAAACACATATGAGAAAACCAAGTCCATGATTGGGGGTTAGGTTACTTATTGAAAACGTCCATTGAAAAGCATGACACCTCTCTAAACCCTTAAAGGTCGGGTTTTTACTAATCAAATCAAGACAAATGTAGCAATAGATTAATGAATCTATTGACACAAAAAATAAACAATAATAAGAATAAGAATCTGTCAAGCATATAGTAGATAAAAAACAAAGTCAAAGGGAAAAAACGCGTATTTTGGTGACGGATCGAGAGTGCTATTTGTAGAAGACCATGTTAGTGCAATAGAGAATATAAAATATTTCATAATCAAATTAGAAATTGGATTATAACTCAAGCTCTAAATTATTTATCAAATGATACATGGGATGTCGAGCCCTCCACCAAAACTCATTTATTTAATACACAAATTAACTCTACAAGATTTCATTTTGTTAAAATTATAAAATTGATTGTGTTATTTGAATTTAAAAACAATTAAAAAAAGTGAATATGAATAAGAAATTTTAGAAATTAGGAATTAAATTAAAATTCTAAAAATTGGAGATTGAATTTAAATTTTAGAAATTTGAATTTTGGAAAACTAAATTTTAAGAAATTGACAATTTAAAATGAATGTTTGAAAATAAGATTTTTTTAGACTACTAATTTAAATAGGAATTTTTGGAATTGAAATATAAAATTTTATGAATTATTGAAGTTAAAAAAAAAACGGAATTTGGAAAAGGAAAGAAAAAATAATAATTAGAAATTTGAATTTTATAAATGTTAGCTCAATAATACCTATAATTGAGGTTTTGATGATAACAAATCAAGATTATTGGTTACTAATGATTAACATTGAGATAAGTAATAGGTTAAAATTAATCAAGCGTCAAATGAAGATATTTCAAGCTTAAGATGACAATGATGTACTTGACCAAGTTCTTGGAAGATAAGTCCACTCATTCAAATAATCAAGATGACAAGAAACCAGGACTCCAAACTCAAGATCTTATATGAAGATCTTTCAAGTTTAGGATGTCTATGAAAGGTGAATGTATTGGTGTACTTTAAGTTATATCATCTCTTACATGCATATTCTTCATAACTAGATTTTTATGTTTGATTAGCATATTATTTGAAAACTTGAGTTATCAAACCTTAGGTGTTTAAAGTTTAAAATGTGTTTAAAAGAGGTATCTAAGGTTTGAATTTGATTTGGAATGAAAAGAACCTAAAATGACTATTTATGGGGTCTTTCGAACATTCTTTGCATACATCATGTTTTTAACTCGGTTTGACTTTAAATTGATTAAAAATTCTAAATCTCATATTTAATCTTCAAACCTTAGTTATTTGATGTTTAAAAGAGTTATCTAAGGTTTGGAATCAATTTAGAGCAAAAACGAGTTGAAAATGACCTAAAACGATAATTTATGATTATCCATCAATTTGTGTTGTTTATGTCAAACTGGTTGAGCAACTATGGGAATCACTAGACCGGAAATATAAAACTGAGGATGTCGGGGCCAAAAAGTTCGTTGTGGGCCGATTCCTTGTTTATAAAATGGTAGATTCCAAGACTGTGGGTCGGGCCAAGTCCAAGAACTTCGGGCAATCCTCCATGAGATTCTTGTTATGCCGAGGAACGATAAGCCGAAATAAACTTTTCAAGTGGTAGCTATTATTGAGAAATCGCCTCGCTTGAAAGACTTCAAAACTACTCAAACATAAGAGAAAAGAGATGAGCATCGAAGATCTAGTTATTCGACTTCGTGATCGGGTTAAGACAATAAAGGACTGAGAGGAAAATGGCACACAATCCTAACGAGGCTAAGGCTAACTTTCAGGAACATGGTCAAGGTTCCAAGTTCAAAAAAGCAACAACAGCGAAAAGGCACTAAGCTGGGACCAAAAGGGGGAGTGTTCAAGAAGCAAAGTTCATTGGGAAAATGCTTCAACCTGAAGTAAGGTCAAATCTTCGATTGCAAACTTCGAAGAGAACAAACTCTATGAAGCCATCGTGGCTCGACGACATCTCCAAGGATGTTCTCAAATCGACCTCACCAGCAAAGGATCTCTCGAGGTGAACTGGTGGATCAAATCCCAAGGAATGGTGGATTGAACCGGTGCTACCCAGCCATGTATGTTCCGATAAGATGATGTTCTCCACCTTTGAACCAATTAGACCGAGAAAAGGTGTTCATGGGGAACTCACACGATATCAAAGTATAAGGCAAGGTGGTCTTCAAGATGACTTCAGAGAGTCGACTCTAACAAATGTTATATGTACTAAATCCGCAAGAACTTGTGTCCGTTCTTGTCGAATAGTCATGGATTTGGTGCTCGAAGTCAGATAAATTTGTTCTATCAAAGAGCTGCACGTATGCCTGAAAAGGGTATATGAGTATGTATGTGAAGCTTAATGTAATGACTATCATTAAGTCGAAATGAATAAAGCTAGTTCTTTTGCTTATATTCTTGAGTCATCTAATCTATGGCATGGTAGATTATGACATGTTAATTATGATACATTGCGCAAATTAATTAACTTAAATCATATACCAACTTTCCAAATTGATGCAAAACATAAGTGTGAAACTTGTGTTGAGGCAAAACTAACTGTATTACCTTTCAAAGCATTGAAAGACACACCGAACTCCTCTTGACTGAATCCATAGTGATATATGTGATTTGAAGCTCAGACAACAAAGAGGTAGTAATAAATATTTTATTACCTTTTGTGGGATGATAGCACCAAGTACAGCTATGTGTACTACTTAAAAGTAAGGGAAGTAGGCGACAGAAATTTTGTTTTCATAAAAACGAAGTCGAAATCAACTCAATAGGAAAATTAAAGTGCTAAGAAGTGATCGAGGTGGAGAGTATGACCGCCATTTGTTGACCTTGTGCTCAATATGGATTATGCAGTGAAACCACAAAGACCTTATTCGCTACAATCTAATGGAGGGCTGGGATGAAAAATCGCACCTAAAAGAAATGGATGACGCAATGTCGATAAGTTCCTGTCTACCACAAAACATGGGGAGAAGCTATTTTATCCGCTAATTACCTTCTAAATAAGGTACCTAAAAAGAAAAAAAGCAAAAGACTCCATATGAGTTATGGAAAGAATGAAGCATCCTACAAATACTTGCGAGTGTGGGATGTCTGGTTAAGTGGCGCCTCTCCACCCAAAAAGGTGAGAATAGGAACTAAAACTATTGATTGCATCTTCATTGGTTATGCACATAACAGTGTTGCTTATCGATTTCTTGTTTATGAGTCTAATATTCCGGATATTCACCAGAATACGATAATGGAATCGAGGAATGCATCATTCTTCGAGATGTTTCCACACGGACTAAGGAAAAAGCCCGTTCATCAAAACGAAAGTGTCGAGACTATTCATGAAAATAGTCGTGATGAAGATACCGATGGAGAGGTAGAACCTGTGCAAGAAGAAAAGGGCAAGGACAAAAAAACATTTGGTCCAGATTTTAATTTACATGCTCGGCAGAACCTCAAACCTATAAAGGCAAGAACTCTACGGAGAGTCTCATGTGGAAAGAGGCAATTAAAAGTGAAATTGATTCCATACTGCATAACCATACTTGGGAATTAGTAGATCTTCCATCGGGTTGTAAACCTCTAATTTCCAAGTGGATTTTTAAGAGGAAACGAAAAGTAGACGGATCAATAGACAAATACAAGGCAAGACTTGTGATCAAAGGCTATAGGCAAACTGAGGTACATCAAATGGATGTCAAGACAGCCTTCTTAAATGGAGATTTGAATGAAGAAATCTGCTATGGAGCAAACAACCTCGAGGTTCGTCCCGACAAGAAATCAAAGTCCAGATTGGTGAAATCTCGTATGGATTAAAATGCTAATCAAACAATGGCATGAGAAATTTGACAACGCGTTGTCACATGGATTCAAAATCACGAATGTGACAGTGTGTCTATGTCAAAGATGATGAAATATGGCTATGTTGGGGCTGTATGTTTGTACGTAGATGACATGTTTGATTGTCTGTGAGTGATGATAAGATGATTACATCTACCAAAACATGTTGAATTCAAGATTTGACATGAAAGACATGGACTTGGCCGATGTTATTTGGGAATAAAATCAAAAGAACATCGATGGACTCGTGCTAAGTCAAAATACACTATGTTGACAATATTCTTAGGAAGTTTGATAAGGATAACTGTATAGCCGTAATAATGCAAGAGATGTAACTCTACACTTTTCCATATCAAAGGAGAGAGTGTTGCTCAAGAGAATACTCTAAAGATGTGTGGAGTCTAATGTACTTAATGAGTTGTACAAAAACCGCATATAGCCTATGCGCTAATAAACCTAGGCAGTACACGAGCAACTCGAGCTATGCATTGGCAAGGAATAATGAGAGTATTAAAATACTTTACGATTCACTTCGTGACTATGGGTCGCACTACACAAGATATCCTCACGTGACTTGGAAGCGTTACGTTGATGCTAATTGATATCTAATGTTAAAGACTCAAAATCCCATAAGCATGCTCTTTACACCTGAGGTGCAAATGGCATCATGGAAATCCTCAAACAGACGGTTATTGCCGCATCCACAATGGAACTGAAGTTTATAGCACTAGACAAATGTGGGAAGAGGCGTATCGGCTAATGTCACTTCCTGTGAGGACATTCCAAGGCGGCCAAAGCCAGCGCTCCAATACGCATACATCAGGATACTAACTGCCATATTGGTAGAGCACAAAACAAGATGTATAATGGTAAGTCTAAAACATATCCGTCAAATAATACTATTAACAAATAATCCTCAATCAAGTTATCTCTCTAGATTATGTAAAATCTGAAAATAACATCGCGGATTCACTAACCAAAGGGTTAAACAGAGTCAGTTGAAAGTCATCGGGCGGAATGGACTCCAAGTCTTAAAAGAATAAGTCATGCAATGGATACCCACCTTAAATGACTCGGGAGATCCCAAGATCTAGGTTCAGATAAACAACTGTAAAGACTCTCGATACAATCAATGGGTGGGGATATTATCGTGTCCATTCCTTTATGATGAACAAAGGATGCTCATAAGAAGGTTGCTTGCGCTTTAATGATCTCGGCATCACGGTTATACGAGCTACTCTTAATTTTTACAGAGAGATCACTCATGTAAGAGTGAAGTGGGCGTCAGAGGGAATTGAATAGGCACAATTCTATTAAACTCTCACAGTAACCAGCGCACGTCCATGGCCAAAATGGACATAAAAGTGAGAACTAAACTGCTCAAGATTCCGTGTGAGATATGTCATCGCTCTACACAAATGGCGTAATAGTCTGCTGACATCGTGTCTACTGTTTAGCTAGTAGAGTAAACATATTTTCACAAGGGAATGTTCAAAAGGTAACACCTACCTCTCCTATGCAAGTTTCAACCGTTGCTTCTATCACCATGTCCGTCTCGCCTTTAGTCATCAATTTCGTTCATGTGGGGAATTGTTGGATTTAGTGAATGAAATGGATGACATTCAATGAATAATTAATTCCGGAATTCTAAGAGTTTCACTGAATAATTCTTTGTTCATAATTCTATGGATTTAAGTTATATGGAATAATTGACACTCAATGAATGAGATTAATGACATTCAATGAATAATTAATTTCTAATTTATAGTTTGGGAAGCCAAAAGGTTTGGCATTCCAAAAGGTCAAGTCTTCTCTTTATATAAAGGTTGTCAGGTATTTCGTATCAAAGATAAAAAGAGCACGAGTCTCGAGTTTTCCTTTCTTCGTCCTTTTGTTCTGGATAGTGCAAACATTATCGGGCCGCCGGAAAGGGCTACAAAGTGCTTTGGCGACCATTCGATACCCGCTTTATCCTGGGGAGACATACGCCTGAAATCTCAAAGCACCAACTTATAGCGAATTTGTCTAAGGAAATTGTGAATTTCACAAGACTCCTACTGTTTCTCCAATCCTGGGTTTTATTCCTCCCTTTCTTATTGATTTAATTTATTTTGTTTTTCTTTAATAACCATTATATTTCGCAGCAATAGTTTATGTTGCTTGAATGTCCAAACATTTGGTTTATGCTTTCCTGTGTTTCTACAACAAGCAGATACTTTGTTGGTTTTATTTATTCTTCTTACGCTAGCCGTTTGATCGGGTCTTTTTTTGGCTTCGAGTGATCGACTATCATCTCAAGAGGTCGATTGGTTTCATCTAGAAGAGGTGCAATCTCGACTATTTAGGTCCAAAGAGTTATGTTTTTGTTGTTTGATGAATTGGTCGAGGTAACAGTAGGGATGTAAATGAGTCAAGTAACTCGCGAGCTACTCGAACTTCACTCGTAGAATACTTGGATTCGACTCAGATTTAACAAATTGAGTTCGAGCGTGAGTAACTTGTAAAGTCAAGTTCGAGTGTCCCAATACCCGACTCGAGTTGCTCTCAAGCTTAATCGAGCTTTACTATTTATTATTTATTAAATTACATTTACACCCTCATCATATAAATAGCCCTAGATCTCTTATTGATTTCCTAAATCCAAACTCTCCAAAGTTGCCTCTAATTCTTTAGTTGCCGCTACAACCCAACTCAAGTTGTCCTCATCTCTTCTCCACAATGATTAACCATCAACGTCGTTCGTTCTAGTTGAGATGTCCGCTTCTTTTCTCTTTCCTCTTCTCTTCATTCAAGTTGAGACGTGAGAGGTAACTGCAATTTCTAATAGAGCTTTTTCTATTATTTTTTTCACATTTCTTCCCTTATTATTACTGTAGTCACTTTGTATAGATGGTAAATCTTTTTCTTTCCCCTGTTATTATTGTTAGTGTGGTCAATAATACCAGTTATTTGGTTATTTAGTTACTTGTGATGGTCTCACCTATGTCACTCGCACCCCCGGTTATCAGTGTCACCTTCCCTCCTAATTTGCATAATTAGAACAATTTGAATCTATACACCATCTCAATTTGACTCTGTAAAGAGGACCTTACTTTAGAGCCTCATTTTTTTAAAATTAGTTTAAAAGTAGTTTCTCTTTTGAAAGAGTTCTGAATTTCCTTCAATTATGAAATCCAAAATATTAAAAATGCTTTGAAAAATCTTATTCTTACATAAAATTTACAAATTATTGATAATATTCTTTTGGGTGGCAACAATTGGTTTCCCTTTTATCTTTTTTTCCTTTCAAGTATACTAGTCGGATATGGATAACTGGATATCTTTTTTTTGTTTTTTCCTATTTGAATCTGTTTGTTCTTCAATTTATGGAGTTTTCTTTAAGACCACTACCCCTACTTTACCTATTAATTCAACTCATCACTAGGCATGCATAAATATTAAAAGTATTACATACAAGGATGCATTAATCATGATTTCTAAGATTATACAATATGATCCCTATTTGTATATGTAAATAAAATTTCTATGTTTTCTTTTCATTGTGTGTCATTTTATTTTGGTATTCTATTTTATATATTATTGTATTTTGGTTGATATATAGAATTTGATGTCATCTTTCTAATGAAACTATTTGTTGCTGATTTTTCAGACTATGAAATTTCCATATGATTGGTCATCTCCTATACTACAAATGAGTTCTTCTGGTAGTCAAATTATGGTAGATGCTCCCTTGCATACTAGTACTATCGATGCCAATGATGTGACTACTGAAGAACATAATGATATTAGTAATACTAGATGGCGAAATGAAGGAGAGTTTTCGATTTCAAAAGAAGAAAAGAGCAAAGACTTCGGCTATTTGGAATGAGCTCAAACAAATAAGTCTTCCTGATGCTTGTAGGAAAGATGAATAAAGCATTTCAAAACAAAACTCGCAATTCTTTCGAGCAGGAGTTCAACTCACTTTTTAAGACATTTGAATGGTTGTTTACAAAGAAAGCTTTTCCTTAAGCAACAACAAAGAATTAATTTTCAACCAATTTCTTCAGGTGATACTCCAATTGTTACACCAACTCTTACATATGGAAAGTTTGATATGGGCAAAATGAGAGAATTGACTGCACATTTGATATTGATTCACGAGCATCCTTTTACCATTGTGGAGGAAGAATGGTTCAATAGGATGCAAAAAAAGGAATTCTAGAGTGAGAAAGCATTTCTTGAAACATTGTTAAAAAGGATTGTGTGATAGTTTATGATTTGGTGAAGAAGAAATTGAAGGCAATGTTGAAGAATGTCAACAAGATTAGTGTTAATGATGGTAAACTAGAGCCTACAACAATAAAAGACATATTTCTAGGGTATGTTGTTAGGGTTAAAGGGTATAGATTGTGGTGTACTGAAAAGGATAGAACCCAAAGATTTATTATTAGCATAGATGTTACTTTTGATGAGTCTACTTATAAGGGAAGCACATGTCTAGCCTCAAATCATGTTCTGTCATTAATTCTATATTTGAATGTAATGTAACGGTAGCTTAATTTTAGCCTTACCGTTGACCAACTTTATGTAATTGTAACAGTAGCTTAATTTAGCCTTACCATTAACATGTTTACTAAATTAGACTCTCAATCACTCTGTATATATTTAGAACTTCTATCAATGAAAGGTATTGGAAAATCTATTATTTTACATGGTATTAGAGCCACAGATCTCTAACGAGTCACCGATCCAAGTCCCTGCCATGTCTTCCTCCTCCGATCAAAATCCAAACTTTAATCTCCACACCCAACCTCCTTCCGTAGCAAATAAATCACTCATTGCACTCAACATCACTGCCCAAATCAATGAAAAGTTAACTCCCACCACCTTTCCTCAATGGCGTGCTCAATTCGAAGCACTCCTCATTGGTTACGATTTACTCGACTATGTCCAAGGCACCCTTCGGTGTCCCTCTTCCGCTGGTACCGCCGCTGATGAGCTGCGCAAGACCCACTGGGTTCGCTAGGATAAACTTATCCTGAGTGCTATTTTAGCATCTACATCTCCCTCCATCACCCCCACTCCTATTACACATGAAGACAACCTCTCATGACGCTGGAAAGCTAAAAATTTATATGCTAGCCGATCCCGAACTCAGCTATGCGCTAAAGGAGGAACTCACCTTAATCCAAATGTGGAACCCTACTAATCATAGAATACCCCATGTCGTGGAAGGCCTTGGCCGATGAAATAGCCATTATTGATCATCCAATTTCGGATTATGACCTAACTTTATGTGTTGAATGGCTTAGGTCCGCATTGGGAGATCGCACCTTTGGCCCGAGCCCGGAATCATCATCGGGCTCGAGGAGTCAGACGGCCTTTCCTCGGGTCGACATGATGCCATATGAGGCGCTTGGAAGCCAACACAACAACTGGTTGTTTCTGCCAACTTCACGAAGACAAAGCATTTTGCACTAGGGGGGAGTCAATCGTGGTCCTTCAAGAAACATGATTCCCCGCCTGCGGGTCTTGTGTTCCAACTTGCCGGAACTTTAATGGAGCCCAACATGATGGTCGCCGCTTCCAATAACATCTCTAGAGGCCCACTATTCCAATCATGCCATTTCAGCCCAAATGCCAACTCTATGACTGGGCCAATACATTGCTGTCATGTCCTCAATTCCATTCTCATAACAGCCAATAAATCAGGTTACTGCATCTAATGGAAGGGATAGAAATTAAGCCATTTGATTCGACGCTTCTCATAACATCACGGGTGATCTTTCCAATTTATCTATTCATTCCGAATATGATGGAACTCGACGGCAATTCGATGATGGCCTGTGCTTGGCGCCTCACATGGCTGGTTCTTGGCTTTGCACTCTCTCACCGGTCCTTTTACATTGCGTGATACTTTCAGGCTCCAAACCTTGCAAATTTAATTTCCGCTCATCATCTCACCAAACAAAATAATGTCTTGTCAATTTCATCCTTTTTATTTTCATGGAAGGACAAGATATTGGGGCGATTCTACTAAAGGAGCATGTAACAATGGCATCTACACCTCCAAATCGTAATAGTAACATCAAAAAGGTTGCTAATGTGCATGAACTGACTTCTATTGATGGATGGCACAAGCCGCCTTCGGGCATCCTTCATTAAAATTGTCCATCATCTTGTTAAAAAAATTTCTCTTCCTATTTCATCACTAAACTTGTCTTCACTATGTCATTCATGTTCCCATCAATAAAGCTCATCAACAACCCTTTCGTGTCAATAGTCTCCAAAGTCATGAGCCACTTGAACTTATTTACACTAATGTGTGGGGTCCTGCTAGTTAAACTGGAATTGATGGATCAAGATATTACCTTATTTTTGTTAATCATTATACGTACATATGGTTTTATCCAATGGTCACCAAATCCAAGTTTCTAAATTTTTCCACATTTCAAACGGTTTGTTGAAACCCGCTTTCAAAAAATCAATCAAAAACACTATAATTCGACAATGGTGGTGAGTTTATTGCTTTAAAATCATATCTCCTACTTCACTACATAACTCACTACACTAACGCTCTCCACACACACCGCAACAAAATGGTGTCTCCTCGAACGTCACACGTCATCTCTGAAACAGGCCTACACCCTTCATGATGCCCATCTTGATTTCTCTTATTGGCCTTATGCCTTCAAACACTCCTACCTCATAAACAAATGTACCCCACACCTCTTCTTCGTGAAAAATCACCTTTGTGAAGTCCTTCGTCAAACACCAAATTATTTGAAATAAAAATTTGGATGCATTTGTTATCCTCTCACACGGCCCTATAACTCAAATAAAATGCAAATTCCGCATCCGTGCTCATCTTTTCTCATTATTCACCAACTCAAATGCATACAAGGTTCGAACCTCAAACAAAAAAATTTCTCTTCTCCCGGCACATGCCGTTTAATGAAACCCAAGATCAATCCAGCCTCTCTCAACACGGGTCTTCCGTGCTAACCCAGAAACCTCCGCACTCCCATTTCTTTCCTCTCTCTTTCTGCGCCCACCGCCGTTGAAGTCACACACCGCGCCCGGCCGCACCAAAGATCACGTGAACCTTCTGGCAAGGTTCACTCCGCAATCACTGCATTCCGTATTTTCTGACCGTTCTTTACTTCATGATTCCCCGCCTTTATAAATCACTCCCATCTCATCCACTCTCCTTAGATGATACTTGACCAAGCTCCCTTAAATCTTCCATCCCACTCTCCTATTCCTACTCCGCATACCCATTCTCGTCCGCGTATTTTTCTCCTCCATCTTCGGATTTCACAAATCCCTCCCTAAACTACTCCTCTCAAACGCACTCATAACATGACCACAAGAACCCACTGAACCAAATCTTCTAAACCCAAACAATCCATACAATGTCCAAACATCCTCTTCCCCAAACTATCGAGCCAACCAAGCAGGAGCCAAGCCATATCTCAACCACCGGGCAAAGAGGCCATGTACACTAACTCATCGCTTCTAATGAAACACGGGACTCGGGGACCTAGTTTAACCACTTTCAAACCGTACACCCATAATGGGCGGGTCTTTCGAGCAAAAAAGGCATGCTGATGGATCCGTGACGAGTTCAAGCCCGTCTTAGCGTTAAGGGTTATGATCAACGCCTCAGATTGATTACAAAGAACCTTAAACATGTCAAACCAACAACTATTAGAACCGTGATTATCTATTGCTGCCGCGAAAGGGTGGGATTTGAGGCAAATGGATGTCAATGCCTTTCTAAATGGTGCATTAACTGAGACTGTTTTTATGGCACAACCCCCAGGGTTCAAGGACTTGTCCAAACCTAACCATGTTTGCATGTTAAAAAAGGCGATTTACGGGCTTAAACAAGCTCCATGGGCTTGGTACACAACACTCAAAAATGTCATTCTTCAGCTGGGTTTTCACGGTTCCAAGGCCAACTCCTCCCTCTTCATTTACAGTCAAGGCTCCAATCTTTGTTATTTTCTGGTTTATGTTGATGATCTTGTTACACTTAAATAATTCAATTTCTCGCGGGCTAATATTATTAAGCAAATCAAGTGATGTTTTCTCTCAAGGATACGGGTTCTCTTCATTTCTTCGGGGATTGAAGTAATTCCTACTCTGGGCCGGGTTATTTCTCTCACAACATAAATATGTTCGTGACCTTTAGCCAACACAAGTATGAGTGGAAGCAAAGATGTCTCAACCCTCTCTCTACAACTCAATCCCTTCAATTGATTGATGCACTGCCACCGTGGATACCCGAGTTTCAGAGAATAATCGTCGCTTCAATACCTTTCTCGACACGCCCGACATCTCATTTCCTAGTCAACAAACTTTCTCGCTTTATGCACACAAGCCAACTACAAATCACTGGCAAAGAACAAAGGCTTCTCCGCTACTTAAAGCAAAACCATTTTTCATGGTATTCGCATCCACAAGCCGTCTTCCTATATTGGGCGAATATACTTCGATGCCGATTACCGGAAATGGATGACCGCACGCCAACCTCGCTTATATCTTTTTTTGGGCCTTCGATCCCATTTCTTGGAGCTCAAAGAAACAACGAGCCACAGACTATCCACAACAGAGGCCGACATCGGGCCTCAGCCAATGCAAGTTTTCCGAGACAATGTGGTTGTCCACTTCTCAAGGAACTAGCATTTCACCACAGAATCCCCTAGTCGCTCGCGATAACCTCTGAGCCACACATCTCGGGCTTTTTAATCGTCAATCATTCGGCGCATGAAACATATTCAAATCGACTTCACTTTGTAGCGTGACTTAGTATGAAGCTCCAAGTTAAACATGTGCATACTCAAGACCAACAGTTTATCCGTTAACAAAGTCATTGTCACACAATGCACGGAATTGCTACAGAACAAGATCGGGCCCTGTCGGCGGAAGTTCAATCTTGCGGGGGCGTATAAGGGAAGCACATGTCTAGCTTTAAATCATGTTATGTCATTAATTTATATGTGGAATGTAATTGTACAAGATTTAATTTGAGCCTTACCGCGACCAACTTTTATGTAATCGTAACAATAGCTTAATTTTAGCCTTACCATTAACATATTTACTAAATTAGACTCTCAATCACTCTGTATATATTTAGAACTTCTATCAATGAAAGGTATTGGAAAATCTATTACTTTACACTACTATGTTTGGCCAGAAAAAGGAGCTTGATGAATCTGCAAGTAAAATTGATTGAGGTGCTAACCAGAAGGTGGAGTTTGAATTTGAAAGTTCAAACAAGATGTTGGAAAAACATGAAACACACCCCCATAGATGTACAAGATGATGATTCATAGTCTATAACAATAAGGAGATGAAAGAGGGAAATCATAAAGCCTGCCAGGCATGCAAATTATTTGAGTGTTACTAGTTCTAATCCAATTACTTATGCATCGGGTAAAGGGTTTAAAGTATAGTTCTGATGAACCTTATTCATATAATGAGGCAATTAAGAGTAAAGAAGCAACAAAATGACTAATTGTCATGAATGAGGAGATGTAGTCCCTTTCTAAGAATAAGACTTGGGAGCTTGTACCATTACCAAATGGTGCAAAGCCAATGCGACTCAAATGGGTCTTTAAGAAGAAAGAAGTATCCCTAGGGTTGAATCTGTTGGATTCAAGGCACGACTTGTGGCATAGGGTTTCCCACAAAAGGAGGGAGTTGATTATCATGAAGTATTTTCTGCAGTTGTAAAACATAAGACCATTCGAGTTATGTTAGCCATGGTAAGTGCATTTGACCTTGAGTTGGAGCAACTTGATGTAAAAACTGCTTTCTTGCATGGAAATCTAGAGAGCAGATGAAGGGATAATCTGCAGTGTTTTTTGATTCTGGAAAAGAAGATTATGTGTGTTTGTTGAATAAATTTTGTATGGCTTGAAACAATCACCATGTAGCGATAAGAGGTTTGATGCATTTATGATCCTCATGACTATGTTCGCAATAAGTATGATAATCAGGTTTACTCTAAAAAATTGTCGATGACTCTTTATATATTTTCGTTATGTTGATGATATGTTGATTGCAACTAGTAATAAAGCTGGAATTGACAATCTAAAGACTTTGTTGAGTAGTGAGTTTGAGATGAAGGATTTACGTGCAACCAAGAAAATACAAGGCATGGAGATTTGGAGAGACCATAAAGCAGGCCTATTGTATTTGTCACAACATCAATACATTGAGAAGATGTTGCAGTCTTTACAAATGGAGAAGTCAAAGCCTGTTAGCACTCCTTTGGCTACACACTTTAAATTTTTATGCTAACGTTATACCAAGTACATAAGAAGACAAAGATTGCATGAGTCGAGTCCCTTACTCTATTGTAGTTGGGAGTTTGATGTACGTCGTGGTGTGCACTAGACCAAATCTAGCACATGCCAGTAAGGTAAGCATATTACGAAAGTAATCCCGAAAACTGTTATTGAGAAACTATTAAATGAATTATGCGATACTTGAGAGGTATGAGTAACTTATGTCTGGTTTATGGTTCTTGTGGTTATACTAGTGATATTGTTGGCTATACCGATTCTAATTATGGTGGAGATCTCTTGAGAAGATCATTGATATGTTATGTATTTACCCTTTGGTTGTGCTATTAGTTGGAAAGCAACATTGCAATCAGAGTTGCTTGTACACAACCTGTCGAATATATGTCACTGGGATGTATGAGTCAAAGAAGGTATATTGTTGCATTGTATTGTTGATAGTTTGGGCTTAGATGAGCAAAAACCTATCATTTATTATGATAGTCAGCGCATCAGCTTGACAAAAATCCGCTTTATCATGAAAGACCGCTATTATCGATGCCAGTTGAACTGCTAGAGATATCATCGAGGGTAATGTTTTCTCCATAGAGAAGATAGCCACAAAAGATAATCCAACTGATATGTTGACTAAGTCATTACCTACAGAAAAGTTCAAGCATAGCTTGACCGTGAATGCTAGCATACGAGGCCCTCTCGGGCAAGGAATGAGGGAGTTGTTTTTTCTTATTGATGATTTTGGAAAATTCAAGCTATGGTAAAGAATTGTTAAATGACTAGAATTTTGTGGCGACTTGAATTGTGACCCGACTTGAAATATTATGAGAGCTTGATCCAAAAGGGATTTTTTGTGAGATATGTGGTGGTGACTGAGGGTAAGGGTAGCAAGGGGGTGCAAGGGGCAACACCCCCGAGGTATGGACTTGATCTGATTGGAGTGACCCTGTTTGATTTAGTATATATATATATATATATATATATATATATATATATATTTTTTTTTTTTTTTTTTTTTTTTTGTACAGTGTACTTGAAAACCGTAGTCAATAAAATAGTCTTCTTGTCTGTGGACATAGGTTGCATTGACTGAACCATATAAATATCTGTGTTCTTATTTATTTTCTTCCTGTTAGAAATTGGGTCGGGTCGCCCATTGACGGGTTTGACCCAAACCCTATATATATGTATTTTAATTGTCGAGAATCAAGTAAAGAGTTACACAAAAGGGAAGCACAAAAAAAAATTTCTCAGTAATTTCGTAGAAAGAAGTGTATTGGGTCAGGAATAATTAGGTTTACTTCTAGTAGTACATTCATCGACCGTGAGCGTGATCGTCATTGTGGAATCAAGAAGAAGGCAATCGACCGTTATACTTATTTATCTCGAATAGAATTCAACATTGGTATCGTGAGCCACATTTATGATTCCATGCGAGATTTATTTGTCAATTTCCTTTGTTAGTCATAAGGCTTATTCAAACAATTTTTTTAGCAAAATTTGTTTCTCGTGACAAATGGCCTACTTCGCTTTTAATTTTCTTCCGTGTCGTAATTAAAATTTTTTTGAGCATAATTTTGTTTTATGCACAAATGGCCTGCCAATTTTTCCTTTTTGTACAAATGGCCTAGATATTTTTTTTTGCACACATGGCTTGTCAATTTTTTTTTAATTTTCTGGTATTTAATATTCCAAATTAAATTATTACATATCATTATGTATAATTAATAAAATAATAGAGAGAAAGGGCTAGAGATTTAATAAATGCCTGACTTTGAATTTTTTTTGAATTCAAAGAGAGGAAAATGTCTCGGATAAGGAGGATGTCCAATATTAGGTAATATCGATTTCACGCCAAGCAGTAGCCAAAGAAGTAACGTTTAACTCCTATAGGGAGACTTAATGCAAGTCAACGGCTACGACTTCATTTATTGCAAGTCAATTCAACTGAAAGTAGAATGCAACTCCCAGTCACACCCTTATCGAACATGTGAAGATAAGCACAATATGATTCAAGTGGATCATTTTCTAACGGAAATATATTAAATGAGGAGCAAATATGATGCTCTATACAACACTTTGCTCTTAATTATAAAGGAAGCCTCCCATCTTCATTAGTAAATCTAGTGAAGCAAACAATTATGAGATTCGCATATTCATTTTAGAGGCAAATACATGACATACTCACTTAAATCTTATCATTATTTTAATGAAAGTCCTGTCCTTCGGTCTTCAAGAGGTGCGAAAATGAATGCCATGATTGAAGAAGTTAAGCACTATTATACCTGAGAGGGAGAATATTGTTGAATCTATCCTTAGGAGAGAACGTTAAACATTAAATTTTTTTTGTTTGTTGTTTTGTTTAAATTAATTCATTGTAAATATGCTTAATTTATTTTATTATCAGAAATGACCTTATCTTGTTTTATAATGTTCATATATGTCATATGTTCTTTCATGTATATATTATAATATTTATATACAAGTTATAATTTAGATGACTTGATATGAGAATGAACTTGGAAATGATTTGAATTTGAGTTACAAGATAACATTGGTATATGGTGTGTTACTGGGAATACGGTGAACTTTCGCACCTATGACTAATAAAGTATTTTAGTAATCCAATTCAACTTCTGAGAATTGATGTGTGTATATATTGCACAAGATCGATGCAAATTGTTATGTCATTTCTTGTAGTTTTGTGGATTCGAGATGGCATCAAAGAACATCATAGAAGATTCAAGAAGGGTGAAAACTTAATGGTGACAATTACACTATATGGCGGCTCTTAAAATTCAATATGTTTTGGAAAAAGCAAGAGGTTCTCGAGACCATTAATGCTTTTAAATGGAAGAACCACATTCAATTGAGGGTAATAACATTAATGCTCAGTTTAGACGTGATTTAACTGCCTATAATGCTTGGAAGAAGAAATATTCCACTACGCTCGAGGAATCTTAATTAGTTCAATGAATGATGACTTGGTTTATGAACATCAATAAGACTAAACTGCACATGCTTTCAGGGTAGTATTAAGGAAAATTTGGAGGGATCTATTGTTCCAACCATAGAATTAACTATCAAATTTGGATACTTACAAAAAGGTCCCTAATAAATCAATGAAACAAACATTTCAAGAGACATGTCAAATATGATAATGGAATTGAAGTCACCGGGCATGCCTTAACTACGAAAGCGTTAAGTGCAAGTCGTGATCCGGTCTCTCCTCATAGTTAAGAACATATGAAGGTAAATATGGACTCATAATGAGAACATCAAGACTTTGTCGACATAGCTGTCATTTGAACTTGAGGATGAGCGCCTAGAGGCTACTAAACCTGATGCTCAAGTATAGACAAAGATCCGGCCCAAGAATGTTCCTGGTTTTAAGCGAAAAGGAAATTTCAAAAATTTAAAGGCAAAGGCAAGAGGAAGTTTGATGAGACTGGAAAGGGACCAGTAAAGGGAAGGAAGTTTCACAAGCGCGGCGTAGGGAAGCGCCGGGGAAAAAAAGGATAAGACGTAAGATGATACGCTACAATCGCGGGCAATATGGGTCATTTGGTTCGTGAATGCACGAGGCGAAAAAGGTATTGTCTTATCTTACCCTTCTCGTACAAACTCTATTTATGATATTTTGTTCTAGTACTGCTTTTGCTCACCTGGCACAACATATGAGGACTGGTAGACTCAAGAGCCAGCATCATGTAGCTAGAGATGTATGAGTTCAGAGAGTTTCACAATACCGAGTGGATCACAAAGGATTTACTGCACACAAGGATCGAGGTGAAAGGAGTTAGCACATGCAAATTAGGCTTGCAAGGAGGCTTGATCTTTTACATACATGATGTACTACATTCTCCATAAATTCAATGAAACTTGGTCTATGTTACTACTCTTCTAAGACTTGGTTATTGTTTGAATTTTTATGAAAACTCTAGTGACATTTTTCATAATAATATTTATTTTGGTTGGGGACATATTGTGGATGGTTTTATTGTGTTGAACACTAAATATGTTGAATGTTATAGTGGTGTTTGTTTCTCCTTGTTTACTCAATCTAGCAATGATGATTTAAAATGTGAATACGGTATGTTAGATTAGTAAGTACAGAACAAGAAAGAATGAATATACTTTGCATGTGATGGTCTGCTAGGACCGATCATGAAAGTTGAATCGCCCACTGTGAATATTGCCTATAAGGAAAAAGCCAAGAAAACCATATTTGCAAAGTCGTATGGCTGAACTTCCTTGCAACCCTATCCATTTCGATATCTATGGACCAATGAATGTAAGGGCAAGGCATGGTGCCTCTTATTTCATTACATTCATAGATGATTACACTCGATATGGTCATGTCTATTTAATTTCACTCAAGTCTCAAGCATTAGATTGTTTTATTCACTATATTAATGAGGTGGAAAATCAATTAGACAGAAAAATCAAAGCATTGAGGACCTATCAAATGGAATATCTATCTCAACAATTTACTTAAACTGGTAATGAAAAAGGCATTTTGAGACAACTAACAATTCCTAAAACTCCGCAAACAAAAATGGTGTCAGCTGAACGGAAATAGAACTCTTGCTTAAAGTTTAGGGTCACTTATATATAAATTCTCCAATACAATATTGGGGAGACACTTTGATGACTGTTGCCTATATGTTGAATCGAGTATCTGGTGCAACCTGGTAGATCCCGAACACTTTATGAGTTAGCGGACGGTGTAGAAAACCTTATTTGAATTGGCTGCATCCTTGGGGATCTGCAGCTTATATCCATGACACTTCTCATAAATATGGCAAGTTAGGGCCACGAGGAAAGAAATGTATCTTTATACGATACTCTGAAAACTCAAAAGGTTTTGTATTTATTGGTGAGGATTTCCATGGACGACCACTCAAATCGAAATACTAGATGTCACTTTTCTTGAAGATTAATTTCCTGTAAAGGATGATGTTGATAAAATTTATCATCTATATGAGATAGACAAACAAGGAAATGTAGATACAAGTCATCAATTTGATGACATTCCTACCGTAGTAACTAATCTTGTTTCATCCAGTGGGAGCACAAAAGAGTTGCTTCAACCATCTCAATTGAGGGAGATTTTATGATCGCACGAGCCTACCCTTGATTGGTAGAAGCGATGATGATTCTCAATTACGAAGAAGCATTCGTTTAAAACTCCCAGAAGCGCTAAATTGAAATGAAGCTTAGCATTGTTACACCGCAAGATGATGAACTCGAAAACCATCAAAGAGGCACTTGAGTGTCCTACAAAAGAAAAATGGAAGGTTGTATTTAGAAGAAGAAATAGAATCCATGAAAAAGTAAAATCAAGTTTGAGCTCTGCTGATTTATCACACAAAATAAAGGCTATGGGAGTAAATGGATTCTCAAGATAAAACGTAAGGCTGGATGGTCTCACGATTGATAGATATAAAGTTTGTCTAGTGGTAAAAGGTTATACCTTAAAGAAGGTATCGACTACGAGGAAACTTTTCACTCTATTGCATGTTTTTACTCCTTGGCCCGACACTCTAGCTATAGTGACAAATTTAAATTTAGAATTGCATCAAATGGATGTAAAAACAACTTTCTTAAATGGAGAGCTAGATCAAGAAATCTATATGAAACAACCTATAGGTTTCATTGTCAAAGGTCAAGAGCACAAAGTTTTCAAGCTTCAAAGATCTATATATGGCCTTAAACAATCATCGAGACAATGGCATCTCAAATTTCATAAGGTAATTTTAACTTATGATTTCAAAATGATTGATGAGGACCACTGTGTTTATGTTAAAAGGATCTGAAGGGCAAATTACAATTCTATCTTTATATGTTGACGACATACTAATAGCGTTAGAAGTGACAAGGAGTATCTTACGGACATCAAAAAGATGGTTATTCACACATTTTGGATATGTAAGATATGGGTGGCTAAATTACATATCGGGAGTAAAATTAAGAGAGATCGCTCAAATAAAATTCTTAAACGATTACAAGAGAATTATATCCAAAAAGATTTTGAAGGCCTACATGTAGTAGTTGCAAACCCGTGGATACTCCCGTGGTCAAAAAGGTGAGGGCTTTAAGTCTTAATATGTGTCCAAAATCCACAAGAACGTGAAGAGAATGTCAAGAGTTCCATATGCTAGTGTCAAGTAGTTTAATGTATGCTATGATGTGCTACACGCCCGCATATGTTTTATCGTCGATTCTGTTAGTCATATCAATCTAACCGACGAGCACAAAGGTCACAAAAAGATTGCGAGATACCTAAAGGGTATAATGGATTATTGCCGTTTATCAAGGGTCGTAATTACGCTTTGGTTTCTGATAATTCTGATTGTCGATTGGGGGAAGGAGACTCTGATCAACGCAAATCCACTTTTGGTTATGTTTACTCAATATAGGTGCTATATCTTCAATAGTAAGACAAATCTCAGATAGCTATTAATAATGGAAGCTGAATTTATTGCATGTTCAGCAGCCGTGCAAGAAGCTATTTTGTTAAGGAGATTTTTGTGGAAATTTAGGTATTCGAGAAGACAAAGAACCGACTACGCCACTCAGGACAATCAAGGAAAGCAATTGCTTTACTAAAGACCCCAAATACCATAGTAGAACTAAACACATTGATACCAAGAACAACTACATTAGAGACATCATAAACAATAAGTGATGCGATTAATACATTTCTACGAGATCAAATGGCAAAATTTCGATCCATTAACGAAGCCAATTCCAAGAGAGATGTTTATCTTTCACATGTGAACGCTTCACGCCTCATTCCCGATCGACCGATCATGATCCAACCGAGTCCGAAAGTGCTAGACTATATACCGGGACTCATTAACTGTTTCTTTCTCGTAGATGAACCAGACTGCGGGTTATACAAACAATTTCTGTAATAACAAAAATCATTTTCATATATAAAAGAACTACCACCGGAGTGGTGTCCCTCAACATTTATATACATATACTGAGTCCCATTTACTTATACATGTACATTTTTTTTTTCTAATACAAAACATCAGAGATCGCGAAGCAAAGGCGTGGAGCACCTATCTCTCGAAATGCCTGCTTCCACGATAGGATGTCCCGTCCTCTATCCTTGTCTTCGGTCAGACTCTGCCACCCGATTGAACACCCGTGCTAAGCTTTACGCCATGGGAACATGCTGACGACAACCACCAATGGTGACCATCTCAAGCTTATACATATGCATTTCATAAATCGATACATATTCATATAACTTTTGGTTACTTATCATCTTTACATTCCTATGTCGGTACATGTCATATTTTTTTATACATATAATACTTTCATGCTTATATACTATATCATTTGATATGTTCTATTTTCATTTACTGTTATCATGTATCGTTATCATGTAATCACATCATGTGTACTCGATTTCATAATCAGATTCATGTATCGCTTCATGTACTATTTTCATATAATCGCTTTATGTAATCGTTATACTTTTCATATACTTTTCCGCGTCATTGACACTTTGCTTCTCAGACTTGTAATCAGATATCATCATCACATACAGTTGCTATGTTTCTCATATCATGCCGCGTTTTCTACATTTCATTTATTTTATGTTTCATGTCCGCATAAACCTAGAAGTGATAAAGGAAACTAACCGTTTGCACTAAGGTACCGTATATACCCCGGGCTGGGTACCGTATATACCCGATGCAGATCATCACCGCATTTGAGATGCTGACTCCATGCCTCGTGTAATATTATACCCGAAGGTATCATCATCACCGCATTTGAGACAGCTGACCTATGCCCAGTAATATTATACTCCGAAGGTATCATCACCGCATTTGGTATAGCTGACTTATTCCATGAGGGCTCGAAGGCGCCCGCAGACCCTTTCGGGCCACCCGATCCAAACGGATCTATGTCATCACTCAAACGGGTCCTCGATTCGAATATAAACCTATATGCCGTGCATCTATTCTCTATTGGTACGCTGCAACCTATCCTCTGATTTGGTCGACACGTGCAACTGCTTTATTATATTTTCTAGCATATCTCATAAGCATGAATAACTATTGTTAATATGATTGTTATGTAAAATATACTATCATTACTTTAATCAGATTCGCTCATATCTCGTAGCTTCATGTTATGGTTCTCTATATTTTCTCTATAATACATATATATCATTTCATGGCATGTCTATTCTATATCATACTCCTGCTCATGTTTTAATACTCATATTCCATCTATTCACTCTTGTATTCATATATCATATCATCATATAATAGCATATAGCATTTCCATATAACCTATCATGTGTTCATCTTTCATGCCTATAATTCTTTATTCTTTTCTCTTCTATATTCCTTTACCATATCAAATATACTTATGTTGCTATTTCTTGTTCATATCTGCTTACTATTTTTCCTTATTTCTGGACCTAATATGAGTTCCACTTTTATCATACTATGTATGGCTGTATTCTTGACTCAATGGGCTTTCCATAGAGTCCAAGAATACCCGAATCGGAGTTCGGACGAAGGAGATATGACCTTCCGAAGTTGGAGGTCATGCGTAGTCAACCTAGACAAGGCGACTGAGCGGCGAGCTGCGATGAAGTGACAGGCTCAGTCGACACCTCGGTCACGACGTAATATCTTCCTCAGGCATATGGATGGATTCTTGACTCAATGGGCTTTCCATAGAGTCCAAGAACACCCAAATCGGAGTTCAAGCGAAGGAGATATGACGCCCGGATTGGAGGTCATGCGAGAAGTCGGTCTTGACGAGTGACTGACGACGAGCTGCGCGAAGTGGCGATCAGTCTAACACCTCGGTCACGGCATCTTCTTCCCTCAGGCATATGGATGGATTCTTGACTCAATGGGCTTTCCATAGAATCGAGAACACCAAATCGGATTCAAGCGAAGGAGATATGACCTTAAGTCGGAGGTCATGCGTGAATCAACCTAGACAGGTGACTGAGAGCGAAGCGAGCTGCACTGAAGTGACGAGCTCAATCTAACACCTTAGTCTGACATCTAATATCTTCCCTCAGGCATATGGATGGTTCTTGACTCAATGGGCTTTCCATAGAGTCAAGACACCAAATCGGAGTTGAAGCGAAGGGAGATATGACGCTTAGAAGTTGGAAGTGCGTGCGCGGTCGATCTTGACGAGGCGGCACGAAGCGGCGAGCTGCACTGAAGTGACGAGCTCAGTCTAACACTTGGTCTGACATCTAATATCTTCTTCCAGAGCATATGGATGGATTCTTGACTCAATGGGCTTTCCGCAGATTCCAGAACACCCAAATCGGAGTTCAAACAGAAGATATGACCTTAGAAGTTGGAGGTCATGCGCTGATCGATCTGACTAAATGACCTGAGCCCGACGAGCTGCACTGAAGTGACAAGCTCCAGTCTAACACCTTAGTCTGACATCTAATATCTTCTGGGCATATGAATGTATTCTTGACTCAATGGGCTTTCCATAGAGTCCAAGAACACCAAATCCGAGTTGGTTGAAGGAGATATGACCATCATCAAGATCACCCCGATCAATGAGTCAATCTGAAGTGACGAGCCTATCTATCACCCCGGCTGCGGCATCTATCTTCTGTATGGATGACTTTAATTCAACATCATAGAGTCCGAACACCCAAATCGAGTTCAAACGGAAGATATGAATCCTCCCGTCAGGTCGCGCGCGTCGCCTTGACGGAGTTGAATTTAATCAACAGCTGCACTGGAAGTGACGAGCTCAGTCTAACACCTGGTCTGACATCTAATATCTTCTCAGGCATATGGATGGATCTTCGAATCACCGGCTTTCCATAGAGTCCGCATCACCCAACCGAAGTTCGACGGCGAGATGGCGACCTCCGAAGCTGGAGGTCATAATGTGGGCAAACCACTGTACACCAGATCGACGAGTTGTCCGCTGATTGCGCCCATTTATCACCTTAATGTGTATCCAATGACTGTAAGATATGAATGCATTCTTTTGAATCAAACGCATCTGTATCCGCAACACCCAAATCGAGCCCAACGGTTGAGTTATGACCTTCCGGTTGGAGGTCGGCGCGCAATGGCCTTGACGAGTCGACCAACCGACGAAGGTGAATCGGCGACGGTTTCCGCCCAACACCTCGGTCTGACATCTAATATCTAACATTCTGTGCAGATATGGATGGTCTTGACCAATGGGATTTATAGAGTCCAGAACAAATCTGGAGAGTTTCAACCAAGGAGATGTACACCTTCTGTTGGAGTATCATGCACAAGCCTTGACTAGCCGACTAACTCTACTGAGTCACCATGATTATCATTCCACCCCTTGCTCCACATCACACTCTCAGTATATGAATGTATTTTTGACTCAATGGGGCTTTCCATAGAGTCCAAGAACACTCCAACCGGAATGACATGAGATAGGCACTTCCCGCTGGAGGCTTCATACGGGGCAATTCAATGTTTCAACTTTGACTGACGAGTTGATCTGAAGTGAAAAAGCTCATCTATCACTCCTTGGTCAGGCATCTAATGATTCTCCTGTAAGTATATGAATGGCCTCTTGACTAATGGCCTATAGAGTCCAAGAACACCCAAATCGAGTTCAAACGAAGAAGATATGACCTTCCGGCCGGAGGCCACGCCGGGCCCCTGGACGAGCTGACCTGAACTGACGAGCTGCACTGAAGTGAAGAGCTCAGCTCTAACACCCCGGTCTGACATCTAATATCTTCTCAGGCATATGGATGGGATCTGACCCGTGGTCGAGTAGAGTCCAAGAACACCCAAATCGGAGCTCCTCAAATGAAAAGAGATAACTTCCGTCAGAGGTCATTTAGTCACCATAGTTAACTCCGGATCGACGAGCCGCACCAAGTGATGAGCTCAGTCTAACACCTCGGTTTACATCTAATATCTTTCAGTATGGATGGATTCTTTGACCTCACTGGACTTTCCATAGAGTCCAAGAACACCCAAATTGAGTTCAAACGGCGCATAAGCACCTCCGGTTGAGGTCGCGCGCACTGGGCCGACGAGCCCCTGACCAATTAGCCGCACGGGCGACGGGCGCCCGCCCCATGTGACGAGCCGAGCTTCTTCAGACGAGCCGAGCTCTTCGTGATGAGCGCCACGCCTACATGACGAGCTGCTGCGATGACGCAGCTGAGCTCCATGACGCAGCTGAGCTCGCGCGACTAGCTGAGCTCAGACGAAGCCGAGCTCAGCAGACGAAGCCTGAGCCTGCATGACTAGTTGACTCAGGACGAGTCAGCTCCGCATGACGAAAGTTGAGCCCGCATGACCAGCTTTGAGCCTGCAGACGGTTGAGCCTCGCATGACCAGCGCCGAGCTCAGACGCAGGGCCCGTCGACCTGCTTGATTTAATTCTATGGTCGACCTCTCACCCGACGACTGCTCCGTAGGTAAAGATCATAGAATCTTGTCTGCTAGGGTCCGGAATTTGAGACCAAAAGCCCAACATCAAGTTCATTGATATGTAATACAATTTCAGAAGGACTTACTTCCAAATTCTCTTCATTTATTCCAAAACCAGTTCTAAGTATCCGGCTAGTTGACCGTACTGCGTAACTATCCACCGCATCTGGGGAACTGGATCGACTCGATAAAAGCGACCATAATCAGTCTACAGAGTCCAAATCGAGAAATTGGTGCCTAACACCAAGTTCATTGATGTGGCTACAATTTACTAGAGCTCTAGACTTCACTCTGAATTCTGCATTCTGACCCAAAACCCATTCTAAGATCCGGCTACTGCATACATCTAAAATAGAATTTTCTGTTCAATGAAACTAGACCCTTCTTTCTTAAACACATATTTAGGAGCCCAAAGCCTTCTTAACTCAACCTTACAAGAAAATGGAGTTTAGAGTTCAAACCCAAACCATACACAAGATAGAGTGGTCTTTAAATCATGATTCAACCAAAAACTAGATTCCATACTCCTGAAGAAGCTTCCACACAAAACTATACCAAATTCCATACAACCTCAAAGAGCACAGATCCGTACAACATTCACGCCCATACTTTTCTATACCAAACCAAGGCCCACACCCGCACCCTCTTTCCCCAGTCCCTCCTCCTCTCCTTCCGTTGCCTTCTCTGAATAACAAAACAAACTTATTGTCATCTGTCATCTAGTCCTCTTTACATTATCTGTGCAAATTTTTCCTTCTGCTACCAGTCTTCCACATCTTCTCTGACTGAGTTTCATTCTTAATCTTGTCCTTTTACTTTATCTCTCTATCCAATTAAAATCCAGATTTCTGATATGAACTGATTAAACCAATAATCATCATTTAATTGCACTATTATTCACCTGAATGTCCTACTTTATCTGATTTTGATTTCATCCGATAAACATCTCGTCTATTATATCTAAATGAACCAAAAAACCCGCGAAAAAAAAATATCTAAAAAATATCTTTCCTCTGATTCTAAAATGAGTAACAGATATCGTTGAACTCATCGAATATTTTTATCAAAATATATGAACTTTTTTGCAACGCATTTTTAATCGCACAGAAGTTGTCACTTTGATAACCATTTAATCCGGAATAAAGATGTCACATGTCAAGATCATCATCTGCTAATACTTCAACTCAGCTCTAACGCTCGAATAGCCAATGTAGATGAGACTTAAATGTTAGATTGTCACCTCATTAAAAGATGAGATGAGTTTGTTAACTATGCATTCAACAACTAATTTAGATCATAAAACCAAATAACTCAGGAGTTTTATGTGAGTTCTCAAATCAATTCACGAAATGAGTATTTTGAGAATCTGTGCTAGACTCTTAGAAGCGACCGAACTATAGATTCTGATAGTGTTTCTGCAAAGACATCACAATAAAATACTATAACACATTGATTCATACTCATGTGTGCTTTTCTAATCGAAAGGGTAGGGAGAAATCGAACTGCTTCTCCACTGGACCCCAAAAGAGGCTAAGCTTTGACCTCATTATGTACCCTTATACTTTTTAATATTTGGCGCTTTGTACTTAGTATTTGTTGTGTCTTAGCATGTTACCTATGATTAGGATTGATCTTCGATCTATGGAAATATTCAGATGATAAGCACCCAGTATAAAATTGCAAATTTTGAGTAGAAAAGGAAGACTAATCTGTTGTATTCATCAGCTAGCCAATCTTGTCACTTGAGAAAAGTCAGGACTTGATTATGAAAACAAAATTGATTTAACATGCTCTTTAAGGGATTAGAGATGTTAAAACTGTAAAATAGAGACAAGTCTAGGGTACCGTGAGTTAAAAATGATTAAATTTAATACTCACTATGCCATTCCTAATGTGATGATATAGTAATGAGCTCACAATGTGCTTGCTCGCTTAGGCTTCTCCATCTAATCATCTACTAGTATGAACTTATCATTATATTGGAATTGCGTAAATTTTTGTAGCTGGTGGTCTAACCCACATGTGCGAGTAGATGTTAGCCTGGTCGTAGTCTATCACAGTTTGACCCAAACCCTATATATATGTATTTTAACTGCTAGTTGCAGCAGTTACACAAAAGCAGTTACAAAAATAAAATAATATATATCTCTCTCAAGGTACCTTTTTGAAAGAAGGATCGGTTGTGAACGTATCAGCTTACTAGTAAAAGATCATCTTCCAAGAGTATGATCATTGCTATGGAATCCAAAAGAAGGTAAGTAAATCGATTTGTTATATTTATTTATCCTCAATAGAATGCAACACTTCCTATTTTATTTACACGAGAAATTAATTTCATCTGGGGAACAATGCGACATTACATTCGGAACACATAAAACCAAAGCGACATAGTCAGAGTGGCGACACAACACCAAGTTATTAACATGAATAAACGGCTCAAAGCCTACACAATTGGTAATCTTTGATGCTTAAAATATCTAAGATTCTGGGGATATTAATAAAACATACCGATCACCGAACAAATGATTTTTATATGAGATCATCCGCTTAATCAACAACTCACTATTCGAATCGCCACACACAAAACCATCACTGAATTAATCATCACAATGATATAAATCCATATGTCTAAATAAGTTGACGACAAAACATAAAAATTAATAAAAAGAAAATCGAATAAAACTCGGGACGAGTGGAAACCATCTTATCGGAGAAACCCGCATCAAAAGTAGACGAACTTATTAATTGATGACGCGTTAGCAAATGCGAAAAACCACGCCATTTTTCGTGATGAAAGCTTATATACAAAGAATTAGATCTTTCCAAAGGAGGAAGAATTTACCGGTAATCGTTTTCTCCTATATGGTTTATTTTAAATAATTTCTAAATAATAATGTGTTAAATATAATTAGTTATATGAACCACCAAAAGCCGAGTGTGACGAACAAAGTGGATGTTTTGAATGCAAACCGGCATTGGAACGATTTCGCGCAGGACCGCACACACCTGCCAATATCTTCACAAACTATTCACACCAATGCTTAATTACACCAAAAAACCTCCACCTCCTGTCTTTCCTTCTGCCTTCTCTCCCACAGCCCCTGGGCCATTCCCAAGTTCCCATCATTTGCAGAAACCAACCCTGTCTGATGCCAGCCAAGCTCCGTCAACAAACAACTCCACTCTGACCTTTGTTCCTTGAACCGATGTTCAGGGAGCAGCAAGCCCAACATTTGGTTAGCGACTCTTCCTCGAGCAACATCAACCGTGGCTGCTCCTGAGGCTGTGTCTAATGCGGATAAGAAGAAGACAGCCAGGTCTTGAAGGCTTCTGCTGCGAGTGTTATGGTTGTTGGAGCCCCCAGACTTTGGAAATTGATGCTCCTGGTTGCGTTGATCCGAAACGTATGATTGGTATTATGAATATGTTTGCTTCTGGGTTTTGGCGATTTGTATTGATGGATTTGGGTTTGTGGCTTTCATTAATTGGGTGTGCAAGTTGTATAGTATTTATATTTGTGTCAGATTATGCGCCATTGGGTGATTCAGATATTTTGATTGCCTTGTGTGGAGTGTTTATGGGTCATAGTTTGTAGCTAAATTTGGGTGAACGTGGAATTGTCACCAACTGGTTTGTAATGATATACTGAGGGAAACAAAATTTTTAAGCTAGGTCTATTTTGTCCGGTTTTTTTTACTGCCTGGAAGCTCTTGTTATTGGGCTTGGTAGTGCGCTATTGCAATTTCGTTGGTTGTTTTCTTTTCTTTTAAAAAAAAAATTCAAGAGATTTAAGAATTTGGAAAATTTTCTTATTTTGATGCAGTGTTATTATCAATCTTTATGGGGCTCTTCTATTGAAAGCGGCCTAATTGCTTGAAGATTATCATAAAACGGAAACATTTTCTTCATATATCTTTTTAAAGAATCATTTCACTAAAAATACAATGCCAACAAATACTTCAATATTCTGAATTTAAGGTAGAAATGGATTAATTATCTATGAATTTGCACACATCAGATTTGCAGTTGATTGTGGGCAGAAAATGGGCATCAACTTTATATATAATATGCTGCCACAACGTTAGAAAATTGATTTGGTCACTTTATATGAATTTGGTATGTGCAAACTATAATTGATGTTGTTTTTTGGTTTTGGGTGGCATCATTGCAAGGTTAAGAAACACCAGCCACTTTCTTAACCAGGTTTTTGTGAAAGTCGGCTTTGCCCTATGGGCAAATGATTACTGCTGCTGCAGAAATGGAGGTTATTCATGGAAGAGTTTATTCAGCCTATCTCACTGAGACATGAGAAAGCCTTAATTGTTAATCAGAAAAGGCTAAATAAAACTAATATTTGCTCTATAAGAAGCAATAACCAAACATATTATTTTTAGTTTACTGTGGCTCCAGATAATTTACCCTTCTCCTAGAAACAGTATGGTGATTATGATAGGAAACATACACACTATTTCATAGACTTATTGTGAAAATTTTTATGCTTATTTTTGCATTGAGGCTTTTCTTTTGCAAGTTTCATCTTGTAGAATATATCTATTTAGGGGTTGGTCTTGTTGATAGAAACTATTACTCAGATGCTTGTTCTCTCTCTCCCTCTTGGGCTTGTAGGTTGATATAGTGGACTTCAATGGAAGTTTTTTGCCTGTGTTTTGGATTCTGCTGGTGCAACCACAGACATGTGAAACAAAGGTACTTCTTGTAGCAATTTTTAAATTCATATTTGTGGCTCGCCTCAATTTTCAGAATCTAACATTGGTGTGATGTTTCATTGTCATCAAGATTGATCTCCTTCCTAAGGAGACTGATCTTAATTGTGTGGGTGATTGGGTTGTTGAGGCGACCATGAAGAAGAAGCTTAAGTAAGTTCAAACTCCACAAACATGCTTTGCTTCTCTTTCCTTGTCATTCTAATTTTAATTAGAGAAGTGGAAAATTCTCATGAGGACATAAAAAGCAATTAATGAGATTTTTTTAAAATACTTTGCCAATGGAGTCATAGTTATGTCATCACCGGCTAGCCCCAGCCCTTTAAAACTTAGCGCTGTGGGTAGCCTATGCCTTGCACATCTTGAAAATTAAATGGGAGAAGTAAACATTATGATGCTGAACAACTCTGAGAGCTGAGGTTCTTCTCGTTATGTTACCATCAATGACTTTAATGGCTTAAGGCATTACAGATAAATGAGCCAACAATGCATATCTAGTTGACTAGCTAAAAAAAGCCCCGACATAGAGAGTATTTGTGATTTAAACTTTTAAAAGCCTTCGATCTATATCTTAACTTCATTGCTTGCATGTGTGCATGGGACGCTGAGGGTGCTGCTTTTCTTTGATAAGTAAGACGTGCAAGAGATAATTGTTTACAATGGCTCAGATGAGATTTAGAACAAAACAAACCAAAAATAATGGACATCGAGATTTATGCCTGTAGCTTGTATTAAGGTCTTAATTCATTGTACATTTTCCTTTGATTTTTTTGTGACCAGACATTCTACAGAAAGACGTATTTGCTTCCAGGGAAAATAATCAACTTGTAAATGAGGACTTGGTGGCAAGCCCATGACCACATTCCATTGAAGCTTAGAATTACATCAAGAAACGGGAGATGAAGAATCTTTAAGTGCAAAGATAATATCTAATTGGTAATACTTTTTGCGGACAATGATAAAAAAAGTTTCTATTTCCAATTTATGGAACTGAGCAAGTGATATTGTTGGTACCTTTACCTTTGTTAGATATCAGACAAAAGATTTTCCTTTTATTTTCTTACCGCTGTGTATCCTATAACATGTATATATATATAAGTCCAATATTAATGCAAGAGTTAGTTTTTCGCGGAATATACAAAATTGTGGATTCTCCGTTCTTCTCATATGGCATCGTAACCGGCGAAAACCTATATATATATATATTTCACGATCGTGTTTCTCGCCATTATTCTTCTGAATCCTGCTGCCGCCGCCAGTCGATTTCCTCTGCTTGCCGTGATTCTCGCTTCTCGTCTGATTCTCCTCACTGCCGCTTGATTCTCGGCTGCAGTAGTGACTTTTCCGCCACCTCTTCTCTCCAATAAAACCTCGATCAGGCGACGACAAGCCGATCTACACGTCTGGCGAACCCCGTCGAAAAACAGCCCATCCAAGGCCGCACACTTCACTCTTCTCCGGCGGGTTCATGCCCGTGGCCGGCGTGGGCCCATTTGCAGATTCCAGACCTCAGACTTGTCTCTACGTCGCCCTGATCCATCCCCTCCGCTGTCCCTCCCCGCCCTCCATCCACCTTTTTGACTAATTTCACCCGCAGCGACTTCCCGCCTCTTCTCCACTGCCAATACTTTCTTAATCTCTAAGTTCATTAAATTCAGGATTCGCCTCCTATTAGGGCCTCTTCAATCAAACGTGATTTAATCTCCCGCTAAGTGGATATGGCGCCTAAAAACTTGTATTTTGATTTGTTATCTTTGGATCTCCTCATCATCACATCAATGTAAAATTGATCAGGTATTATCTTTCCTGGTCACCAGGAACTCGGTTCATGGACAAGGTTATGAGGAGATCATCTTATTACACCGTATGATTATACCCAATGCTGATAAGGTCCACTGAAGAAAATAGATGCATAACTATGTGGTATTATGACGCGCTGATCCAAAAATTTTGCTTCATCTTTCTAAGCATAAAACATGTTCTAAGTTTTCAACCAAAGTTCTGGCGAAGATGAATGATATCGCCACTTTATAAAGGTGGCTTCAGACACACATTCAACAACAGAAATGGATTTATCATGACCAGAATCATGTCGATTATTCTTTAAGGAGAGTTCTGTTCGATGCCTCTTACTAGTGATGTCAGCTCAACAAACGCAGATTGACAAGTTCTTCATCGCCCTTACTCTTATCAGTCCTCGTCCTGGATCTCGAGATCGTCCGATCGTATTCCCGCACCACCACTCATCCTTTGATGATAAAGTCGCTGCCTCCAGATCTTCCCAGTTCGACTTTGCCATCTAATAAAGATTTCAGATTCTTCGCTAAGGGCTTTCAACCAACTATGAGATATTTAGTGGTAACCGGGCGCAAAGGATAACGCCCTCACTCGCACCTATTGCATGCTTGGCCACACTGCGATCACTGCATTTGCCATGGATGGCCTCCCCACACTGCCACGTGGGTCTTGGCCAGGCTTTCTCCCTCCCGATCATTCTCAACCCCAAGACTCGCAGCTCCTCCACATCTTAGGTAGCCCGCCCACCTGACAAAGGAGTATGATGACGTCTTCAAGATCGCAATTTGTCACTTCTCAAGGTGACCGCTGCCCACACTCAGACGCCCCGCCATTTTACTTACATCCGCTTCTCTTTCGACCTTGGATTCTGGGGACTCGTGCTTCACCATATCTCGGTAATAAAGATCTTTTCTCTTCTGTTACTACTACCGTTACTTTACCTACTGTTACCTTAGTTAATGGTTCTCAAACTGTGGCTAAAGCTATCAAGGTTCGCACATCCTCCTTTCCCTACCTCTCACTTTCGTCCCTATAATTTAGCAACCTAATCTTATTTCCATAAGCAAAATCACTCGTACTCTTAACTGCTCCATCATTTTTTCTGATAAATTTGTGACCTTGCAGGACCGGAGTACGGGGAAGACGATTGGCATCAGACGTGAGTCTCAAGGCCTTTATCACCTCACCTCGAAATCATCTCCTGCGCTTTGCGCCTTCCACCGATGCTTATTTCATCCATGCACTGCCTGGCCACACCTCAGTCTTTCTAAGTTCCTGAGATGGTCACTGCTTTTCCACTTTGTCGCCATCGCCGTGAGTCCTCACAATGAAAACATACTGTCTCGCTTCCAAAACGCTTGAATTAACCCGGGCAAAGTCCTATATCTTGAACTCATTCCACCGACATGTTCGGGGGTCCTCACGGACCGCGCCTACTCTAGGATTCTCTTGTCACTTCTATTGACGATCATCTCATGTATCACTATTATTTTGACGAAAATCAATTGTTATATTCTATTTTCCAAGTAAATTTATGCTGAAATCGACTACCAATATTTATATTCGTGGTGGTTATGTAGTTATACGCCAGAGAATATTTTCCACCATTATTTCATTTACGTCCCAAATACGGGATCCTTCCATTACCTTCAGATCTATAGTCCTCAACAAACGCAGCCGAACGTAAGAATCGCATCTATTAGAGATAAATCCAGATTCTCCTCCATTATCATGTTCCTGAAGTTGGGGACGCCGTTTTAATAAATTTTGTTATTTGACTAATTGTATACCTCATCTCGTTACATGATCGATTCCCCATTCACTTCTTCCTCGACCAACCGCTTTATCCTTCCTCCTCGTATTGTCTGGGTCAGACTTGCTTGCTCATATTCTCACTCCAGACAAGACAAGTTTTCCTCAAAGCCACTAAATGCATCTTCTCAAGGCTCTCACTTAGAAGGCTATCGTTGTTATCTCGTGCTCATCGATACTTCTTTGGTCGATGTCACCTTCTTTGAGGACTCACCCTTCTTCTCCTCCTCCGAGTCTCTTCCTGTTACTGAAGTTTTATCCCTTCCCATCATCTCCTCGCCTATATTCACGAGCTGCACCTTTCGACCACTTCGGCCATCATCGCGCCACTGCTCCCTGCTGTTCCTCTCCCTTCCGCGAGGCCCTCACGCACCATCACTCCATCCCTTCGCCTCCTACCCCTATCATTTTGCTTATAACTTACCTATCGCTTCAGCGTAATCGATCTACTAGCAATCCTCATCCTATTTACAATTTTTTGAGTTACCTTAATATTTCACCCTACTCAGATTTGTTTCCGCTATATCCTCCGCTTTCTCTTCCTACAACACCAATGAGGCTCTTTCCCATTCTGGCCGGGCGATGCAGTCGGTAGATGAAATATACTGCCCCGGAAGACTCAATCGGGCACTACTTATCTGCAAGTTTCCAGCTTGGTTACCGCCAGTTTACATGTTTAAGGTTGGTCCCGATGGTCAGTTGATCGCTTTAAGGCCCGCTTGGTCATGCTGATATACCTGTGTTTATGGTTCCGATGAGAGACATTCTCCTGCTGCTAAAGATCGTTTGGCGTCCTGCCATTTCTTTCTCCATGGCTACTTATGTGTTCTCTTCGCCACTATTAGTCGGATATTTGCACGCCTTCCTTCACGCATCTCGCCGGCGAAGATTTATATGGAGCAACCACTTGGTTTGCTGCTCAGGAGTCCGGCTTAGTGTGCGTTACATTGCCTCTATGGTCTGTCACCCCCTCTGAGCATGAGCCATTGCTTGAAGCCCGCTTGTTCAAGAATTTGCATGCTTCAAGCACATCTATCACTTTTTTATCATCATAACTCTTCGGGGCAGTGTATTTATCTAGTTGTTTGTGGATCGACATCGCTACTACAGCAAGACCGTGATGGTATCTAAATCCAAAGCAAGATCTTTCACCATCTCTTTAGATTAAAGACTCGGGGAAACCTGGCACTTTATATCTCCAGATAGCCAATCCATTTGTCAGAAGGCCATTTCAACGGAAGTATGCTTAAGACATCTTGGAAGAAACCGGTATGTTAGACAGTAAATCGGTAGACACTCCTATGGATCCTAATGTCAAACTTGCATTCGTGACAGGGGAGTCTTTAGGAGATCCCGGGAGAAATCGACTACCTGCAGAAATCCCAACTTATTCTCACCATTATTCCGTACATTTTATCCCAGAGTGTTGTTAGTCAACCTTGCTACCATCAGAGGCTTACTGATGTCAGAATCGCATTCTTGATATATCAAAAAGTACACCGTGCCATGTGTGTCATTAGAATAGAGGTCATACCTTAAAGCTGCTGTTACATATGTGGTATCGGGTCACTCACCATTAATAGATCGCCCACCGGCACTCCATTTTCATCATAACCTAATATCCGAAGAGTAAGAAACAAATATGTAAAGTGGGCTAGATCTAGCTGCAGTATCGAGTTACCCGCAACATGTGAATTCATATGGTATCGGTACATGTTCTGCAGAGCCGATTTGGAAAGGATGAATGGGATGGGGTTTTATTTGTGATAACCAGCCGCTTGTATATTGTATCCAATCCAGCCTCCAGCTGAAAACACTGCTAAACACATCGTTGATATCACTTCATTAGAGAGTAAGATCGCATCAGGATGTGACTATCAGTTTTGTCAATCCAATGCATCAACTGGGGCTATATAATTCCTTACTAAACTTTTATGCCTTAATCAAATGTATTTTGTATTAAGCTTGGTGCATAAGTGACATATGTCTAGCCTTGAGGTGGTGTTATACGTAGTATTTTCCTTTTATTTCTTATCGTATTGTGGGTCCTATGAGCATGTATATATATAAGTCCAATATAATGTATTAATGTGAATATAATAAAAATTAGGATTCTCCTTTTCTCTCTCTTTCACACTTTTGATAGAAGTGAATGCTACTTCCCAAATTATACTAATATATGTTCACTAAAAATAATAGTAATACTATTCTTCTAAATTAAATTTCAATATATATTATTATAGATGTGTTATGCTTACCTTATTTTTGGAGCAGCAGAGCCTACCTTGCAACAAATATAGTATTTTTTTACATATTCTTGTATGATAATATTCATTTTGATTTGTTTTATAATTTAAAGGAAAATATCAAATTGTAATTGTATAATTTATTATTTCACTTTTCCTAGAAAGATCTATATTATTATCTTAAAATGTTATCTTATTCATTATTTAGAATTCCATGTAAATAAAAGAAGTTCTAAAAGAATTGTAAGTAGGTTTTCTCGATTTAATTTTGTCCAACTCACTTTGATCGACAAAACCACTAACTTGACTACCCATGTCCCAACTAATCATCCAAGCCCTAGTTTGTGGCTACACCACATGTCAGAAAAACAGTTCAATGAAATGGATCGGGTTAGACTTTGATTGATTTTTTTTTTGTTTTTGTTTTTGTTTTGGTTTTTTTTTTTGTTTTCTTAAGACAAAGCCTGGCCTGGGCCTCTGAGGTTCTTCTGCGATTGCTCTCCTTTCATTCGCGATAATTTTTCAGGGAGCATGAAGGAACCACTCAGCTTATTTATCGTATAGAGATGTCCTGGTCTTAGGCGGAACATCGAGGGCACCAGTGCCTTACATACAAAGTCAAGGCGCGAGAGGCCTTGCTGTGAGATTCAGAAAAGCCAGGAAACACACATGGAGCGGGGCTGGGGCTTGGCCTTCATCTGGAGGCGAGTGCACAAGAGGCAAAATCTCTGATGGTACTGGGCCTGCAAAGAAGGAGAACAGAAGTGCGAAAGAACCACAAAGTGCCCAAATAACTGAATCCAATCTGGCAGTGGTTTTAAGTGCAATGCCCAAGAAATCACTTTCCTTCTATGCTTATTGTTAGATATTGTACAAAAGATTTTCCTCATTGCTTCCATCAGATAGAGTCCTATGAGTGTATATATATAAGTCCAATATGTAATGTAGACTAGACTTATTTTTTCTGTGGGAAATATTAAAATTAGTGGATTCTCTATTTTTCTCTCTTCACATATATATCAAGCCAAAGGGAAAACCTAATTTATTTGTCGTTTCATTCCGATTCCTCCGCCACAGCTCACGCATCACGCCATCACTGCCGCTTATTATCATTGCGCTGACTTTCCGAAGTTTTCTCCCATCCGAAAACTACGATTTCCCGAGGCGCACGAGGTCGATCCATGACGGCAAGTAACCTCGCGGCATCAAGAACACACGAGCCACCACGCGCGCCTTCCTTCAAGAAGAGCGCCCACGCCACGGCGTGAGTGCGAAAGCATGCTGCGGGCCTCTTCTCTCCAGGATCGGACCTACAGCACTGTGGCCGTCCGCGCCGCTGTGTTCCCGACCTCCTAAGGCCCACCCCGAGCCCTCCTTATCCACCTTTGCCCTTACTTCCGCCGCCTCCGCTGGCCGCCTTCTACGGTTTGGGTCCTCTTTCAACTCTGCCCCACAAACAGACAAGTTCCACAACAAGATTTGCCCCATAGTTTGATTCGCCTCTTATTAGGCCTTTCAATCCAAACGTGGTTCAATCTCCGCTATGGATATGACAACTAAAAATTCTATTTTTACCGCGCATCTCTGATCTCCTACTATCAAGACTAAAATGATCGAGCGAATTATCTCTCCCGGTCACCGGAACTCGCCCACGGATATGGTTATGGCAATCATCTTGATACATAATCGAGGATGCTATACTAGTGTTGATAAGCAAGGTGCACCGGAAGAATAGATGCACAACTATGTAGCGTATTATGGCAAAATGGCCGATCCAAAAATTTTGCTTCATCTTCTGCCATACAAGACATGTTCTAAGTTTGAATTAAAGCTCTATACATCTAATGATATCCACCGCCTTATAAGTGGCTTCGCTATTGTTAATATCCGCCAACAAGACATGGATCCATCTAATTACAGCTGGGCGCATTGCCTCTTGGGCAGGAGTTCTCGACATCGATGCCTCTTACTAGTGACGCGGGGCCTCAAACGCAGATTGACAAGCCCTTCATGGTCCTTACTTATCAATTCGTCCTGATCTCTTCGACCCCGAGATCGATTCTTCGCACCCATCTACCTGCCTGACGATGTGGTTCGTCTTCGCCTCCTCCGTATCTCCCTCTACACGTAGACTTCGCCATCCTGATAAAATTCTCTTTAGATCTCTCTGTGTTAGTTTCATAATTAACCTTCTGGGAGGACGTTAGCAAGTCTGAGGTCGAGATACCCCATCAATCTACTGCACAAGCCTCACACCCGTGATCGTTGTTATCGTCAGATGACGCCTCCCGCACCGCACACGCGCCCACTTTCGACGATTCCCCGATTCTCACCGCCCCTGTGCTCCGAGCCCCCGCATCTTAGGGTATCTCCACTCGACAAAGTGAGGCGATGCCTGACTGCTATCATAAACAAGCCGCCAAGGCTCACGCCGACCTATCGCCCCGCCGCTCTTACCTACATCTTCGACCCTCGGATTCTAGACTCCGTGCTTCTGATCACATTTCGTACAAAGATCTTTTCTCTCTCTTACTACTTACCTTTACTTTATCACCGCTACCTTACTAACGGTTCTCAAACCGTGGCTAAAGGTATTGGTCTGACTCCATCCTCCCTTCCCTACCTCTCACTCATCTTATACTCCTTCAGTGTCCCTTTGACCTTATTTTCTCATCATGAAATCACCGTGACTCTTAACTGCTCCATTATTTTTCCATAAATTTGCGACTATGCGACCCGAGTATTGAAGACTTAGGCATCTACGACAGGCCTCTATCACCTCAACACCTCGCAATCATCTCCGCAGCTTCATGTCACCGATGCCCATGCACCCTCATCCACGCCTGCCCCCAAATAACCTCAGTCTTTCTAAGTCTCTGTGGCTATCCCCGTTTCCATTTCGTCACTCGCAGGAGTCCCACACCAAACATACCCGTGTCTCGCTCCCGCACAATAACCCGGCAACATCACTCGACCTTGTCCACACCGATGTTTGGGTCCTCATTTGATCATGTCACTTTAGGCTTCAAGAGATTTTTGTCACTTTCATTATTAATTTCATTCATACTCTGTTGTTTTAATGAAAACTCGAAATATTATTTTCATTTTCCGTAAATTTTATAATAAATTCTACCTGCTCAATATTTCATCTCTGGTAATGAGTTACAATGCCCGAGAATATTTTTTCCCAGACTCCTTTATTTCATTTATGTCCCAACACGGGATCCTTCATCGCCTCGTCATACTCAACAAACGGGTAAATCGAACGTAAGAATCGGGCCATTCATTGAGACAACTCGTACTCCTCCACTATCATGTTCCTTTTCAGGTTGGGACGCTGCCTACAAACAGCTGACATTAATCGTATGCCTCATCCTGTGGCTTACATGCCCGATTCCTCATTCCCTCCTCCTTTTCCGACCAACCTCTTTATTTCCTTCCTCCGTGTCTTCGGGGTACCTGTTTGTCTATGCCTCACTCCGTGACAAGACAAGCTTCCGCCAAGGCCACGAATGACTTAGGCTACTCACTCGTATGGGTTATCGCTTGTTATTCCCAAACTCATCGATATTTCCGCTGATGTCACCTTCTTCAGACTCTTCTTCTCCTCCTCCGAGTCTCTTCCCCATCAAGTCCAATTTCCTATCATCTCCGCCTTATATTTGATGATGTCTCTTCTCGTCCCTTCAAAGTCATCATCGCCACATCAGTGGCGTTTGTTCCTCTCCTTCTTTCTGCTGAGGTCCCACGACTCACTTCTTCTCCTCTAAGCCCATCCCTGGGCCCATTTTGGTCGAGAATTTGCCTATCGCTTTCTGAAAAGTAACGCTCTACTAGCAATCCTCATCCTATTTAGTTAATTTTTTGAGTTACCATCGATTATCTTCCACCCATCAGATTTGTTTCTCACTATTTCACCTGCTTCCAAGAAATAATTAATGAGGCACTTTTCCCATCCTGGCCAAGACAAAATATTAGACAAGCCCGCACCCACTCCAAAATTTTATCTGTTGTTTTGCCAAGAAAAAGCCTACTATTGCTGCTGGGTCTACACAAGTATATTTGGCCCCATTAACAGTTGATCACTATGGCCCGCCGTTGCAGTTATACTGTGCTTATGGTTCGATCATGGTGTGACACCTCTCCCGCTGCTGGGTGATTGCTTAAGGCCCGTCATTTTCCATGGCCGTTTGCGTGTGTTCCCCGACCGCTTTTCGCTGATATTGAAAATGTCTTCTTCACGTTACCCACTGAGAAAGTTTATAATGGAGCAACCACCGGGTTTTGTTGCTTAGGGGAGTCCGGGTTTAAGGCGCAGTTACGCTTCTCTATACACTAAACAATCTCCTGAAAGGATTTGGCCATTTAGTTCTTGTTCAATTTGGTATGCTTCGCAAAGATGTGCCAGATCATATTCAGCTTTTTTATCATCATAACTTCAAGAATAGATGATCCTATTGCTTGATGCGCATTTATATATCACATTACGTGCAAATGATCGATGGTATTCGTAAACTAAAGCAACATCTTTCACCCACTTTCAAACTAAAGACGAAACTCAAGTACTTTCCGCTGGAATCAGATAGCTCAATCCAGCTTCGTGTAAATTCCTCTCCCAACTTAAGTATGCTTTAGACATCTTGGAAGAAACCGGTATGGTGACTGAAACCGTCGACACTTGCATGAATCCTAATGTCAAACTCAGACTGTGATTACCGTGGGGAGTCTTTCTGAACCCGGAGATATCGACGACCCAGAGAAATCGGAATTATCTCACCATTACCCGGCCGAGCATTTCCTTTCTCCCAGAAGTGCTGCTAAATAATTCTTACAAATTATGATAGCCATCGATGCTCGAATCGCATTCTTCGATATATTAAAAGTACACCAGCCCTAAGGTGTGTCAGATTTATCAGATGTCGCACCCAAAAAGTTATCGTTACACGATGCAGATTACCGGGCTCACCCACGATAGACGCTCCACTTCCGGCAATTTGCTTTCATCAAAGCAACCTAATACCCCAAAGAGCAAGAAACAACATGTAGCCAAGCAACGGCACCAAGCCGAAGATCGAGCCACACCGGCTAAATACTTTAACTCACGCGCACCGGCATAATCTCTCCGTGGAGTTGAGATTTGGAAGATAAACGTGGCGAAGCCCACCGCGATAACCAGCTGTTTGATATCGGCACCAACAGGCGCTCTTCCGCGAAAGGACCAAACACATCAAGTTGGATCGCCACTTCATTGTATAGAGAAGATCGTGATCGACGTATGGCTACTAGTTCAATCCAAATGATCAACTAGCGTACATCTTTACTAAATCTCTCTCGGGAGAACTCAGAATTAAATGATTGCATGCTTGGTGCATATGACATATATGTTCACTATAAGAAGGTTAGATATTAGTATGCTCTTTTCCCTTTATTGTTCATCGATTGTGAGTCCTAAGAGGTATGTATGAGGTCCAATATAGAATGTAGAGGATCAGACTCATTTTTCCTGTGGAAATACAAAATTAGTGGATTCTCTATTTTTCTCTTCACAATTATTATGACTAAGGCTTGAAAGGAATTGGGTGGCAAGCCAGAACAAAGCCTTTATGTCATAGATTGAAAATCCAAAGCTTTCCAGTAATTTATGGTCTTGGTCAAATCAGAAATGATGAACACAAATTTCTTTTGATTTTCGACTTTTATTGGGGTGTGCAGCGAATGGGTAGAAATGTGGTTACCATGTTCTTTTGGCCTTTTTGCAGCTCACGGCCTCTTAGTATACATATCCCTAGAGCCATACTCTTTGCAGTTTCTGCCTTTTGATCAGTCATAATGTTTTTACCGATTAAGAGTGAAAAAGCTGTCATGTGTGTGGATCCACGCTCATCCTGTTTCAGCTGTATCAGGGTGTGACCGCACTAGTATGTCTTCTCTACTGATTCGCTCCCGCCCTTCGTCTTTTGGATCAGCGCTTCTTAACTATATGCCTTGCCTTAGTAATCCGTCAGATTATAGTTTAAAAACAAAAAGCATGGGTACAGAACGAATTAAAACTCAGCTTGAATCCACACACAAAAAATCTGCACAATCGTAATAGCAAACGTTAAATCTAAACTTGGGAACCTAACAGCCCTCTGTAATGGCAGAGAAGGTGGGAGCTAAGGCCCTCTGATTTGTAAGAAGATGATGGCAAATGTATTTTAGAATGGCAGTAAAGGCATGTTGATGTTTGCAATGTACCATCGTAGTTCCATCAAATGCCAGATGAAAAGAGTGACAGCATAAATCGAACGCAATAAGCTTCTAAGTAAAGAGATCCTAGTTTGCCTGCTACTAAGAAGAGTACGATTAACTCAATGTTATTGATAATGGCTAAGGTGATACTGATAATCATCAACCACATTTTAAACTATTAATCAAATTATAAATGTCTTCTTTAACTTGTAATTTCTATAAAGCTGAAGGTCTATGTTTTTTTTGAGTTAAGTATGGTTATATTTTTCTTTTTTTGATGAAAGGTAGAGATCTTTTTTACTTCTCTATATTTTTTCGTTTTAAATCGGGCACCTTCCACAAGCCCCACCTGTCCCTACTTACTGAGTTAGCCCAAGGTCATGGCTAAAGAGCCCATGGCATATATGAGCACCAAGTACTGCTTATTGCAAAGATGTGGATATCGTGGACTCTACAAGCTTGAGAGCCATGAGATTCCTTTCCTGTGCATGGCTCAAACCACAAAGTTAGAAGAACTAAGAGAGGAATTAGAGGAAATGAATCTTGTATTTTCCATTGATCTAAACAAGTATAAAGATTATTATATAATTGGTAGGTCAACTAACATTCCTAAATTTATTTAAACTCACAAGTAAAGTATATATATTTTTACATTGTAAGAAACAAGAGAAGAAGTGTCAGAGGAATGAATTCCCTTATATTTTCCACTAGTCATCAAACATATATATACAAGAAGGTTAGGGCCATACATTAGGTAAGATAGACCACCTTCCTAAATGGTGTCATAACCCAGATAAGTGCACATCCACAAATATAAACCACATGTTAACGATGATATTATACTCTGAGTAACACTCCCTTTAAGTCGGAGCATGATAAGTTAATCATGCCCAACTCTGAACAGTATATAAAATTCAACCCGGTCTCCACTTAGGGCCTTGTGAAAGATATCACTTAATTGCCTGCCTTCACGATCCTATAAATCAAACTGGGTCAGATTTTCTCACGAACAAATGACAATCTATCTCTATATGTTTAGTATTCGCTCACGAAAACAAAGATTGTATGCACATATGTTAGCCCCATTGTCACATTCAGAGCTTTGTCGGGATTGAGGTTTTAATGTCACCGCCAAAAGTTGATGGAGTCACATTAATCTCGCATAGATCAGGCCATTGCTCAATACTTAGATTCGCATCTAGATCGAGAGACAACGTTTGTTTCTTACTCTTCATGGAAACCAGATTCTCTAACAAACACGCAAAGAACCCGGCGGACCTTCTATCTTCCAACCACCTAATCCGCATTTGTGAAAACACTCAAGTCTATTATGCCCATGATTAATGTGATAAAATACTCACTGCCTCAGGTCTTTCTCAAAGAGTTATGTAACTGCTCTACGTACCAACAATGACCAACTGTTGGAGAAGACATGTACGGCTTACAACACTGGTCAAAGCATGCAATATCGTGGCGTGTTATCAGTTAGCTTTTTAGCTTCCCAACCAGCCTCTATATATCTCTCTGTATTCAAACACCCGCCTTCTCTAGTAAGATGTAAAGCTGAGGCTAGGGACTGACATGTGGCTTTGTCACAATTTTCTTGTTTTACAATAAATCCAAAGATATACTTCAGGCAAGATTCTAATTTCATTCCTCATAACTTCAACACCTAAAGATTTCAGTGATTCCTGCGAATCTGGCTACATTAAGAGTTAGAATCCTAAAGAAGATAGGCCTATTGATATCATTCCCAGAATGATAATATCTACTAACATACAACTATTAACAAGATGATACCCGCTTGAGAATTTCAGAAAAGACAGAGCGAAGTCTGACGGCTTTCCATGCCAAAATTTCAATCACTTCACTAAACTCGTCAAACCACGATGTGGACCTTGTTTCAAAACCATATAGATTTGAGAAAGACCGACAAACCCCATCACCCCCCTCGAGAGCAAACAAACCCTGGAGGTTGCTCCATATAAACCTCTTTTGCAATATCCTCATGAAGAAAGACATCTCTACGTCAAATGATGGATAGGGTCCCAAATGAGTGGTCAAGTAGAGATATAAACAATCATTGGTGCTAGTTTTGGCAACTAGGGAAAATGTATCGTAATAATCCACCCATGTTCGGGGCATGCCCTTTCTGCAACAAGAAGGCTCAACTAGCAATGGATCCACTGGGATTTAACCTTCACTAGAACACCCCATCACAGAACCACATTTTCTTTCTAAATATGTGAACGCACCAAGTCCCAAGTACCATTTTCAGTCAAGGTATCCATCTCCTCTATCATAACACTATGCTAAATCAGATGGCTAGCTTTAGAAACTGTTGATGCAATGAAATAGAGTCCAAGGATGCAATAAATGAACAATGACAAATGGTTAGAACAAAAGAAGGAGATTGATGTGAGTACTAATCAAGCATTCCACAGAGAGCAATGTGAAGGTCATCACTAAGTAATCCTCTGATCTCAATGTCGAAGCAAATGTGGAGGGCCAGACTGGGGGTGTAGGCGTCGAGCATAGACCTGAGTGATAGGAGACTTTGTCAAAGGTGGAACAAAAGCAGAGTCGATTTCCAGACAAGATGGTAAATTAAAGCAAACCATCATTCTCCCTTGACTAGTATGGATCAACCGAGAAAGGAGTATTCTCAAGAAATGTACATCGTGAACCATATCCCTGTTTAAGATTGTGACAATAACACCTATACCCCTTCTGAACTCGAGAGTAACCAAGGATGATAGACTTCAATGACTTAGATCAGTTTAGACAAGTTACGCAATAACATCCCGACAAATAAAGACACCCAAATACCCGAGGCCCAATGGAAACAAAGATTTACGGGAAAGAGGGTTTGAAACTGAGTGGCCCAATCCAAGACCGAGGAAGCAAATCCATTAATAAAAGCAAGCTAGTGGAAATTAATATCGGCTCCAGATGCTTTGATAACATGCATTTAATATAGCTCGAAAGGATTTGCAAGAAGGTGTTTATTTTTCTTTTCAAGAACTCCATTTTGAGAAGGGAGTATCAACATAGGATGTCCGATGAAGATGCCATTATGAAGTATGATCAGATCAAATTGTTCGTATTATAGGTTATTTGGTAATGTCACTTCGCATTTTGAATAAAGTTTACAAAACCAGTGTGAATTTCAGCACATAAGGCACGTAAAGTGTGGTAAGTCAATCAGGTTTTCATTAAATATAACCAAACTTGTTCGCAAATAATCATCGATAAACGTAATGTAAAATATCATCATCAAACCCACAAATATTAATCGATTACGGACCCCACATCCAGAAAGTATTCAACTTCCAAAAGGAGCGTGTCAAGTATTGATCACGTACACGGCGAAGTCGGGCATATTGACACGACCACAGTTCACGACGAGAGGTTAGAAAACTAAGGATATAGTCAATAGAGAGAAAGATATCCCAAGCGACAATGTAATCTAATGGTGGTAACAACTCCCAAACGTTGATTGAACGGCACCGTCTGACGAGACTCTTAGACTCGCCCTACCACACTCAGCCACCGTGACTTAATCAAATAATAATCGCAGAAAGAATGTTAGAGATATCTAATTAAGGTAATGAAAGGAGTTTACTCATAGAAATTAAATTAAAAGAGACTGTCATGCCAAACTCCATAATGTAGGTCAAACAGATAAGAAGTAGAATGAATCAGTTCCCTTCGACCCAATGAATGAATGAGGTCACCCATCCCGGTAAATAATAGAGGTAGCGGGTGTGGTCAAATTAGTAAATAAACTGAATTACCCATGTGATATGTGGGCCTTATCAATGGTTCCAATCTGTTGGAGGAAGATGAAATAAGAGATGTCTAGTTTCATTTCGACCACAAGCATAAGCAGGAGTAGACACCCTTCAAATGATTCATGAGTGATATGAACCCTGATTTATATTATGCACTTCCTACACAATCCCATGCATATGCCTGGGATTAGCAATAATGACACAACCCACTCGAGATTTCACAATTATGGCGGCGATCTGAATTAAACAAGTCTCCGAGAATCCAAAAATACCGTAAAGATAGGACGACAGAAAATGACCACACAATTCCACCCGAAAGACCACACCCGAATGGAATCGGGCCCATAAAGCCTCCAAACACTCCAATATTGATGCTAATCGAATCACAAAACAAATACCGGAAAATCACGTAAACCCTAGGAACAGCGTTACCGAACACAAAATGGTCAAAATGTACTATTCGACAAGGAGTGACAGACAGTCGAGGAGAATTGCGGGTTGGTGACGCCTGAGGAAAGGCCCGCTGGCCGGAGAACTGCACTCTTCACGCGCCGTAAATACAAGGAAATAGCCAAATTCCTTTATCACGATAAAATTTCACGTTTTCTGGCCATCGAACTTGATGGCTTCGTTTCGCAGTTGAGGTCACTCCTATAGGGCGGTGACACCCCACTCCCTTAGATAGGTGTTTCAAAAGAACACCTCCACGACCCTCTTTCTTCTTCGTGAAATTCCTCCCTAATTTCCCTTAAATTCGAGCCCTAGGCTCTGATACCATGTGGAAACTAAGAGAAGAGGAGTTGGAGGAATGAATTCCTTTATATTTTTCATTGAGTCATCAAACATATATATACAAGAAGGTTAGCCGCGCATTTACAAAGATGATCTACTCTTCCAAATGTCAGCAACCCTATGCTAAAAGTATCATAATAAAATACAAACCAATATGTTAACGTATGATACATACTATAGTACATTCTATAACACATTCTATAACACTCCCCCTTAAGTTGGAGCATATATGTTAATTATGCCCAACTTGTTACATAACTAACTCGTTCTTCACTTAGGGCTTTTTTGTGAGATCACCTTAACCGCTTCCGTCTTTACATATTTTGTAGAGAGATCAACCGCCAGCTTCAATTAAATGACACCCATCGAATGCGCTTGGGTCACTCATGTAAATATGCATCAGACGCAATGTGGAGAGTTGCTTGCTGTCACACCAGAGTTATTTGAACAAGTCTTAATACTCTACTTCCATTAAGAGTTGCAAATCCACACGATTTCACGCTTGTGTCATTGGTTTGCATCAGACTATGCACTGAACGAAACCACACTCTATTTTTATTTTTACTCTTAGCAGTTAGATTCACATGAAGCAAAGCGCATTGGCGGAAGTGGACCTCTATCCTCCTTAGATCACACTTGATCGACATCAGGTAAACACTCGGTCCTATTATACCCGTGATTGCTATATAAATACCGTATCCTGAGGGCTCCTTTCCAAGTAACATAGAATATTCTGATTGCCCAATGATCGGTGTTGGAAGCGGACATGTATTGGCTTACAACATTGATTGAGTGTGCAATATCGGGGCGTGTTCTTTGCCAGGTAGTTCGACTTTCGACCAATCTTACATATTTCTCAAGGTCCTAAACAATTTGCCTTATAGTAAGATGTAGACTTTGTACCATAGAGGAGAGTACATGGTTTGCCCACAGGTCCTCTTATTTGAGAAACGATAGATTCCGGTAGCGTATTTCGCTTTGAAATAAGAAGATTCGTGTTTCTTACCAATAACTTGTGGCCGAGAAATACTTTACTTATGTAAGTCCTTTGTGTGGAGATTGGCCATGAAGAAAGGACTTAAGTGATGTGCTACATCATATTACTCCCATTAATGATATCATCTACATAAACAACTAACAAGGCGATACTTGCTTGAGAATTTCTATAAAGGCAGTGATTAGATTTGCTCTTATGCATACTAACTACTCAATCACTTGATTGAATTTACAAACCATGCGCATGGACTACCTGTTTCATGCCATATAAGGATTTCTGGGGATAACCGGCTTCTACTAAATCTCCTCTGAGCAACAAACCACGGAGGTTGGTCTATATAAACTTCTTGAAGTAAGATCCCATTGAAGAAAAACATTCTTAATATCAAGGCGGTGGAGTCCTAGCCATGAGTGGTGCCGGAGATATAAATAGTCGAGACAAAAGTCATCTTGGCAGCGAGGGAGAAGGTGTGATAGTCACCCCCATAAGATACAGGCATGCCCTTTAGCAACAAGGCGTGCTTTCAGCCTAGCAACTAAGCCATCGGGATTCACCTTCCTTTGCAAAACCAATGACATCTATTGGCTTTCTTCCGGTAATTAGCTGGCATGCAAGTCCTAAGTACCATTGTCATTCAAGCATTCATCTCTTCTATCCTTAGTACTACGCTAACCAAGTGCAGGCGCCGGCAGGTTTGTTTATGCCCTTAAGCAATAAAGCGTACTTTCAACTGTGACTTAGCCATCGAGGTGCTTCATTGTAAAACCAACTGACATCTAATGGCTTTCTTCCCAGCGGTGGTATGCAGAGTCCTAAGTACCATTGTTATTCAATGCATCCATCTCTTCTATCCTTGGCTCTACCTTGACCCGGGTGAGATGGGGCTTGAGAACATTTTAGGCTGAGATAGAGTCCAAGGATGCAATAAAAGAGCAAGAATGTGATGACAAATGGTTATAAGAACAAAATGAGCAAATTGGGTGAACATGCTGACGTTTATCTTTACGAAGAGCTATAGGAAGATCATCATTGGAGACTGGATCTAATGTAGAAGCGGTACAGTGTTGGACTCGGGCGGGGCGGTTTTTGGCGTCGAGTAGACTGAGTCATGGGAGGTTTGCGGGAAAATGCGGTGTGCGTGTGGCTCACGCGCACACTATTTTGGTTGTCGGACTTGGTGGCAGCATTTGTTGGCGGCCGACAAATGTGCCTGTGTCAGCAGTGTCGATCCACTCTCCCTCGAAATGGGTGTTTCAAAAGAACTCACCCCCTCCTTCTTGTGAACTGCTGAAAATCCTTCTAAATTCCTCTGACAAATCTCAAATGAGCCAGGCTTTGATACCATTTGTTATGAATCGCGGAAGCTTTGATGCAGCAAGAATATCAATTCAAGAACACAAGGTGAAAATCTACACTTGAGTGCATGAGGGGTTTTAACCTTGGTTAAAGCGAATTATGCTTACATCCATAAATGAGAGAGAATTTTTCCACTATTCTAAAACCATAGTATAAGATTGAGTATTGCGACGACTAGGAAAAACATAAAATCACAAAACCCTAGGATGCCCACAATATTGAGAAAATACCTCACAAAACTCCCAATCCCTACTACCCTTACATCTTTGCACATATCGAATAGCCTTTACGAGCCCATCTCTCTCTCATAAATTTTTCCCCTCATGACTGGGAATATTTACAGGATATTCTAACAACTTTCCTTATTATATACGGAAACATAATATTACAATAATATAACAACTTGGAATTATCCTATACAATATTCTTTACAAAAAGGAATACATCTAACACATTTTGATGAGAGAACAATTGACTCCACCTTGAACTAAAATTCCTTTTATTTTCATCTTGTGTGCTCTGTAATCTTTTGTTCTTTCAAATATCTTCAACCTGAAGCTTTGATACCATGTAGAAAGAACGAAGAGAGGAATTGGAGGAATGAATTCCTTGTGGTTTTCCATCGATCAAAACATGTATAAATACAAAAGCTAGATATATACAATTGGTACGTCAATTTAACATTCCTAATTAGTTTCACAACTTTATAAGTAAAGTATATATTTACATTACATAACAAAAAGCTTATGTGAATCTCATTTCATGATTTTAGCTTATGTGAAGAGATATAAGAAAATGATGCTTTTCTTATTGATTGAGTGATTAGAACAGTACAAGACCTACCTACTTATATACATTAAGAAGACATATAAAGGAAACAAATAAAGTAAAAAAAGGAAGTAAAAATATTGTACAAGAAAGGAAGGAAAAATATTGTACAGGAAAGGAAGGGAATAAATTAGAGAATATAAGGAAGTAAAAATATTGTACAAGAAAGGAAGGAAAAATATTGTATAGGAAAGGAAGGGAATAAATTAGAGATATGCCTTGATTACCGACCTTTCCCCCATTGAGCTGGAGCGTATAGGTCGTATCTTGTTGGTTGTTACAAATTTCTTGAATCGTGGGCTCGGGAGATTTAGTGAAAATGTTTGCTAGTTGGTCATTCGAGTTGATGGAACTAGTAGTCATGCATTCTGAGACAATCTTCTCTCGAATAAAGTGACAGTTTACTTCAATATAATTGGTCCTCTCATGAAAGACTGGGTTGGAAGTGATGTGGAGGGCCGCTTGATTGTCACACACAAACATCATTTGTTCATCCTTCCCAAATCTTAGCTCCTGAAGAAGTTGTTTGAGCCATATGAGTTCTGAGTTGCCAAAACCATGGCTCGATACTTAAGCCGACTAGACACAGTTACCACATCTTTTGTTTCTTATTCTTCTAGGATATTAAGTTGCCTCGATAAATACACAATATCACAAGAGGAAAAGTCGGATTTCTTTAGCAAACACCTTCGGTCTAAATCCGATATCTAGCAATCTAGGTGTGATCTATGTTTTCATATAACACCCATTGACTCGGTGTTAATTTGATATAATGGAGGATACAGATCACAGCATCCCAGTGACTATCACATGTTGATTGCAGGCCCGACTAACTACACTCACGAAAGAAAATGTTCGATAGGGTGATGGTAGAGATCAGTTGATCCCCCATAGTGTGGTATCTCCTTGGATCTCGTAGAGCTCCCTTGTCGATATCTGAAGCTTGACATTTGGATCCATAGGGTGTGCGAGGTTTACAGTCTAACATCTGGGTTTCCTCTAATATATCAGAGACATACTTCCTCGAGACATATACGCACGAGAATTAGACCTAAACATCTCGATTCCCATAAAAGTACTGAGTTTCCCCGAGTCTTTTCTCCAAATTATTTGAAGAGATGTTTAAGTTTTCGAATACCATCTTGATCACTACTTGTTATAACAATGTCGTCCACATAAACAATCAGATAGATGCATTGTCCTGATGATGTATGATGATGAAGGCAGTTGGTCTGTGGCCTTTCCGTACCACGAGGGCTAAGCGACAAACCGAGGTCGAGGGGACTACTTTGGAGCCATATAAAGGAACTGACATTAACACTGCGTACCAAACGGTGCCTGAGCAACAAATCGGTGGTTGCTCCATATATACCTCGTGGCAAGGTCGCCATAGAATGCATTTTCTTGTTCCAATTGATCGCGGGGCTAAGATCTCATAAGCGGCCCGTAGATAGGTAGACGAGCGAGTTATTTTGGCGGGAGAGAAAAGAATCATAGTAATCAGAGACATATATCTGAGTATACCCATTGACAACTAAACGAGCCTTAAGACGGTCCACTCTGCCATTTGGACCAATCTTAATAGTATAAACCCACTGACACCCAACAGGAGACTTGCCAATAGGTAAGGTGACTAGATCCCATGTGCCAGTAGAATGCAGAACAACATTTCTTCAACCATTGCTTGTTGCCTGGATGAGAGAGGCCCTAAATGGACAGCCCGTGTTAGGAAGAGAAGCAGGAAGACGATAATGGAAGCAAGCGAATATGGTGAAGATAAGTAATTTGATAAATTGGGAAATTGCCAAATAAGATGGGGATTATGAGAGGAACGAGTACCTTTCTGAATGGGAATGGGAGGATCAGTAGGAGATGACAAGACCAGTGTTGTGGAGGAGGGCACCATAGGAGATGAGTCATCTGGAGGCTCGGTGTCGGTACGTGGGCAATGGGTATAAACCTGTAACGATCGAGTTGGAGCAGTTGGGGACTCAGATAAAGTCAAAATGGGAAAGATGAGAGGTAGAGATGAGACCTCGGGACTAGAAGGAGGTGGGGTAGAGAAGATAGAAGAATGTTAAAAAAAGGTGACATTAGCGGAAACGAAGTATCGGTGTGTATTAAGAGAGTAGCATCGATAACCTCATTGAAGGCGGGAATAACCAAGGAAGATGCACTTCGTGGCCTTAGGGGAAAGTTTATCTTGACCAGGAGTAAGTATGTGGACAAAACAAGTGCACCTGAAAACACGTGGAGGAAAAGAGGTTAATAAGGAAAGAGAAGAGAATGAGGAACCTGATCACCCAGTACAGAAGAGGGCATGCGATTGATCAAATAGCAGGCGGTTAAGATAGCATCCCCCCAAAAACGTTGAGGAATTGTATGTTGGAGGAGAAGAGTGCGAGCTGTCTCAACTAAGTGATGATTCTTGTGCTCAACCACGTTTGTTGGGGAGTGTAGAGAAGGCCAGATGAAAAATCTGTGGGAGTAAAGCGAAGAAGAAAGAAAGGGGTAGAGAGGTTTTCCAAGGCATTATCACTACTTAAGATGCGGATAGAGGTATTAAATTGATTGCGGATCTTAGCAAAGAATTTTTGTAATATGGAAAATAACTCAGCTTGACTCTTCATTAAAAATAGCCAAGTACAACGGGAAAAATCATCAATAAATGTAACAAAATACCGAAAACCTAAAGTAGACACGGAGTTTAGAGACGAGCCACAAACATCGATGTAGACGAACTCAAAGGAGACTTGGTGAGACTGCAAGTGCTTAGGGAGCGAAACACGAGTATGTTTTCAGTAGCCTTGACTCACACTCTAGTGAAGATAAGTTGGAAAAGAGTGGGAAACCATATTCGAGCTTAGAAATGTTCGAATAGTAGAGATGGCGGTGGATGAAAAGGTGCATCAGTTGAAGTGCGGATGGTGGAAGATGGGGATCATTTGAGATAATAAGGCCTTGAGACTCATGTCTATGCGGTGTCCTCCACTGTGCTTTGATCCTACCGAGGTGACAAAGGTAATTGAGCAAATTAAGGTCATGATTAATTTTCTGATAGAGATAAGATTGAATGGAGAATCAGAGACATAGAGAACAGACATAAGAGGTAAAGAGGAAAGGGGACATACAAAACCGATTCCTTTAGCCATGGTTTGAGTCCCATTAGCCAAAAGTAAAGTAAGGGTGGAGGATAGGGTAAGGAAGAGAAGAGATCCTTATTACCGTAAAGATGATTACGTAACCGAAATCAAGAATCCATTGACCAAGCGAGAGTGTGTAAGATAAGGCAGACATTATCGGGTCTAGGCAATGTAAGCAATGAAAGCGACTCATGTATGAGTGAGGCTTAAGAAATCCTTCATATTCTACCAGATAAGAGTCACTCCCGAGGCGGAGGTGAGCCTAACTTAGGGTGCAGCGGTTTGGGAGACGGGTCACATGGGTAGTGCGAGGCGGACGACCATGTAGCTGATAACACCGGTCTTGAATGTGACCTGGTTGATTACAGTTGGTACAATAAGGTTGTTGGCCTCTACCTGGCCATCATGAACACTCCGAGAATCACCGTGAGGGTGAGATGAAGAAAACATCACTGAAGTGTCTATAAACCCAGAGAGTGTCGACCGACCGCAGCTGGATGAATGATGCAAGAATCAAGCAACATACATCAAAGGTCGATGGCGGAGCCAATTAGGATATGTTTCCTGATAAGGCAAATTTTAGCAGCCACTAAGAGTGAGGATCATAGAGATTGATCTATGTTGACAAGTAAATCTCTTGCCACATAATTGACTTAGGAAAATAGAGAACAAGCCATCAGAAGGGTAGGCCTGCACTAGAAATCTAGGGTTTCATAGCTCGTCTGAGAAAAGAGGGAAAAAGTCATTTATGCATGCCTTAAATGGAGAAACCAAAGGCTGGGAGGACTCGCTGGAGAAGGGACACCAAAGAAGAAGTGGGGTGGTCGAATGTCACACGGCTACCGGAGTGTGGTGGTTGCCACAAAGAGAGAAACACACGCATGGATAGCCTTCTGCCGACGATGTTTTCATCGGTGGATAGATCGGGTCGAGGCGATTCCAAGGCAAGGGTGGGGTCATCGGAAAATTTTTCCTGATCCTGTGGCCTGACGGTATGTGAGGATCCCCAAGATGAAGGTGGGGGTGGCCTGAGGCCATAATGACCACTGGGATGGGTTGTTGAAGTTGGAACCGTGGCAAAACCTTAACTCGAGCCTTCCATGGCTCTGATACCATGTGAAGAGATATAAATAAGAAAATGATTGATTGAGTGATTAGAACATAATAGACCTACCTACTTATATACATCAAGAAGACATAAAAGGAAACAAATCAAGTACCGAAAGGAATGAAAAATATTGTACAAGAAAGGAAGGAAATAAATAAGAGAATATCCTAAGACTATCTTATGATTCTCAAATGTTCTTCTATGTGACTCAGATGTAATCTAGTGAATTATTTTCCTTACTGCAAATTAGAAGTGAAAGTTTAATGGCCTTTTTGTCAAATGCGGGATAATAGCCTGCCAAAATTATACTCTTAGTTCATAGTCTAGATTTGATTTGATCAAGTCAAAAAATTTTAATTGCCTTCAACCGATCAATCATCTTTTTTGAGTGTGAAAACATGATATTCATATTGAATCAAAATCCTATAAGATTAAGCTTTTGAGGAGTTGACCAACACGGTATTAGAGCTTCGTGTTAAAGATATCCGAAGAACAAAGATTACGAAGCACACAAGACAAGAGAGGGAAGGAATTTTAGTTTTAGGTGGAGTCAATGCTCTATATCAAGATATGATGGATGATCGGGCTTGATTTTGATTTGATCCAAGGTGGAGATTTGTTAGAATCTCTCAAATTCCTAATTAGTATTAATTCTTTTTTCGTGAAGAAGAGAATTACAAAAATACAATGTAGTTTATTAAAGTAGAGAAAGAAAATACAATAGATAGTTTGATACCATCTCTACCATTTCTCTTTACATAATCTTAAAAAAACCTAGATATAGTAATAATCTACAGGCACATTTGATCGCCAAGTAATCACCGCGGTTGACACATTCTCGATGACGTGGCACCAACATTAACATGGTATCGAAAGTCATCACAAAGGTCCAGGTTCTAGTTAATTTCTACAATTTGAATATTTGAATGTCCATATGGATTTTGCATTATTTGACTTTCCGCAGTAGGTAATGGGTCAGATGACGCGGGAGGGGGTGTTAAAAAACATGATGTTCATATTAAATCACATCCTACAAGCCGAGCTCTTAGGGAGAGTTGGTAGTTTAAATGTTTAAACATGGGCAAATGACAAAAAAAGGTGTGCTAAGCCTTTGTTAGTTGGTGCTTCGCGTAAAGCGTGTGCCCGAACATAGTGAAAGACAAAGAAAATCCTGATTTTAGGGGGGATGGAACTTTGTTCGAGGGGAGGATTGGATGTAAGCCCAAAAGTCCCACATCAATTAGGTATGGGCTGATTATGAGGTTGATAAACATGGACAACATCTAATTGCAGGAGGCCTTTTTGCCAGAGAAGCCCAAAACAAACCATGAAGACCTTAAATAGGTGCGGACAATATCATACCACGTGCAGGGAGGGTCCACAGGTTTCCCAATAAGTGGTATTAGAAATAATTGCAAGAGGCTCGGGTTCGAGTACTGCAGATTTTTGAATAATATTTAATTTTATTTGAGCTATTGAAAGTCCATAATGGACTTTGTTGTTTGTTTATGTTGAGAGAAAAGGAATACATTGATTCCTATTGATCAATAAAAGGAGGAAACATACATATTACATCAGCAGGGTAAAAAAAAAGGAAACAGAGTTAGAGTCTAATTAGGAGTCTAAAAGCAGAAGGAAAATAATCTTAAAATGGACAGAGATCAACCTAATGTGCTTTAACTCTCCACGTGTGCTGTATGGGATCTATGCACGGTGAGGGTGCTTAAGAAGCATGATATCTCCATAAAACCTCAAATCCTACAAGCTTGAGTTTTTAGGCGTAGTTGTTGCTTATCATGGTATTAAAGCCCAAGCCAGCAATGAGGTCCCCAGGTTCAAGCCATACCTTTTTTCAATTTATTCCCCCATTTTTTTATTCTGAAAAGTCCATGGAGGACTCTCGCTTGGTTTATTCGACTCTCCACGCGTCGGTAAAAGAGCTTTATCGCGAGGGTGGTGTTGAAAGATACTTATATTCATATTAAATCAAAATTCACAAGCTCGAGCTTGTAGGAGAGTTAAGTACAATATATAGATAATTCCTTAGTTGTTCTATTGTATTGTATTATTGTGTTTCCTTTGTAGAATAAGGAAAGTTGTTAGGAATATTCCTATAAATATTGAGTCACGAGGGGAAAAAGTCATGAGAGAGAGATGAGCTTATAAAGGCTATTTGGTGTGTGCAGAGATGTAAGGGTTTGAGAAATTGAGAGTATTATGATGTATTTTCTCAATATTGTGGGTATTATTAGGTTTTGTGATTTTTTCCTATTCGTCGCAATACTATGATACTCCAATCTCGTACTACGCTTGGGACATTGGTGCGATTCTCTCTTATCCATCGGATGGTATACTGATTGGCCGAACCATCTAAAACCTTGCAGTTTACGTGGATTACTTTATCTTGTAAGTTGAATTCATATTCTCATGCATCAAAGCTCTCATTCTTCAAAACCGGGTATTATCGCTGACAAGAGGCCTGGTTAGACCTCTCTCTGCAATTTGAATATTTGATCCCCAATTTTTTATTCGAAAGTCCATGGAGGATTCTATTTCGTTTGTTTGAATCTGCATGTGTGTATATGGGGCCGCATGTGAGGGACGGAGTGAAAACATAATATTCATATTGAATCAAAATCCTACAAGCTTGTTTTTAGGATAATTGGTCATTTAACACCAACTCCCAAATAGTCCAAATCTTATAGTAATATGGCCTTGTGTCTTGAGACAACATCAACTGTTTTCCTGATTTATCCATGAGGTATATAAGGCCTTAAGAGTAGCATTCGTATCCATGCTATGGTCCTATTATGCACTTAAAGATTTTACTGTCTTCAATCAGTTATTTTATTTTTATTTTTTTTCTTTGATAGGTTAAAGAAATTTGCATTAAAATTGCCTTAATAATTTTTATTTATTTATATGAAATGTTACAAGGTCACATTCTCAACGGGAATAGAGGTAATTACTTCAGATTCAAATTTTTATCATTTAGCTAATATAAAATGCAGGATTTGGCTATGATATAATCTGGGTACTTATTGTGATTTAACTAGAGCCTCATGTTCCTATGTTACCTTTTCTGATTCATGCCTTACATTCCTTGGTGATGATACTCTAGATTATTTTCATGCTGGTCCTTGATTTGTTTGTATGGAGTTGATATATTTTCATTAACACTAAAAAGCATTTATTTCAATGTCTGTGCGCTATTCTTTGCAGTGTTCTGAGTGTCCATCTGACAAGTGCAAAATCTCTGGTTGGAATTCTTCAGTTGCATCAGAAATTAAAAGGAGAAAAGGTAAACTTTTTCCTCTAATATTCAGGTTAATTGGTAGCTGGTCAAAATAACCTTTTTGCTGGAACTAAATTAATCCATTTGACTTCAACTTTCTTTGTGATAAGTAAAAGTAAGTGTACTAAGAATAGATGCTAAAATAGCGGCTAAAACAATACAGAAAAGGGGCAGCTAAGGCCCACTGTCAACAAACAGATAGGATGTACAGAAAATCTCAACTTACTTATGCCTCACCCAATCAATAAACTCAACCACATTTGACAGGCCATTTGGTATGGACAATCTGACCTCTGACCAAAGCAAAAAGACAAAAGAAGTCTTTAATCTTTGTATTGAAAACATCTCATCCCCATAGTTTTAAAAGGCGCAAAGGCCTCTTGGAGCCTTGAGGTGCAAGACGCAAGGCGCACCTCAGGCGTGGGCTTTTTTGAAGTGAATTATGACCTTGGATGCACATCAATTTTATAAATTATGATTCAAAGTATAATTATATTAATAAAAAATTAAAGATGCCTAATATTTAAAGGAAATTTCAATGAAAAATGTAGTGAAATTATATAAATTTCAATATATAATTAGAAATTTCAAGAATAAAATTGTTTTGAAAGAAATTATAAAGGTCCATAAGGCGCACCTCTTTCACTAAGGCGCATGTCTTGAAGGCAAAGCGCTATAATTAGTGGGAGTTGTCAGGCTCGAGCCTAGGCGCGCCTTAATTGCGCCTTTTAAAACTATTCTCATCCCTAAACGCTATTCCATTCCTTGCTTTCCAAATTGACCAAAATAAGCAAGAAGGTCCCGCTTACCACACTTTTCGCCTCTTTTTGCCAACCAGAAAACCATTCCAGTTCACAAGAGTCTCCTACACATATCTGGGAATTGTCCATGAAATGCCAAAGAGGGAAAAGAAGTCTCTACAACACCTCGCTTTGAAAATGAAGAAGGAGGTGGTCCACTGCCTACATTCTCGACAGAGGTAGCATCTATTAGCACAAGCAAAACCCTTCTTTGCAACTGCTAGGTCAAGAGTAAGAATTCCGCCCAACCGCTTTCCCAACCCGAAGAAACACACTACCGTCCACCAGCCCGTCGCACCAAGTGCCAAGGGAAAGAAGGATCAGGTTTCGTGGCGCAGCCCCATCCATGGACTTAATTAAGAAAACCCCCTCCGCTCATCATTGTCCTTCTCACAGTGTCCTCCACCCATCCACCAAAGTCACCTTACCAAGTTGGGCTAGTAGTCTTTCCACATCTTCCACTTCCCTGTCATTGAAATGTCTACAGCATTTTTAAATTGTACAATATGACTATTAGTTAATTAGTATGTGTACAATATTCTTTCAATTTTTCACTTTTCAACATGAATCGTATGGTTAGACGTGTAACTTTGTCTTATAAGGAATTAGGAATAAATACTTAGATATGGAGTACAAGAACATGGAAAGTCAGGTCAACTTGAAAGAGAAAATGGGAAGATGTATGGATGTACTATAATGCTCGATGGATGGTGCCAAAGTCACCGAAATTATGTGGTTAATTTCATAACATATTCAAAAGGCATTATGATCTTCACAAATCCATGGCTGCATCCAACAATACGTAGACCATGAAATGCATATACGGGTTGTCAAAAGTATTATCAATGATGTGAAACCAACAAATGTTGTCCAACTTGTCAAGGATAATGGTCAACATTTGTGAAAACTGGAAAGTTGATGAAAATAATATAATATTTAGTTCAATGTGTACCACATTGTATTGACTTAATATTCGAAGATATTGGTAAAGATCCATTGTCAGAGGTGATAAAATGTTGTTTGGAATATGACAAATTTCATTTACAACCATAGTTTGTTACTAGAGCATAGATGAGAGAAAGATTTGTGTGACATAGTTCACTGGAGTCATGGGGATTTGCAACTTATTACATTGCTCTTTGATACTCTTCTAAAAGTAAGAGGTTGATGAAGAAATTGCTCGAGTGATTTGATGGACAAACACAAACCGAGTTGACAAAAATCGACAAGAATTTAAGAAATGCTCAATTAACCTCATTAAGATTAAGTGAACCAAAAAAAAAAATGAAAAAGGCAAATTAGATTGCTTGTCTCACCATGCCTTGGATTGTGGAGAAATGGAAGTGGTGCTGTAGGATCACTTCTATTCCTCCCAATGCCTTGCATCGATGCTTTGGAAGTGTTCACTGAATACATCTAACCCTGCAGAGCAGAGGAATGGAAGGGTAAGAAATGCATCAGCCTTTCACACACTTCTCTCTCAGCTTCCTCTCTCTCACAACTAAATTTCATTTTGTCTCTTATATTTAAAGTACTGTGATCACAAATTCAAGCATTGATGACAAGATATAGTAGCATTTTGTCTCACTTTCTTTTCGATGAACTGCTTGTCTCTCGTTTGAAGCACGATATTCATAAGAAAACCCAAATCCTACAAAACAGCTTTTAGAGAGTCGTCATTTAACATGGTATCGTAGTTGATGGCAGGAGGTCAACTAAACTCCCAATTAACATTATTTCTATTTGAAATCATAACAGATCATGATCAACGGTATGAACAGAGGGTGTTAAGCATAAGATTCATATTAACCTAAATCCTACAAGCTCGAGCTTAGAGAGTTGATAATTTAATAGGTTCGATTTTATTTATGAAAATACACCAATAAATAAACCTTTACTATAGTTTCGACGTAATATTCGTCAAGTTATGCCTAAACACATTTTGATTTATGTCGTCCATGTCTTCAAGGTCCTTTGTTTTGCAGAGGCATGATACTAATAGTAAACCCAAATCCTACAAGCTTGAACTTTTAGGAGAGTTGATTGTTTAACATGATATCAAAGCTTAGTTTGGCGGGAGGTCATGGTTTTGAGTCACCTCTCTATAATTTAAGTATTTGTTCCCCAATTGTATATTGATCCTGTTAAGAGAGAAAAGAGAGAATCCCTAATTTTATTATATTCAGGGAAAAAGAAGTCTAGCCTTTACATTACATATTGGACTTATATATATACACATTCATAGGACCCACAATACAGTAAGACAATAAAGGAAAAGACTGTACAATATCTAACACTTCCCTCAAGCCGGAGTGATATATGTTTGACATGCACCCAAGCTTGTTACAAATGTATTTAATTCTAGACCTCCGAGATTTAGTAAAGATGTCCGCTAGTCGATCATTTGAATTGACAAAACTAAGAGCTATACATCCCGATGATCTTCTCTCTAATGAAGTGGACAATCAACTTCAATGTGTGGCTCAACCTTCATGGAAGACTGGATTGACGCACATGCAAAGTACTGCTATCACTGCATTTGTGCGCCCATCCGCTTCCATCCTTTCCAAATCTCAACTCCTCGAGAAGGTGTCTCAATGCATATGAGTTCACATGTGGCCGTGGCCATAGCTCGATACTCTGGGCCTGGGTCACTAGATTTAGCCACTACATGTCAAGCTTACTTCCGTGATATTAGGTTACCACCAATGAAATGGCTACACTCTCGAAGTGAACGCTCATCCGCGAAAGCCAAATCTCAATCAGACTTCAGGTAACCAACAACTTGGGTATGACCTTTATTCTCGTACAACACACCTTGGCCTGGTGTACTTTTGATATATCGAAGAATGCAGATTACAATATCCCAATGGCTATCACATGGTCACTGTAGGAATTGACTAACAACACTTACCAGAAGGAAATGTCTGACCGAGTACTTTATGAGATCGCTCAGCTTGACCTAATAGAAGTCAGTCGAGCATTCCCGTAGATCTCCGAAAGACTCCCGTCTCCCCGGGTACAAGTTTGACATTGGGATTCATAGGAGCTCGACCGGTTTGCGCCTAACATCAGCTTTTCCCAAGATGTCTAAAGCATACTTCGTCGGGAGCAGGGAGATCGGCACTGGAACCGGATCGAGCTATCTCGGGCCCTGTAGTACTTGAGTTTCCAAGTCTTTAGTTTGAAAGCCGGTGAAAGATGTTGCTTAGCTCTAATACCATCCCGATCACGCTCATCACATGTCATCCACATAAACAACCAGATAAATACACCGCTCCGAAGCCGCTATGATGATAAACCCACGGTTCCACAGATCGCTAAGCATGCTACAAATTCTTTAACAACAACCAAAACGGCCAAACCACGCCGGCGATTGTTTCAAGCCATATGTGTAGCGGCGTAATCCGCACACTAAACCAGACTCGAGTTAAATGAAAACTGTGGGTCAAGCCCATATAAACTTCCTCGGGCGAAGATCACCATGAAGGAAGACATTTTTAATATCCAATCAAAAGCTGCTAGGAACACATAGCAACCATGGAGAGTAAGGCACTGGATGTATAATCTCGCAACTGGGAGAAGGTGTCACCATAATCGAACTATAAACCCGGAAAGTATATCTTTAGCAACCAAGCGAGCCTTAAGGCGATCAACCTGACCATCAGACTAACCTTCTAATCGTGTGTAATCTAACAACAAACTAACCTGAAACTTACCAAATGGAAAAACAACAAGATCCCAAGTGCCAGTTGAGTGCAGAGCAGCCATTTCATCTACCACACCTCGTCACAAATAATGGGAAAGTGCCTCATCGGGTGTTCTGGGGAAGAGAGAACAGAGGAAATAGTAGAAACAAATGTAGAGTAGGTGAAGATAATCGATGGTAACTCAAAAAAATTGTAAATAGGATTTAGGATCGCAGTGTGAGCGATTACCTTTCCGTGAGCAACGGGGCAAGTTATCGCAAGAGGCGAGTCTGGGCAGGAGAAGCCGGCGGAGAAGAAGATGTCGCCAGGGCCTCAAATGCAGCGAGAGAGGAACAAACGACACCGGCGGACTGGGCGATGATAAACTCAAGGGGACGAAGAGACATCATCAAATATAAAGTAGGAGATGATGAAGGGGGTAAGACTTCGTGAATTCGGAAGAGACTGAGAGAGAAGAAGTGAGTCCGGCTAGCGTGACACCGCGAGAGAAAGTATCGGCGAGTTTGAGGGGAACAAACGATAACCCTTCAAGCCGAGAGTAGCCTAGGAGCATGCATTTCGTGGCCTCGCGAAAGCTTGTCTTGTCCCGAGTGAAAATATGAACAAAGCAAGTACCCAAAGACAATGGTGGAGGAAGGAAATAAAGAGGCTGGTCGTGGAAAAGAAGGCATGAGGAATCCGAAAGCATGTAACACGATGAGGGTACAGGATTAATCAGCCAATGTCGTAAGAACAAATAGCCCCTAAAAACGAAGAACATATAATGGAGGAGGGAGAAAATGAAAGCGCCTCAATAAGATGACGCTATTCTACGCTCGGGCCTACCCTATTTGTCGAGGAGTACGAAGCACAAGAAGATCGGGATGAAGGATCCTGGCGTTGGGACATAAATGAAATAAAGGGTGCGTAAAATATCTCGCATTATCACTATCGTGAATAATTTAATAGAAATATCGAACTGGGCTAGAATTTCAAAGATAAAATTTCCGGAAGAATATAACTCAGCTCGATTTTTCATTAAAAATAACCAAGTACATCGAGAATAGTCATCAATGAAAGTGACAAAATACTGAAATCCTAAAGTAGACGCAGTCCGACAAGGACCCCAAACATTAGTGTGGACAAGTTCAAAAGGAGATTTTGCCCGATTATTCAAACGTCGGGAACGAGACATGAGTATGTTTCCCAAGCTGATAGGACTCACACGCAAGTGACGACAAAGTGGAAAAACGAGGGAATTATCCTCTCGGGGAACGTAGAAAGACTAAAGGCCCAAATGAACGGGATGAGGGAGCCGGAGCATCGTTGGAAACGCAACCAGGAGATGATTTCTCGAGGTGAGATGATGTAGGCCCTAAGACTCACGTCCATGCCAATCGTCTCTCCCCGTATCCATCCCGCAATTCCTCAAATTTATCAGAAAAATACGGAAATGTATTAAGAGTACAGTGATTTTACCGATGGAAATAAGATTAAAGTGGACACTCAAGAGTATAAGGATAAATGGCGAGAGGAAGGGAGAGGATGAGCTAAACCAATACCTTTAGCCACAAGCCGAGAACCATTAGCTAAGGTAACAAGAGGGTAAAGTAGGGTAGTAAGAGAAGAGAAAAGATCTTTATTACTTAAATGTGGATCTAAGCACCGTAGTCTGTGAATCCGTGGTCCAAGAGAAGATGTAGGAGTAAGGTAGCAAGAGGCATTAATCGGCCTGGCAACAAGATGCAATAGTTTAATTTGGCCGGCTGATAGCAAAGATGTGCATCATCTCACCAAGCTGGGAATAATTCGAGATGTGGAGGCTTCGAGTCTCGGCACGAGAATCGAATCGAAGATCGGGCCATGGGCAGCAAGTGGAGGTCGCCCATGCAATCGGGAGCAACAACAATCACGAGTGTGGGCCAAGCTTATCGCAATAGGCAACGGCGACGCCTGTCCTCTACCCTAAGCACATCGTCCTCCCGCTGCCAGCAACTGGACAATGCAAGAATCTACGGCTATCATGGCAAAGTCCGTGGAGAGAGATACTGAGAGGCGTAGCAAACACATCATCCAAGGACGGACTGATGGATCGCCAAGAATTGATCTCGAGGGTCTCAAGATCCCATTGCAGGCCAATGAGAATAAGGACCATGAAGAACTTGTCAACCTGCGTTTGTTAAGCCCCAACGTCACTAGTAAGAGGCATCAGTGTCAGGAACTCCTCCTTAAGAGAGGCAATCTGGCCAATATAATTAGATAAATCCATGTCCTGTTGTCGGATATTAACAATAGCAGAAGCCACCTTATAAAGGCGTTGGATATCATTCGTGTATAGAACTTTTGGCTCGATTCCAAAACTTAGAACATGTCTTGTAAGCCCGAAGATGAAGCAAATTTTTGATCAACTGATCTTATATACGCTACATAGTGTCAGTACTAGCTTTCCACCTTGTCAACACTATAGCATCCCCTGTAATAAGATGATCCTCATAACCTCGTCTCCATGAACCCAGTTCCACGTAAGCCACTCAGAAAGATAATTTTCACTACCAATTTTTCCGATGTGATAGTAGGAGATCCGTAGATAATGTATAAAAATAGGATTTTTAGTTGCCATATCTACTTAACTGAGATTTAATCACGTTTCGATTTCGAAGAGAGCCCAATAGAGGGCTAATCACGGCTAAGGAGCTTGAAATCACTAAATGGAACTTGAAACTACTGGCCAGGAACTGAGATGAAGAAAAAGGACCAAAACCGTGGAGAAGATGATTGCACGGGAGGGCGGCGAGGCAAAATGGGCAAAAGGTGGATAAGGAGGGTTTGGGTGGACCACGGAGGGACGGAGTGTTAAGATGGCGACGACCGGGATGTGGAGTCCCACATCAAAGATCCACGCACTCACTGCGGTCAAGAACACTGGTCGCCAGGTGGATAATCAGACACGCGGGTGGCAATGCTTACATGGTTTCACACCTGATGAGATCGCCTCGCATCCACTTCAGATTTCTCCGGCCGAGAAGAGTCGCTAAAGTCACCAGAGGCGAGGAGGAGATCCGGCATGGTGGGTTCCGGAGGAAGAAAGGAGGATCTAATGAAACACGATCACTGAAAAAGTAAATTAGGTTTTCCTTTTGGCTTTGATACCATGTTAAGAGAGAAAAGAGAGAATCCCTAATTTTATTATATTCACGGAAAAAGAAGTCTAGTCTTTACATTACATATTGGATTTATATATATACACACTCATAGGAATCTACAATACAATAAGACAATAAAGGAAAAGACTGTATAATATCTAATAGATCGATTGGTTTGTTTGATTCTCCATGTGCATGTATGAGGCCGCATGTGAGGGAGGGTGTTAAGAAGCATGATACTTATATTGAACCCAAATCCTACAAGCTTGAGCTTTAGGTGTTGGTTTAACCGTTTTAATTTAAAAGGTAAAGTGATAAATCAGACCCGTAAGGTGTTTGAAGCTGCGAGTGTATATTGCAGACTTATGCAATGTGGGAAAAAAGCTGCTCTAGAGCTCCATGCCAAATGCAAGTGCAGAACCTGAAAATTTTCCCCTGGGAGCAGGTGCAATTTACATATACATGGGGAAGTTTTCTGATTTTTAACATCTGGAACAGATTATAAAAGCAAGCAAGACAGAGTAGAACTAAGAACCATTGTTTTGATTTATATACAATTTTCAAAATAGTGGTGATCGATTTTAGGTTGGAAATGGATGTTAAACCCAATTTATACACAGAGAGAATGTTAAACCAGAGCTCCTAGCAAGGGTGGGGTGGTGGTGGGGAGGGAGGTGGTTGTGTGGGTGTTAGCCCCCACTGAAATTCTGAAAAAGAAAGTTCATTTGTATATGACTTGAACTCCACGCTCAAGTTTAAAGTAAAAGCCTAATTTCATTGAACCATCCAAGTGATTCAGGTTTTATTTTTGTCCCACTGAAAATAACCTATGTTTTGCCCCCACTCAACTTATTTTCTTGCTCCTCCAGTGGCTCCTTGGGGTATCTTAAAATCAAACTGGTTTTTTGGATATATTTCTTGGCTACCATTCATAGTGTGCTTAATCTAGTGCACAAGAGCAGCCGTAGGAATATTATTAGCCTGGAAGTTCTCTATAGCAATATGATGTATCTTATACATCCAAACTTTGTTTAGGACATTGTTTTGATATATTTTTCTTCTTTCCATCATGGTGGTTGTCAATCTTAGGTTGGAAAAGGGATGTTAAACCCAATTTATATGCACATAAAGAAAATGTTAAACCAGAGCTCCTGGGTATTATAAATCAAGGTTTTCTGGAAATATTTCTGGTTACCAAGTTCATGTCACAGTGTGCTTAATCTAGTGCACAAGAGTAGCTTTAGGAATACAATATTATTATCTGGAAGTTCTCTATAGCAATAGATTGTATTTTATGCATTCAAACTTTGTTCTAAAATATTGTGCTACAAGCAATGATGATGACTCTAAATAGATCATATCATTATTTCTTTGAAGACTAGAATGAATATATCATTTCTATGATGGCCAATTATGAAATCTATATAGGGCTCATGGATCCTTAAAAGCAGTAAACCAGATATGTTCTGACACCATCCTTAGGTATATTTCATTCCAATCTTCTGACAAAATTTTGTCTTGATGATTGATCTCCTCTGGCTGCTAATAGCTGAAACTTAGCTGTTCTTTAAGCAAAATATCTTCTAAATTTGCTTGTGTTTGCTTTACCTACAGCTCCTAATGTTGAATTTTGTGGTGCAGGGTCGGGACGTGTACATTCTGGTCAGTATGTTTCTGGATTGAAAGACTGGAGTTGATGTGCATTGTAGGATTGACAAATGATTATTCTTAGTACTTTAATATCCTTCACTACGTTGCCACAGCACCATTGCTTCTGTCTGATTGTCCTCTGATGACCATCTTTTGGAAAAGAAAATGAATCTTTTATTGAAATTTTTATTTACTTGACTGCTGACTGCAAGTGCAATTAATTCACTTTTTTCTTCCGTGCATTTGCTTTAAACTGAGGAGAGGTAGAAATGCAATAGATTTCAAAGCCTAGTTTGGCCTTTTCAACAAAAGGACCCTAACACATGCACCTCTCATGCATACTAAAGATAATTTGGGTTTAAAGTAATAGAGTTGAAGCTGCTATAGTTTAATGAGGGCTGATGTCATTATATATCCCTTCATGTGTGATTCTATTTGTCAAAATAATAGACCATACATTCTCATTGATATCATACAAACAAAGTTGTATTGAGTGTGAGATTACTGCTTGCTCTCAAGAGAGCAGGATAAACCCACTCATATCATTTGACTTAATGTCGCTTGTGAATGATTCAAATTAGAGTCATAATTACATATTCTATCTACACCAAGGTTGATTTACTCATTGTTAACAAGTAGTTGTAAAATATATCCTAACTGGGTTTTAATTTCTGAAACTATCCCAATCTTCACTTTAGGGGGAAGCTCGCTTTTTTTTACTTAATGTTGAATAGAACTTTATTTTTTTTGAATGTCGAATAAGGCTTATTATATTAAGTATTAAATCGCTTGTTTTTTTAATATTGTGTTTCTATTGATATAACTTTATTATTAGAAATATTTGTTTTTTTCAAAGAATAGAAATATTGGGTTAAAGACCTGAAATAACTCAAAATTTGTAAAGCTAATCATTTCCATGTTTTTTCTTGAAGAATAACTCATAATGGACAAAAATGACCTTTTCCATTTCATGTATTTACGTATATCTTTGAAAAGAAAGGGTTATTTTTACAAGAAAACAATTATGATATTTTTATCAAAATGAAAATTAATGAAGGATTAAATTCTCAGAAATTTAGTTTTCAAAAGGTCTTTTAATCAAATCACCATTATATGATAATAAAATATTTATAACATATTAGCATATTTACAAAAAAATTAAAATGATAAAATTATTATGATAAATAATTTACACATCATTCTATTGGGAAAAATAATTATTTTATATAACTAAAATAAAATATATAAAATTAATAATTTAAAAAATAATCGATCGATGAAACCCAAAATTAAAATATTTCATGTTTTTAAAATATTTTTTAAATATTATGCATGATTTCAAGTGATTTTAAAATATTTTGTACAAAATATTTTGTCTTTTCATTGAGAAGAAAATTTCAAAAAAATTTAGAAGTAAGTTATGCAAAATGAAAAACAAATAGTCTAAAGTCCTGAAGCAATTTGCTTAAAAAACCAAAAAACAAACTGCCACTGATTTCAATCCATGTAAAGAATTCACCATTTTCCACATGTATATGAGTCTTTTTTCCTTGGAAACCATGAGTCATTTCTTTAATTTTTACATATCAAGAAAGCTAAATTCAAGTTTGAACCTTACCTGAGCCAATGCCAAAGCTTATATTCAAGACAAATTACATTCAATTGGTCTAGAAGAATTTGCTTTTCGTAAACATTTGCACATGAAGTTTTGTCAAGTATAGCTCAACTCTAAATGAATTGTCACAAGAATAGACAAAGCAAATTATTTGGATCGCTTAAGCCTGTGTTCCCATTAGATGTCAATTTAGTATTATTAAGGGTAAATGACAATATTCTATGTTTTGGACTTGCAGCTGTTGATGCTTAAGGAAATGGAATCACATTTTGTCAAGGAGTTTAATTAACACAAGTAAGCCCTCCAAAGCTAGTTATACTATTATTGTTATTATTTTTACCAAGAAAAACACATCCTTTAATAAACTATTGACTGGGGCGATATGAAGGCCATCATTTATCTCAAGATCCAGCACTATATGCCAAATAAATTCTTATAGATTTTTTCTCATTACTTGTTGTATATATCTTGGTAATGTGGCTAATAATTGTTTACTTGATATATGCATGATTGATATTGATTCATGCAATAGTGAAAATACTGCTAGATTTAATTCAAGTCAAATTGCATTTGCCTTTATGTTCTTGATCGTGTTTTCAACGTTTCAAATTCAAGTTTAGATTAAGGCTATATATAACTAGATTTATGCCTTGTGAATCTATGTCTTTTGATCTTCACATCAAATAATTAGATTTAGTTTTGTCAGCTTGGCTGTTTTCTCATAAATAATTTGATCTATTATGTTTCTTTTAACCTGTTTGCTCTACATATACCCAGATGAAAATTGAAAGTTTAGCTGCGATTCTTTTACTCATGTTTTGAGATGATTAAAATGATGAAATGGCATAGAGAGGTTACTTCTGTTTTGTTTTCATTTGTTCTGCTGTCCTTTGTCCTCTAATCACAAGTGCTGTTTATAACTACATCCTTGAATGTTTAATGTCACACCTTAGAACAGTTATGTTGAAAATCTGCCTTCATCAATGCTCTACTAAGTGAGTTTATGTTGTTGATTAGACATATTCTCTTTGATGAGTTGAGGGCAACTTACTTTATTATGGATTTAATAATCTTATCTTTTAAATTTGTATAAGCTCACTTTTTGATAGCTAGCACTGGTATTACCTCTTTGCATTACCACAGGTGTTAGTGGAGTTATGACTTCTCCTTGAAGGATCTCCTTGTCTTTATTGATGACATTACTGATGAGGGCTTCTGAGATGTTTCACTTCCTATTCATAAGATTTGTTTTCACTTTCCACCAAAAAGCAGCAAGTTCTTCCTAATATTCCCACAATTTTCTAAGCAAAATACAATTTGATCCAATTTCCATTAGATCATTGAATTTGTTTAGGAATTGATTAAACAGCTCACTAAGTAGCAAAAGTTCCACTGTAGTATAAGCAAAGGGAGTGTAGCGCATTAGTGTGCTAAGGGCATGCTTGTTTATAGAAGTAGTTTGAGAAAGATCCTTATAATTGTTCAGTTAACAAAGGATTGGCCATCTGGAAAACAGATACTATATCTGCAAGAAATGAGTCATTGATGAACTATACTTCATAAACAAAGGTTCGTTCTTTGGAGAGATCCTGACCTTTTGCTCAGATTTTGATGGGTATTTCATGACAGTTAGGGAGTTGCTTTGGGGGCAAAGGCTTGATATGGGGGTTAAAAGTGTGAAACCTTACCTCCTGTCACCTAACCTGGCTGCCCCATATCCCACCCCACCCCCTCCCCCCGGCCACAAGATAATAAATAAATAGATAAATTACGCACACACATGGCTTGAGCTCATGTAACATCAGAGTATCGATTATTTTGAGAAAAGACTATATCGATATAAACTTTGATTCTAATTACTAATGACAAGGACTTGGATGCATTAAATGTGTAATTTTCAAATATTAGAATTATGTGGCTATTAAGAAAATAAGTCTGACTTATAGTAGTTGTGGTGTTTTTTTTTTTTTTAAATGAAATTGCATACAACAAGAAAATTAGTAGAACTGCTAGATTATTAAATATTCACCATAATATGGTGATGCCTTGTATCAATTTGTCTGCATGCTGCCTAACTGTTTCAGGCTTCTTCCATCATTTTACTGTTATTGACTGTGGTTTCACTTTCTGAATAGGATTTTTTTTCCTTTTATGGTTTCCAATAATTCTGTAATAACAGAGATGATGGCCCAAAAGGATCCGGTTGCTGCAGCAGCACAAAGATACAAGCCGATACAATCTGCTGTTCCTGGAACTACCTTAGGGTCCAATACAATAGATGCTTTCCTGCGGAGGGTATATATTGCTATTTGTGTTTTTTTTTCTACTTACATGGTGTTCCTTTTCATTCAGAAATCTGCCTTTTTTTTACGGAAAATTTTTTTTCGTCTTCAGCTCTCCTTGTCCCAAATCCTAATTTAGCACAGTTCACCAGAAGTTCCTTAACCTGAAAGGAAAGCATTGGTTTGTGATGCAAATAGGGCGTCTTTTGAACCTCTTCAGAATATGATAATTTCAAGAAAGCATGCATGCATGCACTGGCTTCTTTGGTCATTTACAGGATTTCTTTTGATATTTCTTTGATCTTCCCAAAATATTAGAGAATTTAAAATTATTTATGAACAGCTCACCCAAGCCTAAACCAACACCATAGTATGCTTTTTACTCATACAGAAGCTCATATGACACACCATGCCTATCTTCATCATAGGCAAGCTGCTGTTGTCCCATTCTGAAGACCTACCTGCTCTTGCTCCGTAATGCCCAGGGCCCAATGCTTTCCTGTATGTTCTCAGAATTCCAAGTGGAGATTTCTCATCAGCTTCATTGCTTAAAATTTTCCTTTTACTACAGAATTTTCTAAGTGGCCTTTGATGATACTACATCAAGCAGAATTCATCTTAATGGAATCATTGAATGGGTTTTCAATATTCTGGGGTGGTCTTATGAGAATTGATATTGTGAAGGTTTGATCTATTTATCTCTTTCATGGCAACAAATTGGTTATAGGTGCTCCAGTATCTGGTAGTTTTGACATATTAGTGTTTTTCTGATGTTTCAGGGTTCTCCCACAAACAAGATTGACATTTTTAGCTTCAAGGCATTGAGTATTCAAATGAGCCTACTGACAAAGCAGATGAGTTTTACCAGGTAATATCAAGCTGCGCTTTAGGTTGATTGAATCTATATTCTTTAATTTGATATTTTTTTCAGTCGCTATAGATTAAACTAAAAGAATTTCTATTCTAAACTCATGTAGTATTGTAGAATTAGGAAACTAGTCAAAAGGAAATATGTATATAAGCAGTTAGGAAACTTCATATTTTTTACTATTTGCCTGGGGATTGTCTTGTAGATAAATAGGTAGTTTGTAAGATCAATGAAACTCAAATTTTCCTTTCTTCAATTATCTTTTTGATTACATGGCATCAAGCCTAGGTTTCTGGACAACCAAAATAGGGAGATTTTTTCAAGCCAATTTTGGAATGCTTAAGGGCGCTGTGGGGGGTGTGTTTTGAAACACCTATTTCGAGGGAGCGTGAAGGGACATTGCCGGCCTGAGGAGGTGCGTTGGCCGCCAATTAGCCTTGCTGCAAAGTCTGGTGGTCGGAAACCACGCGTTGTCATAGTGTTTTAGGCCATATTCACATTCGTTGCACGTGTGAGCGCATGGGGGATTGTTTCGGCTCGAGCTTCCTTCTTTGGCGTCGTGTGGAACCGACGAGTCTTCCTATATAGTTTCTTTCCCGTTTCGTTGCTATTACTATCAAGTACCTTTAATTGTGCTTGAGGAATTGTGGCTCTCTTTGGGACTTTTTTGCGGATTCAGTTCTAGGGTGTGTTGGACCTAATTTAGTTCCTAATGAGAAATAGTCGATAACAAGCATGTCGTTGTTACCAAGTGGTCTCGAAGGATGTCTAAAAATCATCACCTACAACCTAATGATCTCACCATTCGATCGAGTGTGTCAATTCACCTACGACGGTCGCTTCATCTTGCCAACTCATGATTCTAAAGAACAAATGGATTGAGGAGGATGTTTCGCTTTCCAATAGATTCGTAATCCCACTGACAATGAGGTAATTCCGCTTAATTAATCAACAAATTTGTTAAAGAATTAATGAATTTATTCGTGCCTCAGATTCTAGAAAGTGGAATGTCGTCCCATGAATATTTTGTGAGATTGTAAAAGCTTTTCTACATCCGAAAATAGACAAGTCTCTATCGTTTCACTTCATGGAATTCAAAAAACTTATAAAGAGTTGGAATATGTCATTGCCTTTTAGTGTCGATATCAAAGTCTAGTAAGCTCAGAGAGAACAGATGGCGGTTATGAATTTTCTAGTTGATTTTCTTCCTCCTGTAATTTGATATTGTTAAATCTCAAATTCTCTCAAGTCCTAAGATTTTTCTCACATAGAAACTTTCACTTGAATATTATATGTAGATTCCCCACCCAAATTTATTCGATGAGGCCGTATCATTAATAAAATAATAGCTAAGTGAATCAAGTGAAGTAGCAACCCAAGAGCGTTGACTCAGGGTTGAGCCTCGTGGTTAGCCCTCGGGAGGAGGGTATTATTATTGCTCGTAAGCCGTGACATACACGTCTAAGTGTAGGAAGTCGCTTCAATCTAACCAAGACTTTAGTCCTTCACGCTAGTCTACACATCTCAAAGCAAGCCGCTGTGCTTTCTCACAGATGAGTATGCCAAATTATTGAAGTTTGCTTCTACTCCCATCACTGCACTTACCGAGTCATGTAAACCTAACACATGTCTTATGCCATCTTCCTCCAACAGTCATTGACTTCGAGCCACCGACAAACATGTTAGTGATTCTAGCTTATTTACCACATTTCAATACACCCTCTACTTAATTGGTCACTCCCAATGGGATGAGTCTAAATCGTATGCTCTTATATCGTAAGACAATTAATCCTAATTCTTTTCATCCCTCGACCTCCTGGGTCCTGAGTCATCCATCTTTGACTTACTCAAAGATAACGATCAACTAATGCGTACCTGACAACACAGGTCTCGACACTATCGTAGAGGATCGGTCCCATTCATCTGAGCACGTGCCCACTTGTCCCGGATCGCGGCACTGGCATTCGACTTGTCATCACGATCGCCGAGATCACATCTAGATCACAACGCGAAATCGCACCACTTGGTCATCGGGTGATTGACCTGAATAAGCGCGACACCGCCAGTTATCGATCGCCACCCAACCCATCAACATATCGACCGAATTTAAATACATTTGTTATTGAGTTGATTATTTCTATATGACTAAGCTTTATTTAATGAAAAATCGAATGGAGTTATTTTCTCATTTTACTGCCTTTCGTGCTAAAATTAAAACTCAATTTCATGTACCCGTTCAAATATTAAGGAGTGATAATGCCAAAGAATATTTATCCGAACCTTGGATACACCCTCTCAGAATGGGGTAGTTGAGAAAAAAAATAGACATCTTCTTGAGACTGCATGAGCCCTATTTTTCCAGATGCATGTTCCTAAACACTTTCGTCAATGGTCTCACCGTCTATTTCTCGACAATGTGGATGCCATCATAAGTTTTATATCAATACTTCTTATCATCAATTGTTTTCTAATAATCCATTGTTTCCTATTAAGCCTAAGGTCTTTGGATGCTTGTGTTTTATTCTGGATGTCCGAGTCTCTAAACTTGATCAAAAGTCCTTAAAGTGCATTTTTCTGCTATTCTTATGTCTGCATAAATCGATGCACGCCTCTAGTCTTCGATGACACTTCATATTATTGATGTTAATATTCAGACTGAATCTCCCGCTTTCCCTTTCTTCTATCAAGATTTTATCAAGAGTGAAGATGATGGTTTATCGGTCTTTATTGTTTCCTCACTACCTTACCCAAATTCGCCGCTCCTATTAAGCCTCCCATTACTTAGGTCTACTTTAAATACTAAAACCCCTAGCCTCGTTCAAGACGTTGCTTTCATCGATTCAAATTCCATAGTGATGATCTTCTTATCGTCTCAGAAAGGTAAACGTGATCAATGTGCTCACCAATCTCATCCTTTATTTCCTATAACCATTTTTCGCTTCTCGCCTTTATCGTGATTCTAGATTCTATCTTCTTCCAACATCGGGCCCAAGAGGCTTTATCTCACCCTGACAGTATAGTGCTACGGTGGATGAAATGACAATGGTATGTGAAACTTGGTGCTCACCTACTGGAAGCAGACTTATTGTCGTCGTTTTGCGTTTACAAAGGAAGTTCAACTCGATGTGTCTCGTTGCTAGATTGTGCGACCGTCTTGTTACAAGAGCTATGCCTTTGACTTATAAAGTTGATTATTCGAATACCTTTCTCTTGTAGCTAAGTTGACAAATGTTTGTTTGTTTATCTCTCTTGTTGCTTGTGGATCGAGACTTGCACCACTTTGATATCAAGAATACCTTTTGAAGAAAACAGACCGATTGAAAGAAACATATTTGAAGCTGGAAATTATATTAATTTTTTGAATGATTCTCATGTTCTCTATGTTACACACTTTATGTTCACATATTTTACACTAAAAAAGGAAGTTCTCATAATCAATCCCCTAAATTTTGGGATATGATTATTCATTTTCAAGATAACTAATTATAGAATTAGAATATTGATCCTAATCGAATGAATATGATTTACATACCCTCACACTCTTCAAGCCAGTGAATATAGATCTTCCATTCTCAACTTGCTAATATTTTTATGAAACACATTAATACACAACCCTTTTGTTAACACATTCAAGCAATTGATCCTATAGGAACATATAGAGTACAAATTAAATCTACTATCCAACTTTGATGAAGTGTCTTTCACCCTTTTTTTGTTCGGCCAGTCAGACCCTGGACATGAGCAATGCTGATTGTTGATTTATTATCACAATAGTTTCATAGGCCAACTCCATCAACCTTCAAGTCTTTTTGCACGATCTTAACCCACAACAATCTCACCGCATAACTCTAAATCCTCGCTATGCACTCGACCGTGCTACCACATTTTGCTTCTTACTACTCCAAGATACTAGATTTCCTAAGAAAGGTACACAGCCTCAGACAACGCTTGTCCAATGCAGACCCCGCAAAATCGCATCGGCGTATATCACAAAGCAATATTTGATGTTTACAGTGAAGATACCATCCTTGCCAAAGCAATTTTGGAAGGTGGGAGACAACAACTAGTGCTGGTTAAATGCTATGGAATCCATGTGTTCCTTACCGCGTTCAGGAGAGGCGTATGAAGCAGAACATTTTATCCACTACCCAATGATTTGGCTTTTATGGACTGCCCTTTTTTCTGCTCATGGTGGTGGTTGGCTTTGTCTCTTTGGTGAAAGATTTGATCCGGGTCGGGATTCAGCCCCTCAAGAAAAGAACCTAGGTCAGGCGCTACTCCCCTTTGCTTGATGTGGGCAATTTGGAAGGAGTGGAACAAAATAAATTTTGATGATGATTGTTTCTCCTTTGATAGACTAAAGTCTCTCTTTCTTAGGTCCCTTTGTTCTTGGGCTAGTTTGATTCCATAGGTGGACTATTATCTTGTAAGAAGCCTTTTATTGCTTTAGCTTTATTAGGGTCATAGGTTTTCACAAGCCATCTTGTTTAGGCCTTTCGCTTCCCTATACGCTCCTATATTGCCAAAGCCGCCTTAGGCTATCTTTGTTTCTTTCTCGAATATATTTTTCTCTTACCTATTAAAAAATTTTTTCGATGTTTTCTCACAAGATTCCTTTCCTCGGATGTGCCTTAAGTAAATTTGGGAGGACTCGTAGGTCAGTTGTGGATGAATTTATCTCGGATTATGCATGAATTGATTGATTATATTTCATTAATAGCTGTACTCAGCTTCCATTATGTAAGATAAATGTGAGTCTCCCAACAAGTCGTTGATTCATTTTCTATTCACTTTCTTCTCTCATGCTCTTCACTAACTGTGATTTGTCCAATGGGAGTCGTGAATTTGGTTTACTAGCCATCATACTTCTTTGTTTCCTACATAAGAAGAACAATATATTTTTTGCTGAGAAATGAAAATGGCTTGGCTTGGACTAGCCACCTCACCCCAAGGAAATACTAATTTTCCTAAATCTTTTATTTTCCTCAAACTCTGCCCAGTAATCGCTCTGTGTTTTTCCTTCATCATTCCCTATCACAATAATGTCATCCAAATACACAATGAATGTTGTAACTCCCTGAAGTCAATGTTTTGCGAAAGTGTATGATCTCCGCTTTGCTTGTAACCATTTACTCCGTCATAACCTCGCAAACCTTCCAAACCCAGCACGTGGGGATTGTTTTAACCCATATAATATTTTCTTTAATCGAGAAACTAAGCCACCACTCCCCACTAAACCCTAGTGGAATACTCATGTAAATCTCTTCTTCTAAATCACCATGAAGGAAAACATTTTTACGTCATATCGTCAGAATCTAATCAAAATTAATAGATTCTCGCTGTATTCATTTTGCCACTGAACAAATGTTTCTCGATAACCACCATATGTCTGAAAGTATACTCTTTGCAGCCGAACCTTGCTCATCGTTTTGTGGAGCTATCATCTGTGAATTTATCAAGAACATCACTTGCAGCATCTATCGTTTCTTATCACTAGGTAAATCAATCAATTCTCAAGTTTTGTTCTTTTGTAATGCATCCATATCAACCTCCATAGCAAGTCTTCATTCTCTCTTTGATAATGCTTCAGACAATGAGCTGGGAATAGGAATAGTGCTTAAAGTTGAAAGGAAGCTTTATGATCTAAGAGTGTCTCCGAAAAACACAAAGTGAGACAATGGATATGCCTTTTGTGCATTCTGTGTTCCTTTCTCAAAGCTATAGGTAGATCATGGTCAAGATTAGGAGTCAGTTCAAGCCAAGAATTGTTGCCCTATTTCCCCAGGACTCCTGCCGTAGATTATTCTTGCCTTGTTGCCACGTCCCTTTTTCTCGTGATACACCTATAACCAACCTAAACCGATCAAAGATTCGGGCTGCCTTCTTTTTGTTTCCATCGAATTCTTCTGATTGTGAGATTGAATAGGCTCCACACATTAGTAACATTGAAGTGTTTTTCAGATTCAATGACTCGTATGAGGATTATTTTCTAGTGGTAAGACTAACTCCTATCTTCAAGTATAGATAACCCCCGAAAAATAAGGAGTGGAGAAGTATGGCTCATTTTTCAAACAAAGGTAATATTAGCTTTGAAACATAAAGTTTTGAAGGATGGATGATAATGATTATATCCCTAAGTTGATGAGCAATCACAAAGACACAGCTTTAGCTCTAGATAAAAATTTTCCTCGTTATGATTGTAATATGGACAAAGGATGTGCACCTAAACCCGAGGAGCAAATAAGAGTAACTTAATATCGAGAGAATGAGACAAGGTTTCTAACGGACTTTGGAACCCCAAAACTCTAGAAGGAATCTTGTTTATGACATATGCTGATGTGAGTACAACTTCTCCCCAGTAGGATTTTGGTACATTTTGTTGAAACAATAAGGCCCGAGTACACTTAAGAAGATGACGGTTTTTTCTTTTCGCCACTCCATTTTGCTGGGGAGTGGTGATATAAGATGATTCATGTACAATTCCTTCCTTTTAAAACCATCGAGATAGAATTTGATTAAAATAATCACTAAAATTGTCTAAGCCATTTCAGGTTAAACCGATTGAAACCATTGTGCAAAAGTAGGGGAAAATATGACTCACATTAGATTTATTGAAAAACAGATCTAAGAAACTCTAGTACAGATCATCAATAAATGTCACAAAACCACCTAGATCCTAAGGTATTTGAATGGCAGATGGTCCCCAAATAGCACCATGAATTAGAAAGAAATGAGAAGAAGATATTTTATTACTAATAGGGAAGGATACACGAATATGTTTTCCACACCCATAAATGTCGGAATGAAAAGATTGAATATCCAGTCCCTTGAACAAGGTAGGAAACATTATTTTTAATGTGGAAAAAGACACATGACTGACATATGATAAATCATTAAATGACATATTTGATGAAGAGAAAAGAAGTAGACAAATGATTTTGTCCTGGGCCTCCGATCGACTAGATGTATTCAAGTAGTAGAGTCCATTATGCTCCTTGCCAAGTCCAATCTTCCTCCCCGAACCCTGGTCTTGAAATTCACAAAAGGAGGCATCAAATATAACACGACAAGTTAGATTCCGGCAGTTTGCATTGGTAAGATTAGTGGATAGTGAGGGACATGAAGAACATTTTTATGACCCGGGATTCAACTCGAACATCTCCCTATCACCAAAGGTGGTGGTAGTTCCATCAACAACAATAATTTTTCCATTGTTTTGACAAGGTGAATAAGTTTTAAAACTGATTTGGATTATATCATATATTACTAGCACTGACCAAAGATCCAAGCATTCTTAAACCCCATTGATGTGAAGCATTTAATCAAGAGAAATTAGAGTCTCACCTTAAAAGCCAATGAACACATACACGAAGTTCATGCCGAGAACTAGAAGTCATGAATATTTTACGTTTGTCAAGAACAACGTGAGTTATTCTTCAAACAATTGGAAGAAATGGAGGTCCGACATGACCAAAGGGTTTAAAAGGTGTCG